>CM035433.1:152684974-153139974 GCA_020310875.1 Ceratopteris richardii | reverse complement strand
CTAATCCCTTCTTTTGCTATCCTAGAAAACATAAAACAATTTTAGGTAATCAAATCATACATTTACTAATGTAATCAATTTATATTATAAACCTAACTACTACATTCAATATGAACTTAAAAAAACAGACACACACACACATAGATATTCTTAAGAAACACATACATGCACTAGACATACACATTACATACCCTTTATATTATTACACAAATATACATAAAAACATATACACTAATCATTCATATGTACATATACCATACATCTCATATATAAAATAAATATACTTAATACCTATGCATACATTAAATGGAAATAAAATACATAAAATATTATAATACTTAACATATATGCATAAAATAAAATTAAAATAAAAATATAAAATATAATATAATATAAAAAATAAAGGAAAAATAAACAAAATTTCTCTCTCTCTCTCTCTCTCTTTGTTTCTCTCTCTCTCTCTTTCTCTTTCTTTCTTTATTTCTCTCTCTGTGTGTGTGTGTGTGTGTCTTGCGTGGTTGTCTGCTGGCTGCAGTAGGGGGAGGAAAAGAAAGTAAAATACAAGTAAAATTAAAAAATAAAAAAATAAAAGTCTCTCTCTCTCTCTCTCTCTACACTGTGCACAATGCACTGCGCCATCAGCAGAGAAGAGAGGGAAAAGAGAGGGAGAAGAGAGGAAGAGAAATAAAGAAAGAAAAAAGGAGAAAGGGAAAAAAGAAAGAAAGAAAAAACAAATGAACCTCCTCTTTCCACCTCTCTCCGTCGACTGAACCAAAAAGGAAATTAATTGCTTTACATTTAATGAAATGCAAAAGTAAGAGAGATGGCCTTCTCTCTCCTCCTGCTAGAAAGGACAACATGAAAACATGTGCACATTAAAACAAGACCTAGAGCTTAGACTAAAATTAAGTACCTGCAAAATAACATGAGCTCCTCAATATGACACCCCTCCTTTTATACATGTGAGTAGCCCACCATAGCCCACATTGTCCTAAGTTAACTCATTCATGCAGCCCACATTTACTCCACATGCACTCAACTCAACTCAACCAAAAAAACGGCGTGGGATTTTCTTCCATTCACTTTTAAAAGACAACATACAATAACTACTTATAAATAAATATCCACTTAACCTTTTTTATTTCACATTTTTATCATCCTTTAGAACTAAATAAATTCAACCTTCCAATTCTTTATTTACTTTTAGAATTAATTAAATTCAACCTTTCAATTATTAGGTTTAAATGTATTTTCTATAACCTTAATATTATTTAAATAATATCAATTATTAATTAACATATTTAATTATTCATTTATATTAAAATATTTGTTAAGGTTCTCATTTAATACCTTTTTCCCTATACATTGACTCCTTTAGAGAATAAAACCTACTTAGTTAACCCCTTTACCATAGGTTTACCTTAAACTACCCTTAAACCATACTTTTTAACCAATCAAAACCTTTTCTTTTAGCTTTAAATCTCATCCAAACCCTCAACTAACCCATAAACTAAGCTTCTATCCTATCAAAACCCTTAAGATATCTTATCTAAACCCTTAATTATCCTTGAAACTAAGCTTTTACCCTATAAAACCCTTTAGATTTCTTATCTAAACCATTAATTATCCTTAAAACGCTATATTGACCCTTGAATAATCCTCAATTTACTTTCAAACCTTAAATAAACCCTAATTATCCTTTCATTTTTTATCAAATATCCACAACTACACTTGAAAACTCCTTCTAAGTACTTTCCATCTTTATACTGGATTCCAAATCATCAAAACTTCTTGTCCTGCAAAAATTTAAGATCAAACTCACGTTAGAATTTCTTAAATTATTAAAACTTAGTTTAATCAATTAATCTTTTAATTTTAAATAATATTTTAAGAGGGATAAAATCTTTCGGACATCTGCCCCCACTAAACCTGCACATCATCCCGATGGGCCAACCTGCAGATTCAAGTGGAACATATCAAATTCTTTGTAAATAAATTTTAAATTTTCAAAGTTTTATTTTATCATGCATTCATACTTTGTGCAATTGAAAAGATTAGTACAAATCTTCTAAAAAACAAAGTAGATATAAGTCATATAAATATCATGTTATATCTTTGAATCCACATTTAAACAAGCATTTATAGGAATAAATCATAAGTGTCATAGTCCTTCTGTTCATATAACTTGCTTAGATTAAGTAACTTATCCTGCATAGCAGCATATATAAAAACGTTTTCATCAGTTAATAAAATTATTTGACTCCTACTTTTATTTCCTATGGTCTGACTCTCCATTCATTTCTTTTTCATTTTGATTTCATTTTCTTTTTTCTTGTTTTATTACTTCATCCCAACTTAGCTCTTTATTTATTTTAAACAAATTGGCCTATACTGAAATTGGGTGCAACTCGTGGACTTGTCCACTCGGCCAAGTTTATTCCACTTTTCTACCAACCTGGCATAGCACACGACAAAACTATGTGAGCCGTACATGAAATCGATGTCGGATCATGGCTCTGGCCACCCGACCAGAGTGACTCCATCCACCTATCGGCCCATGCAAGCGCATGACAACATAAAGATTAGGCCTATGATGAAACTAGCATTAGCTCGTGGCCTTGATTACCCAACCAAGGTTATTCCACCCACCTACTAGCCCATCATAGCGCACCAACTACAAACACATACATATAGGGTAAATTGGGTATGAAGTTTTATCTTTTAATTCATTTAGAGGTCAGATCTCATAAGGAATAAATAGTAAGATACAAAAATCCCACTTACTAATGGATAAAATTTTCAGCATATACATGTATTCATAATAAGTCTACCATTTCTTCCACAAGCTTCCAATTCCAAAAGTATCTACTTTTAATGTACGAGACCTAAGTCTACGTTTTTTAGCAAAGTAGATTTTTTTTTTAAGTCGTGATTCTCTAACTTTTTGTACAGCTTCTTCGATCATTTTATTTCCTAGATCTAACTGCATAATCCTAACAGAAATCAGATCTTCACAAGTCATCTCATTATTCCATGGAAGTGTTGTCCATGAAATAATCTAGGTCTGGATAGGAAAAATTGGCTTCTGACAGTACATTAGTTCTATAGGCATAAATCCTGTAGATCTAGTATACGTCATTGTGTCTACCCATAGTGCGAAAGGAAGGAACCTAGGCCATTGCTTTGTATCACCATTGCAAGCCTTTGAGATTTCCTTCACAATAGATGGATGACCTCGTTCAATCTTACCATTAGACTCTGGATTATAAGCAGTTGTGAGAGATAGTCGAATCCCATGCTGGTCAAAGAACTCTCTTGCCTGTCGAGCATCTAACTCGCCCCTATCTACTACTATTTTTTCTATATAGCCAAATCTAGAAATAACTTCTTTTAACAAAAATCTACATATGTTATAAGTAGTTTTAGTACAAATATCTCTACCCTCTACATGATTAATCAAATCTTCCCTAGCTAATACTATATACCTCATCGTGTCCAAACCTTTAGGCATGGTCACTAGATCAACTACCCACTTGTAATGAATACAAGGAGGGTAAGTTGGGTGCAAAGGTTCCCTATGTCTAACTAATGAATGTACCTGACAAGTAGTTACAAAGTCACGTATATTCACATACATACCTAGCCACCAATAAGCTTCTCTAATTTTATCATACGTCGCATAGAAGCCTTTATGTCCTGGCCAAAGGGTTTCATGCATGTCTATCATAACTCTATTTTGAAGGTTTTTATTTCCTAAAACTCGTTGCGGACATCTAATTTTCCCTTTTGCATGATGCCAAATAAAACCATCCTTTATAAAGAAATTAAATGCACGCTTCCTAATGTCTCTAAATCTATTAGCTTACCAAACAGGTAATTGTTTTAAAGTGCTAAGATAATATCCTATATCATACCAAATTCCCTCATATTTTTTTCATTAAATTTTTCATACATATAAACATCAGAAATATAATTAATCACATTTGATTCAGTTTCAGTAATGTCATCATTTTCAAACTTAGCCCTAGAAAGCATATCTGCTACACAGTTAGGCTTTCTAGAACTATGATTTAAAACAGAATTAATAAACTTAATATAAGATATCCACCTTAACATTGCTATGTCTGGAGAAGAACAATTAGTAATCATTCTTATTAATGGTAAACAATCTATTTCAATTATTACATTAGCTCCTATAAAATATTCCTTGTCAGTCTTTAACGCAGTAACTAATCCCCATAATTTGCATTTTATTTGTGAATAATGTTTTTGAGTTTCATGTAAAATTTTGGCCCCAAATCTAATAGTGTATCTATTTCCCTCATTATCATCTTGTCCTATTACCCATCCTATACCTATGGGACTTGTATCTACAATTAAAATAATTGGTTTATTATTTGAGTAATTCACATGTTTTAAAACAGGTGCATTAGAAAGTAAACTTTTTAATTTCTTCATTGCTTTAATATGAGTTTTAGTCCATTTAAATTTCCTATTTTTCCTAAGAAGATCATACAATGGATTAGCTACATGGGCATAATGTGGTATCCAAATAGCATTAAAAACACATGCTCCTAAGAAACATCTAACCTCACTAATGTTCCTACAAGTTTCAGATAATTTATTTATAGCATCCATTTTTGGTGGATAAGGCCTACAACCATAGTAACCACATAAATGTCCTACAATAAGAACATTAACTCCAAATACTGATTTTTCTATGGAAAACATTAATCCTACTTCTTCAAATCTTTTAAGTATTTTCTCAGAATCTAAAATATGATTAGATACAAACTTCCTACATCCTAAAGAATCTAATGTTTCATCTTTTTCCTTTTCATCACAGCCTTTAATCGGAATACCATCTATAAATGCATTGTCACATTAGGAATAAAATCATGAAGAACCATATTCATTGCATTCATCATATGTGCTATCGATTTTGTAGCTCCTTGAGGTAGAGTACACATACAGACTAAACCTAAAGAATTCTTCATTGTAGTTATATCTCTACTCTCAATAGCAAGTTGAAACTAATGATAACCAGAATATAAATCACCCATAGAATAGGTAGAATGCCTAGCAAAAGCTTCGGCAAATTCTCCTACAATAGGGCCGGTTCCTACATTCCTAATTGTAACTTTATTTACGGGTTGTAAATCTTGAATAAATCTAAGCTTACCATTCTTCTTAGGAACAGTAAACCATCTATCAGAATAAGGTGTGGAGGAAGGTTCTAGAATTTTCATATGCATCTTCTCCTTAAGCAGTTTCATTAGCTCAGGTAAATGAGCATTTGGGACGGGTATAGGGCAAAGATTCCAAGGAATATGAGCTACGGTAAATATAATCATTGGAGATACTATTCTAGGATCAACACCTCCTATTTCATGAGGATAAAGAGAGAAAGCTTTTCCATGTTTTCTTATCATTTCACGAAACATTCCACATTCAATAGGCAGTAAAAAAGAGTCTTCATTTCCTATTTTTATTAATTTAATAGTGTCATTCATAAAATGATATCCTGTTTTTAAAATATCACGTAAAATAGGATCATTAGCTACTTGCTTTATTTTCTGGTCACTCCCTTCAGGTAAAGGCTAGGCTATAGGTTTAACTTTTTTATCAATTGTTTTATATTTCACGAGTTCAAATGTATAATTTGGATTAATTTTTCATCATGTAAAGTTTGTTTAATTTCATCAAGTAAAGAAGAAGAAAACGATGTTTCAATTATACTTTCAATATGTTCATTTGTAGTTATATAACCTTTACTTTTAAAATATTTTTCATGTTTTTTCATTATCTTCCTAGGAATATCTTTACTATTTAAAATTTGTAATTTTGAGGATGTAAAATAAATAGAAAAACTTTCCATTTTATGTACACATTTTTGCAAGATTTCAAACCAGTTACTGCTGTTGTCCTGCTCAATAATGGTGTCTAATAAAAATTCTGATCAAAATAAGTCCCAGATTTAGAAAGAGGTAGATGAATCTCGTGCAATTTCTCTTGTTATCAGATTGGTGTTTTCTAATTTGTTCTCGATTTCTAGTGTGATTTGGATTAATAGTCATAACTTGTAATGATTGCAAATCATATTTTGACCTGATTCTAGCATATGCACAACCCTCTTCTATTACTTTTGTTTCCATTCGTGTTTCACAAATAAATGGATGTGCTAAAATGATTTTGTAAGAACAATTATCTTGAATAAAAAAATGAAATATTTCAGTTATTCCTCCTATTAAAATTGGAATGTTTGCACAAGCTCCTAAAAGTGCACCGCATCCATTATCTGCCATTCTCATTATCCACCCATGTTGTTTATCTATCGGCCGTTTAAATTTATCATACAATTCTTTTGAGATTACATTAATTTCAGAACCTGAATCTAATAAAGCTAAAGCTATAGATGACTTTTTTCTATCTCCTAAGCTTAGTTTTATTTCAGGTGTTCCTCTAGCCCAAAAAATCTTTTTATAATTACTTTCAGATTGTTCATTTACATTCTCTGGAAGAATCGGACCTAGAAAATTTTTATTGACATAACCTTCACTTTCTTCCTCATCATTAGAGTCATAAGAAAGAAGATCTTTTGATATATGGGACACATCTACATTTTCTTGCATTTCAATATCAGTATTAAGTGGGAATCTTTTTCTCTTTATCATTTTTATCAAGTTTTCTTTAAATTCAAGTTTAGCTATAGAAAATAATTATTCAAGTGACATTGTCACTTGACTTTTCAAAAGTATGTCGTAAAGTATTTCTTTTGCATCATTTTTTTGTTCTAATTCTGAGGTTAAAATGGCTTTAGGAATTTGTTTAGGTTTCTTTGTTTTTTCCTCATTTGGTTCTGTTTGTTCACTAGGCTTTGAATCCAAAGGTTTGTTTGATATTTTAGGTTGTTTTCCCTCCCTTGTTTCTCTTTTTTTTTGTTCATTTGAGTCTAAATTTGTGTTTTCCTTAAACTGAACATTTTTAGGTTCTTCCCTTAACTCTTTTCTAGTTACCCTTCGATTGGTTTCATCTATATCCTGAATTTCATCCCGTGTTCTCTTCTCTTCCACATTTGCTATATGTGGAAAGATATAGAGCATGCATTTTATCATCTCTAGCTTTTATTAATGCTTCAATGGAATAATTTTTAGTTTCATTAGAGTTTTCATCTTCTAGATAACTCTCATCACATTATAACCTAATTGCAGAAGAGGTTTTTTGTGCTTCATATATATTTTCATATAGTTTTTGCATACCCCCTTTTCCAAAATTTATAACTAATGGAAGGTGGGTGCAGTGATCACATAATTTTTTATCTATATCTATTACTAGTTTCCTTTCATTTGCTTCTTTTAAAGCTTCACAAGCATAGGACATGTGTTTTGTAGAGTCAAACCAAACACATCGTCGGGTGGGTGTGCCTCTCCGTTCATTAATTTGAGCTATTGGTTGAGTCATAAAAGATGCTACAGGATATGGATTTATTTGAGGGGCATTAGTAAATTGAGGTCCTAAAATTGTCCTATCTTGAGTAGTTAATGAATAGACTTTATTTTGAAGTGTAGCTACTCTTTTGGATATATTTGTATGCATCTGCATCATATTATCTAATTTACTAAATAATATTTCAGATTGTAGTTCACTAGGAATTTTTGATGTAGAGGCTTGTTCAGTGGTACTAGGATTAACTTTAAAAATTGGAGTAGTGGGACATATTGGTGGGAAACTTAGATTGTTATCATAAAGTAATATTTGCCTTTGTTTCATCTAGGCTACTGCCTCTACTACTTGTTGTTTTAATGCTCCCCAATCATCCGTAAGGCCATATTCTTTCTCGGGTTCCTCAAGCCTCCTTTCAACTTCACTTCTAATATCAGAAGGTAATACCTTTAGAAAATATAGAACTATGTCAAGTGTGAGTGCAATCCTATCCTGTTCTGGCAACTGTGAAGACCTTTTCATAAACTCACCATGCAATTGTGTAAGGTAAATCTAAGTCCTAGGAGTGCTAAGCCATTTCATGAACCCTGCTCTACTATGGTGACTATAATCTTCAAGGTAGAACTCCTTATGCATTTTTTTCCTAAATTCATCCCATTCAAGCTCACTATGAGGTTCAATTACACTTATAACTGACCCTATAACAGGCCTTACCAAATAAGTTACCCACTTAGATACAGACAAACCATGTAATTTTGTTATATCTTTGAATGTATCTAGATAATTAGTTACATTTACCCCAGTGAAATTCCCTTTTTCCTTAAGCATTGCTTCTACTACTTTCTGCCCTTGAGTTTCAGACATCATATCTCAAAACAATTCATCCATTTTATTTTGTATATTAGAATTAGACTTAAGTTATTTAACAAAATATTTAATTTCCTCTTGTACTCTTGTTTTTTGGTCTCTTACCAAGCTAATAAAATTATTTGATTCTAGCTAACTTTCAAATGAAAGTTTATTTTGAAATTTCAAACTAAAAATTGTACTAAAAGAAACTCTAATATTTAAAGTTCTTTCTCCTAAAGTCCAATAAAAAAGTAACAAACAGGTTTTAAGTTTAGTGAATATACCTGATGCTTGATGACGAAGCGAAAGTGCACGTGATAAATTCAAGTATACATTGTTGAGTAGGAAAATGTCTAATACAAGAAAACTAAATGTTGTGTGTGCAAATGTAATTCTTCAAGTTCTTGATGGTAAGGGTGGTGCGACGAGCATATTCCCATGGAGGTGCTCAAAGCGTAAGCCCAACCCTCAACACCCAAGGAATTACAAGGATTTTGAGTACTACCTCTGCAAAATGAACCACCACAAGATGCTGCAACCGCTTATCCTAAATAAAACTATTGCATATAACACTGACTCACAACAAAGGAGAACAAAGACATGTTCTCTTTTCCTTTTTACCTAAAGACCATTATATCAAGCAATAAAGTGGGCATTTTACAATATCTAGAAAGCATCACTTGTTCTTGCTTGTAAATATTGTCACTAGAACCTTGATCTCATATCCCAAGTAGTCAACATAGATATAATAAAATTCTTGTTGCCATGAAAACTAGTTGTTCAGCCGATCAAGAATCCCACATCATGATCTTTGACAATAGATTAGAGTTGAAGGTACAAGTAAGAGTTCGGGAAGCTCCTTCCTTACATCCATAACCTCAACAAGCACAGATTATAGCTGATTAAAAGTTACTCAAAAATTAGAGTACATGTGTTGCAAAAATCGGAACATTTTAACAAGGCAATTAAGATCATCCCCTTTGTATGGTTAAGATCCTCATTGAATGCATGGCCATATTCACAGAATATGAAATACATTTCACAAAAGCATTCCCAAGAGAAGATAATAATCAACAAAATTATACTAAGAAACATTCACACATGATCAGAGAAATGCTCAAGATAAATCAAGCTGAACACAAAGTGGAAGCAGAACTCGACATTATATTTCTATTAAAATGATTTTTTACATTTCATGTGTAAGTACAAGAGTAATACGAATCTACAATAGAAGCTGATCATAGCTTTCCTCAGGCTCAAGGATATTGGGATCCTCTGGAACATTAGAACACATATCCCGCCTCTCTTGCTCCAAGATTGGCTCTTCAAGGTCAGCCATGTCCCTCGGTTCATCTGCAAGTGGGGGAACAGGCTCCCTTGAAGCCGGTTGGAATCTCTCCGTGTCTGCAATGTGCTTCCTTCCAACCTCTTGGTCTTCATCTGGGCATTCATTCAGCCCATTGATTCTCGTTCTAATGAAGCTCACTTGAGCATCATCCTTCTCCACAGATATGCAGTGCCTGAACATCTTTAAGGAGCAAGCCAGAGTCGTTCCTGAAACAGCAGAAAACCACTTAGAGGCGTCAATCAACCATGACTAATGAAAATTGTGAAAATTGAAATTACCTGTGCCCAAAAAAAGGTCTAGGACCCAGTCATCATCATTGGAGAATAGTTGAAGCAATCTCATTATGAGTTTTTGTGGCTTCTGATAGGGGTTAACCAATGTCATGTCCCCAGCTACATGACGAAGTTTCTTGGTAACGGCTGGGAACATGAGCACATTTGAGATCCCATTCTCATTGCAATGCTCCCTGACTCTCCTTTTGCTTACTTCATCATAATAGCCAACTCTAATGCATTCAGTGGAGCTCACAAACCTATGCATAGGAGTGTGATTTACGTTTGTCTTCACCCTGCAAACAAGAACTATGAGTCACAGAGAGCATCATTAAAGCCACAGAGATAGAAAGAAGATTACTTACCACGTGAGGCACTCCACAGCATGACATCTTGCCTTCAGAGCAGTTGAAACAGAGAAAGACTGGTCTCTGCTATGGAAAATTACTATCCTCCAAAGAGGAGATATAGTCAACTCTGCAAAATCAGTGACCATCTTCCGAATCTGAGGGTGTTTGAAGGGTTCATCATCATTAACTGATCCCAACATCCTAAATCCATAGGGTATGTCCACTATGAGAAGGGAGAAATGTTTTCTAGGCACAACAGAACAAATATTATTTACATCACTACAGAATACATTGTAATATACAGGCCTAAGGGGGTCTAGGGGATTGGAGAAACATTTCAGATCAGGTTCATCATCAAAATCCATCTCCTTGGCTTTCAACCTAGATTTCTCATGCCTTGCTCTTTGAATGTGAGCCAGGAATGTAGGGGGGCAATCATCTAGTAGCTCCGCAGACTTACTTTTCTTTGGTTTCTGTAGAAAAAAGTGGAAAGACAATTAAATGAGCTCTTCAATACAGCAAACAGAACATAAGGAAGCGATGCCTGGCATCGATTTTGTGTGGGGGTAGATGCTAGGCATCGACTTTCTACTGAAAGTCGATGCCTAGCATCGACTTTGGGACATAAGTTGATGCCTGGCATCGACTTATGCCACGAGGTCGATGCCAGGCATCGACTTATGCTACAGGTCGATGCCAGGCATCGACTTATGCCCCCAAGTCAATGCCAGGCATCGACTTTTGGCTGTAGGTCGATGCCAGGCATCGACTTTAGCCGTAAGTCGATGCCAGGCATCGAATTCGTACTAAAAGCCTGGCATCAAATTGGTTTGGTGAATCAAGGCATCTAACCTAATGGCAAACCAGGCACAACCTCAGAAAGAGAACCTACCCAATCACGAAACAGGATGAAATATTCTGATAAAGCTTTGTAGGATGATGTGGTTGGATAGTTTGCTTGGACCTCTGTCCAAGAAAAGCAACCGAGCCTCTTCATCATCACCTCCTGAATCTTCATGTAAACTTTATGACTACAGTCACAAAAATAAAAAAGAGACTAGGTTAGACCAGAAACATGGGAGGAGGGAAAAAGGATATGAGAATAACATACATACTTATTGAGCTCAGTCACCATCTCCTCCAGGCTTAACTCCTTGGAGATTACCCTTGACAAAGTTGATATAATCAATGTATGATCCTTGATTCCTTGAAGGGCCCTCCATGGTGTCAGCTTCATGTCCTCAGGAGCCTCTTCAATTGAGAGGTCAACTTTCCTTCCCTTTCCCTTCAGATCAACCTATGGGTCTGGCCTCGACTTACGTTGCTTCTGGCCCTTGACCTCCTTGTTCTCCCACATTGTGAAAATTTTATCATGTAGATCCCAGATCTCACCTGATCTGAATGCCAGTTGAAACCATGGATCATATTTCCTCAAAGCATCAGCCCCTTCCTTCACAAGACAATCTTCATATTCATGGTGGAAGAACCGAATTCTCTCTATGGAGGACATTTTTTGCCTGTAGTCATTGTCATTGTTGTGATCCCAAGCAAGAAGCTTGGCTTCCTCAGTTGTAAGACCAGCATATATCTTACACTCTGCATACCTAAAGAAAAATGTGGTAGGGTGCTCCTTAACTAGCTGTCTATGGGCCTCTGCAGAGTGTGAACCTCCAATCACATAATAAGTATAATCCTCAAACAAAACCTCATTGAACTCGTCCACAGAGCTGCACTCATTCGGATCCACCATGACAAGGAATGGCACAACAGTAGCATGAGGATTTATTTTCATTTTCTTCTTAAGATTCTGCACGTGCAAATTGTGTGGCTCCCTGATCTCAAGGGGCCTCCTCCCTGTGACTGGATCTATTGGTGGCCTGTGGATGATATTGATTGGCAGGTGGAACAACTGCCCCTTCTTCACAACTTTTCTTTTAGCTATGTACTCCCTCATCTTGTTCTGCTCAATACCAAGAACACCCGAGGCAAGCTCTCCACCAGGTGCAACAATTATATCCTCAGAGCTAGAGCTTGAGTTAGAAGACTCCTCTTCTGAAATTCTCTTCTTTTTCTTTTGAAACTTTTTCTGCACGCTCTGCTTACCCCTTGCCTTTACAGGGGTTGTCATCTTCTGTTGTGTTGGCATGATGTTGCCCTGGATCCATGGCATCAAGTCCTTGATAAGATTGACTGAGTCCCTGCATATCTCAGCTAGACCATCTGGAACACACCACTCTGGGCACAAGAAATCCATCTTGCATATAACATTTCTCAAACCTTTCGATGTCTCTACCAAGAAAAGGAGGTTGTCAGAATCCTCATCTTCATAATCCAGTTTGTACACAAGGCCATACTGAAAACCTTGTGTTGTCGTGATCTTTCCTCTCCCATATGCCCCTGCGAACACAAGAAGGACTGCATTCTTTTCTTCAACATACTGAAGGCACCACTCCAGATTTGTCATGTCCCGCAGTGGACGATCTGTCCTTAAGACCTTAGCGTCCCTCGACCTATCCTTCATAGTTGTATCATCCTCAGGAATTTTGATGCTACTCTGTCCACCTGAGGATATTCCTAGCGGGTTGATGGCCTTCTCAGAGGATAAGGACGCAATAAATTTCTTTGGTTTTGCTTGGTGACCAATGCCTTTGTCACGTTGCTGATCACCAGAGCCCATGGTGACTCTCAGCTTCTTGAAGGGCCTCTCACTCTTGGACTCCGCATCCCTAAAGGCGCTTGGAAATATCAGCTCATACGTAAATGTGGTTTTCAAAGGCCCAAGTCGATGCTAGGCATCAATGTTTAGGTTCAAGTCGATGCCAGGCATCGACTTTTAAGTGCAAGTCGATGCCAGGCATCGACTTTGTGTGCAAGTCAATGCTCGGCATCGACTTGAGGGTGCAAGTCGATGCCAGGCATCGACTTGCACCCCCAAGTCGATGCCTGGCATCGACTTGCACCCTCAAGTCGATGCCGGGCATCGACTTGCACAAAAAGTCGATGCCTGGCATCGACTTGCACTTAAAAGTCGATGCCTGGCATCGACTTGAACCTAAAAGTCGATGCCTAGCATCGACTTGAACCCGAAAGTCGATGCGAGGCATCGACTTTGCACCCTAAAGTCGATGCCTGGCATCGACTTTCAGGCCAACTTCGATGCCAGGCAAGTCGATGCCTTGCATCGACTTGAGGCTGCAAGTCGATGCCAGGCATCGACTTGTAGGTGAAAGTCGATGCCAGGCATCGACTTGAAGCCTCAAGTCGATGCCTGGCATCGACTTGCACACAAAGTCGATGCCTGGCATCGACTTGCACACAAAGTCGATGCTTGGCATCAACTTGCAGGTGCAAGTCGATGCGAGGCATCGACTTGAGGCCTCAAGTCGATGCCTGGCATCGACTTGCAGCCTCAAGTTGATGCCTAGCATCGACTTACACCTAAAAGTCGATGCCAGGCATCGAGCTGTACCCTCATTGGATCTATATTTTTAGAGCTAAGAAAAATAAAAACCTAGAAAGCAGACTCTTTACACAAACATACAAAGGGAATCTTTTAGGAATCTTTTTTTATGGTATGATTTTGTCTACCTCTTGGTACTCTTGCCAACATTCTTCTTCTCCATCAGAGTTGCCTTGTTGGTATGCTCAGCTCTGTGCTCCATAGCTGTCTATGCTCTGTTGCTCTCTCTTACTCGTGGATTTTGAAAATGAGAATGATCTCCTCCTCTGCTATTTATAGGCAATTGGGTAACTTGAACCAGAGACTAACTGGATCTAACTGAATGAGTCCAGTTGCTAACTATATCTGTCAACCAATCTAACCAGGGAATACCACTCACACAAATAGGTTGTTTCAGAGCCACTTTAATGAAATATTCATAGAACCTTGCAACTATTTATATACATTTGCATGGAAATTACACTTCAATGGCAAGAGTATGGTATGTACATGAGGATGTCTAATCTCATGTAGAAATTATTTCTTAGAATCTCTTGCTTGGGAGAAAATCAAGTCTAAGTTGTGTTGAATATGGGAGATTAATGACATCTTTATAGTGTTATCCTCTTCACTTTAGTTCATATTCACATTTTATCTTGTAACACATTGTTGAAATGGAAAATCAATGTATGAATAAACATTCAAGTAAAGAACCTTGCAACTATTTATATACATTTGCATGGAAATTACACTTCAAGTCTAAGTTGTGTTGAATATGGGAGATTAATGACATCTTTATAGTGTTATCCTCCTCACTTTAGTTCATATTCACATTTATCTTGTAACACATTGCTGAAATGGAAAATCAATGTATGAATAAACATTATGTGTACCTCTTTTACACATAATTCTTTTTTAATATACTTTCATCTACCTCTTTGAGATCTAGCCAAGACTACAATGAAACCTAATCCTTGAAATCTTATTTATCAAAGGTAAAATTTCTTCTTGTATAGTCTTCAATGGCACTACTACAAACAATTTTAATATATAATCCAGTTGGAACTCAACTTGGATATATTTTGATTCACTCACAATGCTAAGACTCAATGACTCATATCTAGTTAGAAATCAACTGTGTTTCTCATTTCAAAAGTGAATCAAATCTTTGGTTCCCTTATTAGTGTATATTTGAGTAATTAAGTTATTTGATGTAATTTGATGTTTAATATTATTTAATGTACTTTAATAAACTTTTGATTTCATATCTTCTTGATGTGACATTTGATGTGACATCTTCACTTGATCTCGGATTTCTACTTATTTAAAAAGGTCATTCATCTTCAGTCTTCTGTGAACTCAGTGAAGATGAGGTCAATCTTTTCAGTGGATGCTTGGGCATCAGCTTCTTCTGCTCATATTGATACAGTTTCGGATTCATTGTTCTCAGTTGACCCTTTCCACAGAAGTGATGATCCCTATGATTTAGGACGTGCTGATTATTCCATGTTTTCTGTTGAGTCATTTAAGTTATCCAAATCACAGTGCAATGCTGCTCAACCAAATGCACCTCTTGATCTCCCATCTGATCCAACCATTGATCTCCCTTCTGACTCAAGTGCATGTGGAGCAACGGAAAAGCAAAGCAAGCTCAATCTACGATTTAAAAGAAGGCCTCGTGAAGTAAGTCAAAAAAGATTTAAATTTCTTACTTCAGATAGACAGATTGCATTGGATATTGTGAAGCATTGTTGTGGTTTGAAATGTTTGTACAATTTAGGAATGAAGAAACTAAAGCACCTAAGAGAAAAATTCCTCCATTTAGATAGTGAAAGGCAGGATATATACCTTGTTTCTCGCATGCAAATGATTGAGGATAACATGTCAGTAACACGTGTTGGTTTTGAATATTTCTTTAGTCAAGGGATGCGATGTTGTAGGGCTGCATTTAAAATTGCAATGGGTGTGGGAAATTTTAGAATACATAGGGTTCAACAAGGGCTTTTGAATGGGGATCTCATTTTGGATACGTTCCATGTTGGGACCAAAGGATCTGTTGGACGTCATGCAATGAATTGGATGATGAACTATTTTAGCTTGCATTGTGAGGTTATGCCTACAACTGGAAGGTTGCACTTGTCAGATAACTTTACTCGTCGAGAGGTATTTCAAATATATAGAGAAGACATGGAAAATAGAAATGAGAAGTATGTGTTGTATCGTCACTTTACTCGATTATGGAAGGAAGAGTTTAACAATGTTTCTATTCCTCGTAAAGTTAGAATGGGTGAATGTTCAGTTTGCGCCACTTTGAAAAACATGGCAAAAGGGGCTACAACACCATAGGAAAAGAATAATTTTAAAAACCTTCTTAACAACCATCGTGAGAGTCAAGCTTTAGAGAGAAAGAAAGCAATTCATCATCGAAGTAAAGCACTCAGAAATCCGGAGCGTTATATGTGTTTGTTGATCGATGGTATGATAAAAAAAAAAACTTGTTTGCCACATTTTTATCGCATCCCTAAGGACATTGGAGATGAAGTCCTTGTGCAAATGCATTTGGTTGGTGCTTTGGTATACAATGGAACTGTAATGTCCAAGGTTTTCTTCACATATCCGAATGTGCATAATGATCCAAACCTTACAGTTACTGTCATTCATCGTGTTTTGCAATCATGGAAGGGTCTTTTGCCACCAACTCTATATTTGCAACTAGATAATACTACAAGAGAGAATAAAAATTCTACAGTCTTTGGATATTTAAGCATGCTTATTGAAAAACAGGTATTTCAGAAGGTTAAGGTAAATTTCCTTCTGGTTGGCCACACTCATGCTCACATTGATCAAATGTTCAGTACTTTCTCTAAGAAGTTGGCACGTAACAATGCTTTTACTCTTCCGATTTTATCTGAGCTAATTTCAGAAGCATATACTCCAAAACCAGAAGTTCAACACCTCACACAGATTTATGACTTTAAGCACTTTTGCTCAATGGGCCTTGATAACAGTGCTAAGGTTTTGGCTCCATTGCACAATATTAGTTTCAACCATGTATTCTTGATGAGGAGGGTTGATGAAATAACCCTTTTATTTGCAAAGCAGTATTCATCTTCTCTTGGGTGGGAGCCTAAAGAGGGATGCAGATTCTTATTGTAGGTGCCTAATTTGTCTACTGTAACAATGTATGGTGCAGAACGATCACCATATGAAGATAAAAACAATACAGAAAGATGTGGAAATGTGGTTGATCATAGTAAAAGCTGGATGCATGCACTCATTGACAAGAAGAGACATATTGAGCGTGCAAAAAAATATGTTGGAGATCAAGATGTATCTTGGTGGGAGGACTTTTTCAATCATCAAGAAGAGATTATACAATATACAATTGCAGGTCACTGGCCAGTTGATGTTCCATTCACATGGGATTTTTGTACACAAAGATCCGTGAATGTGGCCCAAGCATGTAATGCAGATGCACTTCAAAGTTTTATACATCCACCAGAAAGAAATATTTATGTAGGCCCAAGGATGAAAAAACAAGCAGAAGCAAGATGGCAAGGAAATTTAATAGAGATAAATGTTGGAACACTTATTGCAGTTCTTGCTGATGATGATGAGGCTACCAGACCATTTTGGATTGCAAAGGTTTTAGAGATAACTAAAGATATTGATCAGAGAAGAATAGAGGCTTTGATGGTGCATTGGTATTACACTAAAAGTAGTAATGCATTCACAGGTAAATATAACTTAGAAATGGTGTGTGATACTAAACGAACAGGTTCAAAAAAGAAAAAGAATATTTGAAGCACATCCACTCTTAAAATGGATGATGTAGATATTCTTGTTTATGATTTTTCCTTGACAAAAACAGGTCACTTGAGGAAAGCAACCATCAACATGATAAAACAAAAGCTTCCAGATGTATGTGGTACAGGAAATCATAGGCAAACAAGAAGAGTTGTGCATGATCCTGCAGAATTTGGTATGTACGTGGATGAAGATAGAGCTCTTGTGGATATAGAAGAAGAAGAAGAGAGCTCTCAACAGTATGAGACTGAATCAAGTGCATCAGATGATGAGGGTGTAGACATAGATCGACAAAGTTGTGACATGCATTGAAGCTCTCAGACATTTTTAGTGCTTTTGTAAATGCCTCGAAGTAGTTTGGTTAATGAAACCATGTTTTGTAGCAATTTTGAATAACAATCAGATATCCACCCATTAAAAATATGTCTAAAATGTATTTTTTGTATAAGAACTATTCAGTTCTACATTCTTTATATAGATTTTAGACATGTCAATGTCCTATCATATAGATTTTGGACATGTCAATGTCTTATCATATACATTTTGGGACATGTCAATGCCTTATATAGTGAAATTTTGACTACATTTTGAGCTCTTTTTTTATGAGAAAATGACAAAAAATGTCAAAAATCACATGTTTCACCTCATTTTGTAATATATGTATACTGGTATAAATGAATCTCAAACATAAGCTGCCATTTGCTTGATTTTTGACGAGAGTGTTCTCTTTTTACGACATAGTTCTCGTTTGTTACGACTCGCTGTTATATGCAAAAAAGGAAAACACAAATTATACCTGTCCTGTCATGTCGTTGTTCACGTGAGGTTCAAATGTGGGAGCGATTCGTGATGGCTGGTGGCTCAAGTCAATCATCTCGCTAATGGTGCATGCGGAGTGTCTATGGCAGGGCACATATTTTTATTAAGGACCATAAGGCAGAGCATTTCTATACCTATTGACCGCGTCTATATAAGAAGGAAGGATCAACTCTTCACTAGTTGTTCTATCTTTAGCAATTTTAGTTTCGTTTAAATCTAATTGGGAACATTTAGTTTTTCTATTTACGAGTGGAGGAAACAGAATTTCACTATTTTCAGGGTCGGGTAAAACAATAAAAATTAAAGTTAACACTCTAGACAATTGACGATCGTAATCTAACGAATACAGAGTTTCTTCTACGACACAATCCTTAATTAATTCTTCACTAATTCTATTGTTTTCTAGTGGAATAGGAAAAAGTATTTCAAACAATGGAGAAGGTAAATCACATTCAACACTAGTAGATGCTTCGTCATACATGTAAAGATAAATCAAATACCCACAACTACCCTTGAAAACTCCTTCTAAATACTTTCCAGCTTTGTAGTGGATTCCAAATCATCAAAACTTCTTGTGCTGCAAAAATTTAAGATCAAACTCACGTTAAAATTTCTTAAATTATTAAAACTTAGTTTAATCAATTAATCTTTTAATTTGAAATAATATTTTAAGAGGGATAAAATCTTTTTGACAACATGAGATGTAATGAGAGTGAAGGTGAGAAGCATAGGCATGCACACACATATACACACACACAAGGAAGAGACAAGCAAGACACAATGGAAGATTGAAAGTAGATTCTATTACTCCAGAACACTCCTGCAAGCTCAAAATAGCTCTAAGCTCTTCTCTACGCATACAAGCTAACCTAAAAAATGATCTCTCTAGCTCTCTTTATAGTTTTTTGGCTAGTCTTGACCGGTTTCATATCTACTGTCTGGCATAGTTAAAAAATAGGTTCTATGTACTATTTGGAGGTCTAAACAAGATCTAAAAATAACCAAAATTGGTATGCTCATTCGACCTAAGCTCCTCAAGCTGGAGGACTTCTCGGCTTTGCACAAAATGGAGCTACTAATTACAAAAGTGTTTTTTTTATGATACATATGGTTCAAGAGTGATGAAAATCACTGTTGAGTTTTGAAAAATGATTATAAAACATATCTCTTTGGAAAAACTAAAGTGCCTAGCTGCCCACTACTTTGTCCTAATCCACATTCACATACATCCTCGTCGTTTGTGCCTCTGGCTACTGCCAACACCCCCTCCCTCTCGTGTCTATCTTCCTCGAGAGAACCTTGTTGCGGGGTCTGTCGGATATAGTTTTGTAGGAGGTCATGAGTGAGGGTGTGCTCCGAGATGCGAATACCTCTTGCAAGATCAACTTCAACTTTTTCCCAATCTATGGGTTGAGGTTCATCACAGCAGGAAGTTGATAGTGTGTGGAGTATATGAGTTGTTCACAAGCAAATAAATGAATTAGGTGTGTGGGCCTACTTATGAAAACCTCTAAATGGTACTCCCAAAATCCGGTGGTAAACATCTTTTCAAATGTCATCTTATAGCATGTCGGTAAATACTTGATTCAACAATGTCAAGCATAGCACACCCGGAGCAATGGTGTCATGCTCATATCATATGCTAAGTCCTGATTACCATGCTCAAATCCCAAGGTGTTAACATGCGGTGCTTTGACGCGACGGAAGATTTTAAATACAATCTATATCATATCGAATATGTTGAGATTCATATGTGCAACGACACACAAGAGCATGTCAATAGATGATTCTTTGAAGAATGAAATGGAAGTGAATAAAGACACATGGCACTTGCATGCACATATGCAAGAAGATGAACTTAATCATAACAAGAAGGACATAATCATAAGGAGTCCTCCAAATATTGATATGAATGTTGAAGGTGATAAGCATTATGCTAAGCCTAAAGTTAGTCAAAATGGAGATCAAAACTATGAAATGTCTTTGAAAGATTCCACATTGCATGTGCTTTTAGAGATACAAGAGGATGGTTCTACTTAGAAGGAAGAGGATATGCTATTGGTTGAACTTCATAGTAATGATATGTATGCAAGCGATGTTGCACTCTATGAAGAGATATGTTCCGTTGAGAATGATGACTCCAAGGAGTTAAGTCCATGTGCTGAAGAGTTTTGGCATGAGGGGATGAATGAGAATCTCATTGAAATGTATGAAGAATGTTATGAATGCACATCATCTAACGAGAATCAACCTCAAAAGAGTGAATCAAATGGCTATATTAATGAAGTTGGATACAAATACTATCAGATGAATGAAGATCAGATTGATTCAAATGAATGTGTCAAGGTATTTAGACATGATGAAAGATTTGACCAAGAATCAATGATTGGGGAAATGTGTGAGAATTGAGGTCTAAGTACATCCTCTGAAGACAATGAGCTATAAATGATGGAGATAGATGTAGAATTCTATAACAACATTTTGAATAAAGAAATTGATTTGTCATCAAACTACATGCATAGTCTTAGGAAGTGTCAAAATTTGATGAGTTTGACTTTCATAAGCAAGATGTTAGGGATATTAAAGATCAAGATTTTCTTGATTATGAGGATATGGATTCCCTTCATGTTGAAGCAGAGATGGTTTTCGACCATAATGATGATGGAGAGATTTTCGAAAGATTAGAGGTAGAATCACATACTATAGTTTGTGGCACTCAAGTAGGAAGAGATCTTGACAGATTGAATGACAAATATGAGCATATACTGCAATCTAAGAAGTGTAAATCTTATGAATCTATCCAAAACCTCAATTGCAATGAAGATGAAAGTTTGGATAATCATAATTGAATTGATGAAATCCTTTGAAATGATTTCAAGCATGAAATAGATGAAAATGCATACTTGAAGGATCTTTTTAATGATGGTTTAAGCATGTTGGAATTCAAAACTCTATATACATGTGATCTCCATTCATGAAGTGCATCTTTATATGATGGGTTTGAGAGAATCTTGAATAAGGGCAGCTATGCTCAAATGATTGAATCATGGATTTTCAAATTTTTTAAGAGCTATGTATGATAGTCAAGCCTCCATGGGATGGACAAGCAAATGAAGTGGCTTGTACACATATCTAATTTGTCTAACAATGCTTCTTTGATTGACGCTATTTAGAGGTGGCTTCTTTACAAGCATATCTTCTTTTTTGAGCACTTAACAATAGAGATGTGTTACCAAGGGAAACCATGCTTGATAGGGGATCTATAATGATGAAAGTGATTTTGTAAATACAACTATATAATTACCTAATGTTTGTGTTTAATTTTAAGATAGATATAGGAGACCAATAAAGAGAAGAAGATGAGGATTTGGAGTGAAGAAACTTATGATGAAATGATGCAAACAACATCATTCAAAATACTAATCAACAACAAGGTGAAAGCTTTCCATTCTTTACTTGTTTCCTCCTATAAATGTATGTTATGCACTGCATCTTGTATGTTATATATGTGCTAGAATTTCTACAAATGTATGAGATTTCAGTAGATTCAGGTTGACATATGTCTATTATGATTACATGCAATATATAAAAGGCTAGAGATTATATGAGTAGAAATGGTTAGTAGACTAGAGCTTTTACGAGTGAAGACCTAGGAAAGTGAAGGCAAGACTTAAACCAAGTGCCTATATATCCTAGTGTATGTGAACTCTTGGTGACTTGGATTCTTTGATTTCTACTTTTGATCCGTCACATGATCCTACCTCCAAATAGGTTATGATTTAGATAAGCCTTTATATACCAGCCAACTATATATGTAAGTGTATATGTTGTCGATGCACAATGATGGGCTGGTAGGTTGGTGGATCTACACTGGTGGGGTGATCAAGGCCATGGGTTGCTGCTAGCTTCCTTGTATGGCCTGACATGTATGTTGTCATGCATCTATATGGGTCCATAGGTAGCTGGAATCACGTTGGTCAGGTGCTCAGAGCCACGAGTTAACGTCCATTTTGAATGGGGTTGGCATTATGCATCTTGCATTATGTCGATTTGATAGGTAACTGGGGTAATCTTGGTCTGGTGGACAGGTCCATGCATTGCACCTGATTTTTGCATAATCTCAATTTTATAAATAAAAGAATAAATAAATAAAATAAAAGCAAAAAGGGTAAGCTAGAATGATGTGCAAAAGAAAAAGAAAAACAAAGTCAAAATAAAAGAAAAATAAAAAGATGTAATGTGGATTTGGATAGTAAGAGATCAATTGAGAAAACAAACTATAATTCTGGGATTCAAGTTACTAACAATTAGTATATGAATGTGCTTGGGATAAACTACTAGTTCTAAAGGGGTTGAGCAAACAAAAGAACTACCAAGCTTACGGTTCATTCATATGATTGCTAGTTTGCTTGTAATTGTTGTAACATAATAGATTGGGTTTGAAATTTGTATCTACTTTATTCTCTGAATTTGTACATAGTTCAATATATTTGCATGAAATAAGAATGTGTTTCTTTCCATTTCTTTGAATTGATCTCCATCCACGTGTGACTGTTTGATACTTGTTTTCATTTATTGGTTTGTATGCAGGATGGCACATCCGGAGGATGCATACATTCAAAGGGGCTGGGTGTGATCAAGAGTCGAAGATCAAACCTACAATTTGATCAAAAGCATTAATTTAAAAGTTTGAACAATGTAAGTACAAATCAATCAAATCAAGTCTGTATGTTTATATTGCAGGGAGATGTGATGAACAAAGTTCGACTTGAACAAAGTTCTTCTCACATGGTTACATATAGGAGATTTTACTCTTTAGCAATTCGTTTGTCATGTACTCATCACTTGTAAGTTTTGTTTGAACTTGCATATGGTCAACAACATAAATAATTTGATGCTTTGCTACATGATTTCCATACATCTCTGCATAAGAACATTAAGGTTTATTCATGAATGTACTTATACATAAGCATTGTATGTGTTTGTGGGTTGTGTCTATAAGAATGTATATGAATACATGTGTCTTTTCATGTGTGCATAATGTGTTCATGAACATCTTTACATATTCTATGTGTCTGAAATCATATATAAATATGTGCATTGCATGTGCTATGTATGCATAGGATTTTGTATGTGAAAATGCATACATATGTTTATACATGCGTGTATAAGCTTATGTGTGTATGTCGATCCTCATGTGTAAATCAACCTGAATATGATTGTATGTGTATATACTATATATAATTATATATGTATGTGCATATATGTATAATTATGTGTAGGCTAAAACATATGTGGGCATGAGCAGGAGTAAAACATCAATAATAATAAGAATAATAATAATAATAATAATAATAATGTATCTACATATGCAATAAAGATGCGTGTGAATTTGTCTTTATATATTTCTGCAGACAATATGTATAAATGTATAATAAAGTATTGGAAGAGGAAAGATATCGGAGGGTGAATCTATGGAAAATGAATAGGCGGAGAAAGAGGGAAAACTCCTCATTTTTTTTTGGGGAGGATGCTCATCAATATCGGAGGGCTTCGGAAAAGATTTGAAGAAGTAATGGCCGTTCCAGGAGCTGCTCTTCGGAGTTTTTCAAGAGAAGCAACAAAACTTTCGTCAAGCTTGGAGCTCAATGTGTCACATCATTTGGTGGAGAGAAAGATGATGCAAAGGAACTGAGGGATTATGTATTAATGGTGAAAAGAAGAAATCAGACCCAAGAGGGTTTTCACCATCTATAAGGAAGGGTTTGAAAGAGCTATATTGTGGGAGTTCTATGGAAGATGCGAACAAATTTTTTTCCGTGCATACTTTCGAAGATGTACTTAAAGTAAGATTGTGAGGCTTTGGAGCACATAAGGAGTGAGTACAACATCTCTGCATGTTTAATCTTCAGTCAATATTTGGTTTTTACATAGTATACAATGCATACAAAGGAAAGGGGCATGTTCATTAGATTCAAAAGAAGAATAGTACTTGTACACTTACAGTTCTAGTTTTACTCTAGTTTATCTTAATCCATTGTCAAAATAAATGTTTTTCGTGCAAGAATTCTTGGACGGGGGAGGTGGGGCTTAAGCCATTGGTTGTATGGAGAGAATCTATGCAGGAGCGTCTGATTGGCCTAAAGTCAAGAACAATAGGGGATTGGAGATGGAGGAGGTATGCACTCAGCTGATGAAATTTATGCAATCCTACATGTTCATTCACGCCAAACTACTAAAATTGTTCGTGAGGCTCCAGCAAACGAGCAAGTTTAGGCAAACCCATGTAGACAGGGGTGGTAGTACGATGATTAATGATGTGAGAGGGGGCCGTAAAAGATGCAATTTGTAACCATTCATTGGATTTCTAATCTAGTCTCTCCAGTCAAAGTTTCCATACAAAAATTTGTTGGACCTAGTTTCACCAAAATCTGGTATGGACCGAACCACCGAAGTTTGAATTTCCCTACAGCTCTCTCAGACTTAGAATTATAAAACAAGACTAACTATCCCACCAAAAATAGGAGTCTACAATAAGCGATCATGTGTCCGAGCCTATCGAAGCTAGACTTCTTGTAGTAGCAAAAACCTTTCAAATTTTTGTTCATCCAAGAAACACAAATCATCAAGGCAAGAATGGAAAGAGTAAACAGGCAATAATTTCTTGTGAATGGCCACACATAGGCTAGGCACAACCAGTTCCATTGGAGCAATAGCTTCAAGTCCATAAGCTAGCTTAAATGGTGTATAGCCAGTAAAAACTCTATAAGTTGTCCGATAAGCCCAGAGAATAGAGAGGAGGAGCTGATCGCACCATTAAAGACATTCTATGATCAGATTTTTAAGCATCGTGAGTAGAGTTTTGTGGTACTTTTGGCCAATCCACTAACACACGTGTTATAGGGAGTACTAAATTTATGATTAATATTAAAAGTTTGAGTTAAAACCTACATGATGGTGTTGGAAAAATGTATTCCTCGATCAAAAACAATTTCCAAAGGTAACTTGAACCTAGGAAAAACATCTACAGTGAGACATTTAGCAACAACTTGAGTTGTAGGTGAGAAAACTGCCCAAACCTCAGCCCAACGAGTGGCATAATGAGCACATGTTAATATATGTCTATTATTAGTTGAAATGGTTAGTGGAATAATTGGCCCCACAAAGTCTAACCCCCACTTCAAGGGCAACAGAGGATGGAGTGGAAAATAATGCAAATGTAAGGGTTGACCGATGCATTGATAAACATCACATTGCTTAACATATGCATGGATATCATGTTGCACTGTGGGCCACCATAAGCCACTCTATAGAATCTTTTGGTAGGTCAGATCCATAGAGAAATGTCCACCTGATGTGAGAGAATGAGCCATGACGATCATCAAGGGCACTTCTCAGTATGAATATATCTAAGCCAAGCACTCAAAGGGTCATCCTAATAAAGTTGGGCAACAATAATATGAGAACATCTACTATAGATAGCTAGCTTTTGGCGAGCTGCATTGGAGACAAAATCAGGTGGACACAACATAGTAAGAAAAATCATCAATCTATCATAGTAAGAATCAGTAGTTGGGAAAGTTATTGTCAACAAGCTAGGTGTTGTAGTCATATAGATAGCCAAAGAAGAATCATCCACCCCTACTAGAGCTTCATCGAAATTTAATCAAGATAAAAAGTTTGAAATGGCATGTGAGGATCCCGGATGATGAACAACATCATAACCAAAGTCTTGCAAAAGTAAAACCCACTGAGCTAGGCGATCACCCAGAGATTGTTTCTGCACTAGGTATACTAAAGAAGAATGATCTACGTGGAAGGTATACTTGTAGCCTAATAAATAATGCCGGAACTTTGTGATGGAGTAGATCAACCCCAAACACTCCTGCTTAGTGACATGGTGGTTAGCTTGGTCAAGGTGATGAATCGCATATTATATGGGGCGATACTGTTGGTGCAGGACAATCAACAATTGATGTTCTGATGAAGAATTGAAATCAAGGATTGAAGAAAAGGTTCAAGTTGTGAAGCATGAAAGAAGAATACATTCAGAAGATGAAGATGTGTACACATATGTACATTAACATAGATAGTTCACTTATATCTTTGAGTAGTCATAAGCTTGTACTTTTTCTGTCTATATATACTATGACAATGTCGGGGCAAGTATGAGAGAGCATGAGAAGAGAGTAATCAGGAGTTGTATGATTCATTAGACATCTTAGAAATGAATTAAGACTCTCTCATCACTCGATTGTAAATTTCTCAGAAATGAAGAAAATGTTGCGCCCGATATTTCTGAGTTTTCTCCTTCTGTGTTAGATCTTTTGTGAAATGCTTTTGTACAAGTCTAAGTTTATAGGTGATTGAACTCTGTACAAATGTTTAGCTTCTAATTGTGATCAGGCTGAGAGAATTGAGTATAGGAACATTTACATATGTAAATGAGAAGAAGTGAAGTTGTAAGAGGCACAAAATTCGATACGAATGTTTTGATCAATTCTCCTTTCACAGTTTAAATTTTTGAGCAAACAAGCACTTAATCTTTAAGTTGGAAGGTAAGCTACTTGTGCCTAAAAGCATTTGTAGAAACGGGTTCTAGATTGAGAGAACCAAGTGTTAAAAGTTATAGGTGTCTAAATCGACTTCTCAAAAGAACAGTTTTAGACATAGGTGAGTTGTTGAGATTATTTCTCAAGTTCTACTAAATCTTTTAGAGTGATTCAACTTGGAGAAGGTGCACAATCTATAGGCAATACCTCATACAAAGTTTTATAAAAAACTTTTCACATTTGATAAGGCAATGAGTGAATTATGTGCAGCAGACTTTCTGTGTAATCACCTTCTTCACAGTTTATTTGACAATTGAGTATTGATCCTCTAAAATTGGTGAAGGTTTGAGTTATTCTTGTTATAGAGGTGTTCTAAATACAAGAGTAGCTTGTTCTTTTGGAGATTAACACTCTCCATCAATAGTATTTGAGTAGGAAGCATCAGGAGGAGGATCCCGACTGCTGCTGTTGCAAAGAATTCAACATCTAAAGGTTCAAAAGGTGAAAGCTTGAGGACAAAGCTTGAGAAGGAGGTCACACGACATCAAGAAAGACAAAAGGAGTATCATTCAAAGTAAAGGTACATCTGTTACTCATAAAGATTGAAGAATTCAATACATAGGTGAAGAAAGGATGGGAGATTCTCTTCGGATAGCGAAATTGGATAGAGAAAACTATCCGGCATGGTCAATGAGGATGGAAGCTCATCTTATGAGCAAAGATTTGATAGCTTACATTACAGGTGAAGAAGAAAAGCCTCAATTCAGAGATCCTAGTGTTCCAACTAGGGAAGAATTATCAGATTTGAAGAATTGGATGAAGAGAGATGCTCAAGCTAGGAGCATTATCTACATGGCAGTCAATGACTACTTGCTACCTCATATTAGAGGTCTTGAAAGTGCAAGTGATATATGGAATGCTTTGGAGGAGCATTTCCAAAACACCACAAAGTCAAGGAAGGCATCCTTGTGGGCAGAATTTACCACTTTCAAGAAGAAGGCCTCTCAATCCATCTCAGACTATGTAACAAGGATGAAAGACATTGCAGATGCTTTCGGAGCTGTTAATGAAGATACTGACGAGGATAAATTGGTAAGGCAAATCCTTATAGGTTTGAGAGGTGATGACAAATGGAAGCCATTCATTTTTTCTACTGAATTATCACTTGATCATTTCACTCCTGATTTAAATCAGTTGTTAGGTCACATGCTAACCTTTGAGCAGGATGTCAAAGGAGAAAGTGATAAAAGTGCAGGTCATGCAATGTATTCAAAGGATAAGAAGAAAAATAGCAAAGGGAAGCAACAAGCAAATGAAGATGAAGGCACAACTAGCCAAGCTAACTTCTTAAGAGGAAGAGGAGGTGGCAAAGGTAGAGGAAGAGGCAGGAGTAATAAAGATGGAGTCAAAGCTTGCTGGATTTGTGGTAAGACAAATCACTTAGCTAATGATTGTTGGCATAATACTCAGAGTAATGGTGGATATAATCAGAACTTTAATTCAAGAGGAAGAGGTGGCAAAAATCAAAGAGGTAATTTCAGAGGTAGAGGTAGTAGGGGTTACTTTGGAAGAAATGTAGGTAGAGGATTCCAAAGTCAACAATACAACAATACCTACTACAATTATGCTTCAGATCAGAAGGAGGATTCAACATTGATAATGAATGCAACTTGTGAAAGGCAAAGTGAAGACCAAAGAGTCTTCTACATTGACTTAGGGTGTAGCAATCATCTAAGTGGCAACATAGCATTGATGACTGATTTGGAGAATAAGGTATCGAATCATGTTGTTCAAACAGGTGACAATACAAAGCACAATGTGAAGTCAATTGGATCAGTGAAAGCCAAGGATGGTAGCACCCTCTTGAGTAAGGTCTTGTATGTTCCTACAATTCCTAAGAATCCAATAAGTGTAGGACAAATTATTGAAAAAGGTTATGAAGTTAGATTCACTAATGAAGGAGTGTTTCTGGAAGACCCTAGCAATGGGTATAAACAAATTGTTTCAGGGAAGAAAGAAGGAAGATTGTTCACATTAAAAATCCAAGGTAATGTTGGTCATGCCTTGTTCACTTATGGAGGACATAAGATCTCAGAGTTAGATCGTTGGCACAAGAGGCTTGGACACTTCAATGAAAGAGGTATCAAAGATATGATTAACAATGGTTCAGTGCTTGGATTGCCTAATGTTGCAGGTCAACATATGACATACAGATGTGAGGCATGTCAATTAGGTAAGGCTAATAAGCAATCTTATTCCAAGCATGGTTTTATGTATTCAGAGAAGCTTGAGTTGGTACACACAGATGTGTGGGGACCATCAAAGGATTTTAGTATCAATGGTTCAAGGGACTATGTGATTTATGTTGATGATGCTACCAGATGGATTACTATCTATGTGATCAAAGATAAGTTAGAAGTATTCAATACATTAAAACATTATCATGTGTATGCAGAAAGAATTACAAGTCATAAGTTGAAGAGATTAAGGTCAGATGGAGGGGGAGAGTATTTCTCTAATGAGTTCAGTGATTACTTGTGGAATGCAGGTATAAAAAGGGAAATTACTTGCAGGTACTCTCCTCAACAAAATGGTGTAGCAGAGGGAAGAAATAGAACTCTTGTTGAGTTTGCAAGGTCAATGATGAAGGAGAAAAATTGCCCTAATTATTTGTGGGTAGAGGCTGTAAACACAGCTACTTATTTGGTCAATATGTTACCATGTAAAGCTCTGTAGGGTATGACACCATATGAGGCATGGTGGGGTAAGAGACCTACCTTGGATCATTGCAAAATATTTGGATGTTTGACATATGCATATGTGCCATCACAATTAAGGCACAAATTGGAACCTAAAGCTGAAAAATATGTATTCATTGGTTATGATGATAAGCAGATGGGATATAGGTTGTGGAGTCCATCCACAAAACAATTCCTTGTATCAAAGGATGTTACATTTGATGAGCAAGGTACTTGGTATGCAAGTACAATCAATATTAATATAGGTGATGAAGAAGTTGTGAGTCAAAAGAAAGGTAAATCAAAGGTTCAGATATTTGATGAAGAGGAGAATAATGAAATGCAGGTTGAAGTTGAAGAAATGCCAAGATTTGATCCTGAGTGTGATGAACCAGAAACCTCAAGGAGTGGAGAACTTAGAAGGTCATCAAGACACAAGTGGCAACCTACAAGGTATAGCTATGACACTTCTTTTTTGGCTACCAAAGATTATCCTTACATGATAAAGGCAGATGAAGACCCTTCCACATATGAAGAGGCAAAAGGTAAGGAAAATTGGGAGAAAGCTATGCAGGAAGAATATGATGCATTAATGGAGAATTAGACATGGGATTTGGTTCCTAAACCAAATAGTCAGAAGATCATTGGATGCAAATGGGTCTACAAGACAAAGAGGTTTGCAGATGGAAGTGTGTCTAGGTACAAAGCTAGACTTGTTGTGAAAGGGTTTGCTCAGACATATGGTGTTGATTATGATGAAACCTATAGTCCTGTGGCAAAGATGACAACAATCAGGACACTCATACCTATTGCTGCATGTAAAGGTTGGAAATTATGTCAATTAGATGTGAAGAATGCTTTTTTAAATGGTTACATTTCAGATGATGTTTTCATGGAGCAACCTCAAGGGTTCAGAGATGGAAGGTATCCAGATGATGTATGTAAGCTCAAGAGAGCCTTGTATGGTTTGAAGCAGGCCCCAAGGGCATGGAATTATAGACTTGTGAAGTTCTTGAAAGAACTTGGATTTCAAGTATCTAAGGCAGATAGTAGCTTGCTTGTTAAAGCAAGTGATGATGGGTTCATTTACATGTGCATATATGCTGATGATATAATTCTTACAGGTACAGATGAGAAAGGCATTCAAATACTAAAGAAGCATATGGAGAAAGAATTCAAGATTAGTGATTTGGGAGACTTGTCATACTTCTTGGGCATGGAGCTCTCATACACTCAACATGGAGTGTATGTAACTCAAGAAAGGTATTTGAAGAACTTGTCAATAAAGTTTAAGATGAATGATTGCAGGATAGCACCTACTCCAATGGAGGTGAATCATAAATTGAGCAGATATGGTGGAGAAGAATTCAAGGATATGAAGCTATATCAGAGTTTGGTTGGTAGTCTTATTTATGCTACATTAACTAGACCAGACCAATCATATGCAGTTGGAGTATTATCTCAATTCATGCATTGCCCTAGGAAAGAGCATTGGATTGCAGGTCAAAGAGTGTTGAGGTACATTAAGGGTACACTTAAAGAAGGTTTGTATTATGGTTTTACATCAGATACAAACATCAAGATATATAGTGATGCAGATTGGGTAGGTAATCCTGATGATAGGAGATCAACATATGGATACTTGTGTTATAAGGGAGATAAGTTAATCTCTTGGTGTTCAAAGAAACAACACACAGTTGTTTATCCTCTACAGAAGCTGAGTACAAAGGTATGGTTGAAGCTACAAAGGAAGTGATATGGCTTAAGACTCTTATGAAGAGTTTTGACATCATTTAGAGTATACCTACTATTCATGGAGATAACATGAGTTCATTGTATTTAGCTCCTAATCCTATGTTTCATGCCAGGACTAAACACATTGAGATTCAGTATCACTTTCTGAGAGAGAAGGTGATGGATAAAGAAATTGAAGTCATACATACTTCAACAAAAGATCAGATAGCTGATATGCTCACCAAAAGCTTAGATGGACCAAAGCTACAGAGATTCAAAGATATGGCAGGCATAAAGAAGATAGAGAAAACCTCAATTGATGATTGAGGGGGAGCTATTGGTGCAGGACAATCAACAATTGATGTTTTGATGAAGAATTGAAATCAAGGATTGAAGAAAAGGTTCAAGTTGTGAAGCATGAAAGAAGAATACATTCAGAAGATGAAGATGTGTACACATATGTACATTAATTCATAGATAGTTCACTTATATCTTTGGGTAGTCATAAGCTTGTAAATTTTTTTGTCTATATATGCTATGAAAATGTCGGGGCAAGTATGAGAGAGCATGAGAATAGAGTAATCAGGAGTTGTATGAGTCATTAGACATCTTAGAAATGAGTTAAGACTCTCTCATCACTCAGTTATAAATTTCTCAGAAATGAAGAAAATGTTGTGCCGGATATTTCTGAGTTTTCTCCTTCTGTGTTAGATCTTTTGTGAAATGCTTTTGTACAAGTCTAAGTCTATAGGTGATTGAACTCTGTACAAGTTTTTAGCTTCTAATTGTGATCAGGCTGAGAGAATTGAGTATAGGAACATTTACATATGTAAATGAGAAGAAGTGAAGTTGTAGGAGGCACAAAATTCGATACGAATGTTTTGATCAATTCTCCTTCCACAGTTTAAAGTTTTGAGCAAGCAAGCACTTAATCTTTAAGTTGGAAGGTAAGCTACTTGTGGCTGAAAGTATTTGCAGAAACGGGTTCTAGATTGAGAGAACCAAGTGTTAAAAGTTATAGGTTTCTAAATCGACTTCTCAAAAGAACAGTTTTAGACATAGGTGAGTTGTTGAGATTATTTCTCAAGATCTATTGCATCTTTTGGAGTGATTGAACTTGGAGAAGGTGCGCAATCTATAGGCGACACCTCATACAAAGTTTTATAAAAAACTTTACACATTTGATAAGGCAATGAGTGAATTATGTGCAGCAGACTTTCTGTGTAATCACCTTCTTCACAGTTTGTTCAAAAATTTGACAATTGAGTATTGATCCTCTAAAATTGGTGAAGGTTTGAGTTATTCTTGTTATAGAGGTGTTCTAAATACAAGAGTAGCTTGTTCTTTTGGAGATTAACACTCTCCATCAAATACCACGTATCCTGGCATTGCATCAAGACACTACGAATGGAAATATCCAAAGCATCAACAAAAACATGGAAAGGTAGTTGCTAGTTCCATGCCTCCATAATTGGAGCCTACCTAAGAAAAGTTTTGATGCACTCAAAACTAAGTTGATATTCTTTAGTCCAACAGAAGTGATGAGGAGACACAATAGTGAGTTAGGTGAGGGGAATAGTCAAATGAGCCAACCACCGGTGTAGTTGACCATGCTAGCATATTTGACCTAGGAAGCACATAACTTCCTTAGGCCTTTTTGCTGGTGGTGCATCTAAGATACCTTGTACTTTATCAAGATTTACTTGTATTCCTTGTTTAGAAATGATGTGTCCTAAGAGTTTACCACATGAAACTCCAAAGATACACTTATAATAGTTAAGAAAAAGACAATACTCTTGACATTTACAAAAACAAGAGTGGAGGTGTTGTATATAGGCATTAGTATCACCGAAAAGGAAATGTCATCGAAGTAAACACACATAAAACGTGTTAGATATGGTGAAAAGATTTCTTGCATACATCATTGAAAATTACTTGGTGCATTACAGAGTCTGAACCACATCATCATACATGCATAAACCATTGGTTAGTAATGAACACATTCTTGGGTATATCTACCTCTGCCAAGTTATTTTTTGTTATGTAGAAGATCAGTCTAGGCAGTACACGCCTATTATGGGTATCGCAGATCAATCTTTCCTAGCTAGTCAGAAGGGCAAAGGTAAATGGAGCTCATCTACTAGTCAGAAGAAATCTACAAATGTTGCACATTCAAAGGAGGAAAAAGATGTGAATAAATCATAAAAGCAGAAATTGTTTTGTAAATATTGTGAAGGAAATGATCATGTCATTAAGAGCTTTCAAAACTTGGCTACAAAAGAGGCAAAGAAAAAAGAGGCTCGAATGGTTGTTGCAGAAGCCTCTACACTGAAAACAGAGTCTGCTTATCTTGTGCAGAATGAAGAATGGCCATTTACTACTGTTTGCAGTGTTGAGCCATCTTCTCATGAGCAGTGTATGTCTACAAAAGACTGAGATATTTGGTGCTTTGATAGTGGGGCAACCAAGCATATTACCTCCTAGTGTAGTCTCTTCATTTCACTTGAGCCTGCCCGTACAAGGAATACTATCACATGTGCTAATGACTCCTATTATCCTATAATGGGAGTTGGTAAGTTCATTCTGGCTACTTCTGATGGTAGTTCTTTCACATTGTCAAATGCTCTATTTGTGCTAGGGATCAAGAAAAATATATTATCAATTTTTGCATTAGCCAAGATTGGCTTGGTTGCAAAATTTGTTGATGACAGATGTACAGTTCATGATCTATCAAATGGCGACATCATTATAGCTTCTACCATTTTATGTCATGGGCTATATAAGCTCATAGACTATGAAAGATCTGTGAATGATTCAGCATGTGTAGTACATGATTCTCATGCTATATCAGATGCAAAGCTTTGCATGCATGCTTTGGTCGTTTGAATTTTGCTATTTTCTTACACCTATAGAAGTCTGAATTGGTGTCCTCTTTGCCCAAACTTGAGACACGAAGAAAATACGTGCGTGAAGGCTATATTTTGGTTAAAATGTAGCATTCCCCTTTCCAAAAGATGGTTCAGTTCGAGCTACTCAAAGATTGTAGCTTGTTCATAGTGATGTCTGTGGTCCTTTGTAGATTTCCTCTTTTGGAAATTATCTTTACTTCATGACTTTCATTGATGATTTTTCCAGGCATGCATGGGTATATCCATTGAAAGAAAAGTCTGAAGTTCTTATGTGCTTCAAATAGTTTTTGGTTTTGGCTGAAAATCTGTCAGCATGTAAAATGGGCACCCTCCATTCTCATCGAGGAAGGAATATATGTCTTCTGACTTTAATGCATTTCTAGATGAACGTGGGAGAAAACATAAGTGTACAGTGACATATACACCTCAACAAAATGGAGTTGCTGAATGGAAGAACAATTCACTCATGGAGATGGTGAGGTGTATGGTCTAGAGTAAGGCTTTGGCACATAGTTTTCTACTTCAGGCTATCATGTGTGTAGCATATGTACTTAACATGTGTCCTACTAAAGCATTGCACTCTATACTCCATTTGAGGCTTGACATGGTCACTAGCCATCGATTGTTCATCTAGGTATGTTTGGTGGAATGTACAACAGCTCGACATTAAAAGAGCATTTTTCAATGGTGACTTGCACGAAGAAGTGTATGTTTTTCAGCCCCATGGCTTTGTGCAGAAAGGGCTTGAAAAATAGGTTTGCATGTTAAAGAAGGCATTATATGATTTAAAGTAAGCACCACGTGCTTGGTATGAAAAGATACATGCCTATCTGATTGCACATGGTTTTGACAATAGTCCAACTGAAAGCACCTTATATGTAAAGCATGCTAACGATGTGCTTCTGATCATTGTTGTGTATGTTGATGACAGGCTACTCACTAGTCCTCATGACAAGCATATTGTTGATTTTAAGGCTGATTTGGGAGGCTCATTTGAGATGTCTGATTTGGGGCATTTGCATCACCATTTGCACATTCGGTTTATGCAAGTTGATGCTGGAATAGCTTTGTGTCAAAAAAAATATATTGGCACATTATTGCAACATTTTTGCCTTGAGGATTGTAAGCCTATTGCCACTCATATGGAGATAGGTTTACGATTAAGTCTTCATGATGCTTGAGATGCATTTGATGTTGTTCTATATCAGCACACTATTGGATGCTTGATTTTTTTATGCATTAATCAACCAAATATTTAGTTTGCTATCTCATAGATGAGTAGGTTTATGCATTGCCTAGGTGCCAACATTGGCAGGCAGTTAAGTGTATCTTTCACTACTTGAGTGGTACTCGGATACTTGGATTGTTTTATCCCAAGGGGGGATCACTACTACCAGATTTGCATGCTTTTTCTGACAGTGACTGGGCTAGTTGCTATGGCACTCGTGTGTCCACTAGTGGCTTTTGATTCATGTTTGGTAGCTCATGTATATCTTGGTTGAGCATGAAGCAGCCTACTGTGGCCACTTCTAGTTGTGAGGCTGAGTATAGGGAAGCTTGCACAACGACTGTTGAGTGTGTGTGGCTTAGAGACCTTATGGCTGATTTGGGTGTTGGTCAATCTTCTACCAACACCATCTTCACTGATAGTCAGAGTGCATTCCTAGTTACAAGGAACCCTATGTTCCATGCTCGCACTAAGCACATTGAGGTGCATTATCATTACATCAGGGAGAGGTTCTCTGCTAGAGAGATTAACTTGGCATATGTGCCCACATAAGAGAACATTGCAGACATTTTCACGAAGGCTCTGCCTAGGGAGAAGTTTGAAGCTTTCCACAAAGCTTTGGCCTCACTTCATTTTGTGGATTGATTCCACATAGCTTGGCACTTCCTTATACATGTGTGCTAGCTCCTTGTTTAGTGCATCACTCCCAAGGGATTTGTTGATATATTTTGGTAGTGATGTCTGTGAACACACTAGGATTGTCGAGGCACTTTTTTTATCTCTTTAGGAGTCCCCCCCCCCACTTGATATACGCCTATAGCCCTAACGGGTTACTAATCTTTGTATACTCTAGTGGTAATACATTTAGTATTGTGTGTTGTGCTCCAAGCTTCTCCTTCTTCCTTGTGCTCTTCGTGTGCTTCCGCAGACATCTAACTCCAACATACCAATGCACCTGCTACATTTTCATGTATGATGAATAGCATTTTTCTTTATTACCAAGCTTTTTTTCTTGTTTTCTTTTATGGCATACGTGCCTATAGTGAGAATGACGATGACCTTGAAAAGCATTTAGCAACAGTTAATAATTTGTTATGCAAAAACAAACTTTATGCCAATCATGGAAAAGAGTTATTTCTTCCAAAAGGAATTAGAGTATTTAGGCCAAATTGTTTCTATTCAAGGTGTTCATGTAGATCGAAAGAAAATTAAAGTAATTGAAGAATGGTTTGTACCTCAATTTGTAAATGATGTATGCTCTTTTCTAGGGTTATCTAGTTTTTATAGAAAGTTTGTAAAAGGTTTTCTTATTTAGAACTCCCACTCACATTATTATTGAAGAAAAAGTTAAAATTTCCATGGGGATTAGCACAAAAACAAACTTTTGAAAAACTCAAACATGCACTTTCGCATGCACCTGTTTTGCAATTACCCAATTTTGCACAACCTTTCCATGTAGTTACAAATGCTAGTGGTTTAGGTATAGGTGTTGCATTAATGCAAAATGAACATCCTATTACATTTGAAAGTAGAAAACATACACCCTCTGAAAAGAATTATAGTACAAATGATAAGGAAAATTTGGTTGTTGTGCATGCTTTAAAAATTTGGAAACATGATCTCATGGGTTCTGAAGTCATAATCAAAATAGACCACCAAGCTATTAAGCATTTATTAAATCAACCATTGATTTCTAACACACACATCAAATGGACTTCATTCATACAAAACCTTCAGCCCATGATTCAATATCAACTTGGCAAAGCTAATGTTGTAGCCGATGCCCTTAGTCGTTTCCCATCCCCACCAAAAAATATTGTTTCTATTAATAATATTCCTATTGTTCATATCCATTCATTTCATGACATGATTCCTACTTATGCATCTGATTTGTATTTTTCACAAACATTGAATGCTTTCAAAAATTCTACAACATTTAGTGAGGATCACTACACTTTTCATAATGCATTCTTGTATTTTGAACACAAGTTATGGATTACACAAGGTTTTAAAGAATTTGTTATGAAAGAGATGCATGAACCATTGTATATGGGTCATAGGGGCATATAAAGTACTATTTCTAAATGTAAAGAATTTTTCTTTTGGTCAAATGTGAAAAAGGATATTACACAGTATGTTTTCCATTGCATTGTGTGTTAACGTGTGAAACGACATCATGCTAAAGCATTTCGATTATTATGCCACAAAAATTAATTGATTATGATGTTACTACTACACGCAGAGGTAATCAATATCATAGATATTTGGTTTAGTATAAAATTCACTCACTTGAAGAATCTCAGTGGATTCATAAGGCATCACTAAGTCCACATTATGCCCATTTGATTTGTTCTTATCATTCACAATCACATTAAATTCTAGTTTTCCACTGCCATGCATGTGTTTTTTACATGGAACATGCTTATGATTGTTGAGCTACGGGACATGTGACTGGCCATCCATGTCTATTTTATTCTTATCAACTAAGGTTAGTTGCTCATTAACTCGGATGCATGTTATACTTTATGCAATAATGGAATGTTAAATGGATTTTAATGCCTTGAGGTTTTTAATGTGTTTTGTGTTTCGATTTAGTAGGTGAAGATTCATGAGGGTGTGAACATGCATAGACTTATACATATATTTTTGGAGATACCTAGAAGAATATTTAGAAGATAATATTTTAGTTGTTTCTGTAAAAATAATAGATCTCTTTTTAGAAAGCAATGTTTTTGTAAAAATAGTATATTACAATTTTGTAAATAAAGTGGATTTTTGTAAAAAATCATGTTTTCTGAAGCGCCACCCTCATGTATGTTCTATTCAAGACATAATAAGAAATACCTATAAATACACATGCTCTGATAGACTCATCCATCAGAGTATGTGGGGGGTGATTGTACTCAATCTGATGTCAAGTCTCTTGTATCTTTCTATTCTTTGAGTACTTTTGTGGGATTTTCTTTCTGTATTATTCTCTACGTACGTTGTGGTCATGATTTAAACCCAAGCCAATAATCATTGTGATCTCCTATCTACAAACAACATATGGGATCCTTCATCTTTATTTCCATTTTTCTCTAGATCTTGACCTTCCAATCTATGCAGCAAAAATCGTCTGCAAACTTTTCCCCGAGAACTTGCAATGAAGTTGATCGATGAGATTCCTAAATTGGAAGATGCTATATTTTCCGTTAAGGATTCAGATGATCATGACAAGCTTAGATGGAACGGGAATCGTAGGGATAAGTAGTGGCGGAAGGCTTCGAGAAAAGGGGGGTTGCTCCTCTCCTGGGCTCCACTGGAGATGTAAAGAAAGGTACGTTCTTGCTATTCGGGGGGAACTATGCCCCACTGCACTGATCTTGAGAACTGAGGAGGCTCGGAAGGGAATAGAGAAAAAGACATGTGCAGTGAGAGAGGAGGACACCGGTAGGCTACGTACAAGAGGAGCGGAAGAATTCGATAGGAGGGGACTCTTTTTTTCATGCTTCACAGGGGCAGTATTTCTGTGGCTACGTATGTGTGGATGTAAGGGAAGCTGCGTCTGGAATGCATTCTCGCTCTACCTTCGCACAAGAATTAGAAGGGTGCACATGCGTATGGACAGTGTCTAAAATCAGAGCTGCCTGTACCGAGTATGTGGTTGTCTTCTTCCATGAAATTCATGATGAGGAGAATCATAAGAATAAGCTTGATCGGACTCCGAAGGTGAAAACGGTCTGACAGAGCACGAAAAATTTATTTGACCAACTCCATTTGCTGACGTGAAACTCATAAATCTTTGCCTCGTGCATCGTACCAAGAGAAACTAAATGGAAGCTTTTCGCCATTCTCATTGTGTTGGGAACTTTGGAAAGATGAAAAGAGATGCGAATTTTTGGGATTATGAATTGAAGATCTTTTGAATTACAAGTTAGTACACTTCGACTCGTAAATTTTGAAGCCTCCAAAATTGGAAGTTAATTCCATTCTAAAATTGCTTCTCTATGTTTAGTTTAGTTTTTTTTTTTCAAGATGAGCATTAAATTACTCGTTCATCTACTGTTGTCATGGATAACACAAGAGTAGTTTGTACCACCGATTTAAAGCTAGAGAGCCTAGAACTTCTTTCCCTAAAAAGTGGATTACTGAGTTTGGAGTACATTCGCATGCCCAATACTTGTGCATAAGCACCTTATGTTCTTTGATGGATCTTAATATAGGTACTTTCCTTTGCTTTACATGAAAGCACAATATGTTATGAAAAATACACTTGTACCCTTTCGTACCCTCCTTTTGCCACGAACTCCGCGACATACTTGGTGAACCAGACGTGAAAGGAGGGGGTGAATAGATTTTAGAGCTATAGGCATAGAGCCTAGAAAAAATTAAAAATGGAAGACCTTATATCCCGATTCGTCTGCTTTCAAGAAGAGGATAGATGACAAAAAGCTTTCCAGATGCTTAATGACCGATTAATCGAGCGGTGCGGATTTTTCAATGGAAAGAACATATCAAGGTTCTGTAAAGAGTAGGAACTCAAGTCGAAGTACTTAGGTGTTGGTTTAGCTCCGATGATGGAAAAAGAATTATGTGAAAACTTTATCTATGTGTCGGGATATGACATGCGAGACCAAATAATGCAAATAAATCAATGGACATGGTCTCGATAGAAAGCAATACTCCTCAGGCAGTTTATGCTAGAGGACCTTGATAAAGTGACTCATAGATCTTTCCTGAGGTGGGTTCATATGCCCAAAGATCAACCAATCCTTGAAATTAAAAAAGAGTTCGAGAAATAATTCGAAGATATGTCCGAATATGATCAGCGATGTTTAATGCATGAAAGGGTGTTCTTATTCCTACAGGCAATAGATGTTGGAATCCGAGAGGAGATAATTCAATCTCTACAAGATCTAGATTTAGAATCGGGACTCACTAAGGATTGGACACTCGTTCATGATGTTGTAATAAGATATGTTAAGAAGCAGCAAATGTTTGAAAAATTTTGAAATGACTCGAGAATTAATCTTCATGAAGATAAAGATTGTACTCAAACTCCAAGTATCTCACCAGTTGTGAATAACGTTCAATTCCATCAAGTTATAGAGACCCCACTTGGACATAAAACAAATATGTATGAACTTGATACACATGCTAATGATAAGTGTTATCAAGAAAACTCTAAAAGTACGATCGATATGACCTCTAATGCTATAAGGTGCCAAGAGCCTGTAGGCTTCTCTATAATGATCACATCTTCAAGTGCCATAAACTCACGAACTTTGATGATGGGAGGAGCAAAGGGGCATGTGGAAGCCCAACAAATCCAAATCAAACAAACACCAAATACAAACAGAATCAAAATTCAACAAAAGTCAACAAGAAATCATGATGAGGCTTCTCTTGACCTGCTAAACCCCTCACATCTATTGGAGGATAAACAAATAGATCAAGAAATAATTCAAGATACAAGTAAAGAATTAGAGAAATCTATAAGGCTTAGAGGTGACCAAATGATGATAAAAGACGTAGTACAAAAAGAAAATCTAATATATTTGTCTAAAAGTCAAGCTCAAGATGCATCGTCAAGTGATGATGATAAACAAGAGTTGGGGTGTGAGTCAATGCTAGTTGATAGTGATGTCCAAGTACATGAATCAAATACACCATATGATCCAACAACTAAATCATGTGAAGAGACTCCAAGCGAGCATGATGCTAATCAGGGGGATATACAAATCATAAGTTCTCTAGATAGTTATATGCATGCAGATGCTGATAAGCATAATGCTAAGACTATGGGAAGTCCAAATCAAGATCAAGATTGTGATATACTCTTGAGTGGTGCCATATTGAATGAGCATTTGGAGATACAAGAGTGTGTACCTATTCATGGAAGTAATAGTGAGTTACTGAGTGAGCTTCAGTATAATGATATGCATGTAAATCACATTACACTCCATGTAAAGGGAGATATCAATGACCATGAGGAGGATTAGAAATTACCACTAATTGATCCTCTAAATACTGATGCGAATGTCAAAGATGATTATGATGAGTCGAGTCCATGCACTGAAGAAATTATGCATGAAGAGATAGAAGTAGAACTTATCGAAGTGTATGAAAAATTTCATGATAGCATGCTACCTAAGGAGAATGAACATGAGAAGATAGATTCAAATGACTCTAAAAATTTTCAAATGAATAAAGATCTAATTGAATCAAGCTTAGGTACTGAAGTGCTCGTATATGATGAGACATTCGAGCAAGAATCAGTAACTGATGAAGTGTATGAAGAATATGGCCTAAGCTCATCTTCTAAAAAAAATGAATAAGAATCCATGGAGATGAATGCGGAATTTTATGATGGCATTGCAAATAAAGAAATTGTGTTTCTTTCAAACTATATGCATAGTCTTAGAAGGAGTTCAAACTGTGATGAGTCTGATCTCAATAAGCAAGACTCTAGTGACACTAAAGATGAAGGATTTCTTAACTATGAGGATATAGAGTCCCTTCACCTTGAAGGAGAAATAAGTTGGGATCATGATAAAGATGAAGATGAACAGTTCCTAGATAGGTTGGAAGAAGACGCAGACCTTATAATCTTTGGCGCTCAGGCAGAATAGGGTGACCTCATTAAAGATTTCAAAGATGAATATCGTTCATTGCTCGAATGTGATGAACACTTCCATCCGAAGTGGGATTTAGACGAGTTGATCCAAGAACCCCATCTTGATAAACATGAGAATACAAAAGAGGATGATGAGAAGGATGAAATTCCTTCAAATGATTTCAAATATGAAAAAGACCAAAATGTATGTTTACAAGAATGTTTTAATGATGAAACAAATATGTTCAAATTTCAAACTCCTTATACATGTGTTTTTGATTCTACATATGATGCATTTGAAAGTATCTTGAACAAAGAATCCTATGGTCAAGCAATTGAAACATGGATTCTTAGACTTATGAAATGTTATGCATGCCGATCAAGCCGCCAAGAGATAGACAAGAAAATAAGGTGGCTTGTTTACATATCCACCATATTTATAAATGCAACCCTAATTGATGGGATTCAAAGATGGCTTGTTTTTAAACATAGCTTCTTTGGAGAGCATTTATTTGTGAAAATGTATTGGAAACGAATTTCTTGAATTTACAAGAAATTCGAAACTGACTTTTGTAATCAATAACTCCTACACCTTTTGCAAATATGGCTACATTCATCTCAAGAATTTTCACATTTAAGATGAACATCCTACCCACGTTTTTGCCTTTGGCAATCAATCGCCCATCCTATTTATACTCTTCTATATATAATCCATAAACATTGAACCTGACTTGTAATCCTTGGTCAACCATTTGTCCAAAAAAAACTAGATTCTTTGTTATATTTTGAACATGTAGCACATCAACAAGATGTTTTACCTTCCCATCCTCCATAGACAATGCTATGTTTCTTGTATGCTTGATAGGGTGTGATGTGTCATCACTTGTTTCAACATATCTAGGAACTGACAATTTTACCAAACTATTAAACCATTCTACATGATTGATCATGTGATTTGAAACACTTGAATCAACATACTACACATTATCATTCGATTTTGAAACATCAATAGGCATCGCACTCATCAATTGACATTGAAGCATGAACAGCTTCTTAGAATCATTTGCACTTATGGATCCATGGTTGTTTTGCTGCCTTCTTTTATTTTGATTCTTTAGCCTACAATCATGTTCGAAGTGCCTAGGTTTACCACAATTCCAACATCCTTAAATATTATTACTTGAGTCATTTCTTTGGAAATTTTTGTGACCTCTTTGCCTCCCCTTGCCTCAAAATTGTCCTCTACCTCTTGCATGATTCTGATGTTGACCTTGGTCTTGGTTATTGTTTCCTCTTCCACTTTTGAAGCCTCTACCTCTACCTCTTCCTCTACTAGAGTAGAATACCTACTTAAAACTAGGTTTTCCTTGGGAGTTTGATTCCTCACCAAGAATCTTTTTTTCAATAATCAGCATGGACACTAGACTAGCAAAATTTAGAATATTTTCCATTGGTCTAAATAGATGTTCTGAACTACTTGTATGCAGCTCTTAAACCACAAAGGCATACTTCCATCTTATCATCATCATCTATATTCACACCAATAGACGCAAGTGACTCACATATGCTTTTAATTTTCAAGATGCGGTCACTTACTGACATGCCCTTTTTCTCCAATGTATGCAGCTCGTTCTTGAGTTGCAATTTTTGTGTCTTTGTATTGGTCTCATACAATGTGACCAAACTATTCCAAGCCTCTTTCTGAGTCTTGGCATCTTGTATGCCCAATCATGCTATCCTATATGCTAATAGATAGCCAATACATTACCTTTTTGTGCTCCTTGATTCCATTCATCGTATGCTCTAACTGGTCTGCAGTCCAATTCCTGTTTGGTAATTGTAGAGCATTTTATTCTCTCCTACGATGTACTTCGAGTGGCATTTTCCCACCAAGAAATTCCTCATTTTGAATCTCCAAGCATGGAATTTATTCACAAAGCTACAAGCTCCAAATGGAAAAGGATGTGTGGAGACCGGCTATGAAACTCAACACGCAATTGAGCATGTTGGAGATATCAAGCTTGGAGACAAGAAGGTATTGGCTGATGTTCTTCATGTTCCTACTATAGCAAAGAATTTGATTTCAGTAGAACAAATGGTATAGAAAGGATATCATGTTATCTTCAATGAAAAAGGCTGCTTTATAAAGAATCCAAAAGATTGGATTCAAGGTCATTGCTCAAGGAAGGAAAGAAGGAAGGATGTTCACTTTGGACATTCAACAACCACATGGAAAGGTGATGTATATTCAGTTTGGAAACAAGAGGATTGCAGAAATCGATTTGTGGCACAAAAGGTTTGGACATATCAACATTCCCAAGCTGAAGGACATGAGCAACCATGAAGTGGTAAGAGGTCTTCCAAGATTTAATGATGTTGGACTACATGAGTTTTGTGAAGCATGCCAACTAGGAAAGCAAACTCGACAACCATTCAAGAAGAGCAAGTATGTGGCAAGGAATGTCCTCGACTTGATACATATGGATGTGTGGGGACCATCACAACAACCATCAGTGGCTGGTAATAGATATTTTGTCACTTTTATTGATGATCATTCAAGAAAAGTATGGATGTTTTGCATAAAACAAAAATCAGATGTGTTCTCCATGTTCAAGAGATTTAAAGCACAGGTAGAAAAGGAAACCGGACGCTACAAAAAGACCTTCAGGTCCGATGGAGGAGGAGAATATTTCTCCAAAGAATTTTCACATTTTCTTTATGAAAATGGCATCAAGCAATAATTTACATGTAGGTACACACCTCAACAAAATGGAATAGCTGAAAGGAAAAATAGACATATCACAGAAGTTGCAAGATGCATGCTCAACGAGATGAAGGTGCCACTAAAATATTGGGCTGAAGCAATTGGTACGGCTGTTTATTTGATGAACAAGTGCACAATGGCTGGAGTGCATAATCTAACTCCCGAGGCAGTTTATTCCGGTAAGAAACCTGACCTTACACATCTCAAAGTTTTTGGATGTGTGTGTTATGTTCACATCCCTCAAGAACTAAGGACAAAGATGGAGGCAAAGTTAGAAAAATGTATTTTCATTGGATATTCATCGGAGCAAAAGGGATACAGGTGTTATAATCCGGTGACAAAGGAGCTACGAGTCTCACGAGATGTGGTATTTGATGAGCTAAGACCATGGTTTGGAGACAAAGGGAAAGAGAAGATTCTTGAAGAAGATTGCGAAGATGATGGAGGTGCTGTCCAAGAAGAATTTCAGCAAACAAGCACTCAAATGTCGGTTCCAGAAGCTTCTACATCACTTGGAGAAAGCTCAACATGGAAGGGGAGACTAAGGAATCATTCCTCATCACCAACATCAGGTTATGAAAGATTTGAAGCTGAAAGTGCTGCCCAAAATAGCGATTCAAATGCAAGTGAAGAAGAGTATGAAGAGGTGATTACACCAAATGTAAAGTTGAACCGGTTTAAGAAGCAATATTAAAAAGGAAATGAAAGGAGGTCTTTGAGAGCAAGGTATCCAATTCAAAGGTTGAGCTATGATAGTTTTATTGCAAAGCATTTTGCATATATGACACAGGTGGTCAAAGACAAAGAATCGGATGCATATGAAGACACATGTACACAAAAATAATGGCAAGAAGCTATGCAAGAAGAGATAAAAGCTCTCAAGGACAATCATACATGGGAGCTAGTTCCGAAGGCTGAAGGTATGAAGATTATTCCAAATAAATGGGTGTTTCAAATAAAGAGAAATGCTGATGGTTCTCTAGCTAGACATAAAGCTAGACTAGTACCAAAAGGGTTCAAGCAAACTCACGGCATCGACTATGAAGAGACTTTCAGCCTGGTTGCAAACATGGGAACATTTAGAACCTTGATTGTAGTGAGTGCAACAAGGAGATGGCCAGTGTACCAACTTGACATAAAAAATGCTTTTCTCAATGGTGAACTTCAAGAAGAGGTATACATGAGTCAACCGATTGGATTTGAAGATAGAAAGCATCCAGATTTTGTTTGTAGATTGAAGAAAGCTTTATATGGGCTGAAGCAAGCACCACGTGCTTGGAATCAAAGATTGGTCGAGTACCTCACAAGGTGTGGGTATAGTCCAAGTGATGAAGATCCCTCTCTCTACATGAAGAAAGAAGAAGGCAAGCAGGTATATATTTGCATATACGTTGATGATCTCATCATAACAGGAAGTAATGTTGTAGGAATACAAGAGATAAAAAGAAAACTCGATAAGGAGTTTAAAATTTCATATCTTGGTGAGCTGAAATACTTTTTAGGCATTGAGATAGTCTATGGGAAGGAATTTACTTGATGCAAAGAAAATACCTGTTGGATGTTCTTTTTAGATTTGGAATGAGTGAATGCAAACCACTCACTCAACCTATGGACACAAATGTGAAGCTATGCTCGAATGATGGAGAGAAGTTACATGATGTAACTACATACATGAGTATTATAGGTTCATTGATCTATGCTACAATCACAAGACCATATTTGTGTTATATTGTTGGAGTTCTTTCTCAATTTATGCACGCTCCAACAAGTGAACATTTAAATTCAGCAAACGAGTGCTAAGATATGTGAAGCACACAATCAATCATGCTTTGTTTTATAGATATGATGAAGAATTGCAAGTAAAGGGCTTCAGTGATGCTGATTGGGGCTGGTTCAAAGGAAGATAGAAGATCCACTTCAGGTTATGTGTTCATGATAGGTAGCAAACCTATCACATGGAGCTCCAAGAAGCAATCTACTCTTGCACTATCATCTACAGAAGCTGAATATAGAGGATTAACCTTTGCAACTTGTGAAGCTATGTGGATTAAGAAGCTCTTGGATGATCTTGATGTGCAGGTAGAGACCATTCCAATTTATGGTGACAACATTTCAATCATCCACTTGACAAACAATCCAATGTTTCATGTACGAAGTACGCACATAGAAGTGCATTATCATTATGTTCGAGAAAATGTTTTGAGCAAGGATGTGGATATAAAGTTCATTGGAACTAATGAGAAGGTTGTAGATATTTTTACAAAGTCCTTAGATGCTTCTAAGATAAAGAGGTTCAAGGATGAAATCAACTTGCAGGATATGGCTCAAGGTGCAAGCTCACATGTGAGCTTGAGGGGGAGTGTTAAAAATAAAGAAGTAAGGTCGTATATATTTTTGCAAAAAGGATTCTTCAAATACCAAGAAAATAAAAAATGAAAAATGGAAGCATTTACTTCAGGAAGTAGTGGAGGCCAAAAGAGAATCAATCAAAATAGAATCAAATCCAAAAACTGAACTCTAAGAGGAGTGGCTATCCAAAGTAGTTGAGAAGTTATGGAGAAGATCTCAAACTCATCATGAGAGTTTTTGGTCACTTGGCTATAAAAGAGGCAAGGGAGGACACTCAAGAACAGAGCAAGAAGGTGTGGAAGTCTCCTTGTAGCTAGTTCATTTGGTTTGATTCATTTTGCTCTCTTCACTCTCATAGACTATGTCTAGCCGCATACCCATTTCTAGGTAGTCTACTTGTGAGAGTCATATCTCTCAATATATATATCCAATTTTAGAGTTTAGACATTCGTTGGAAAGATTAGCTCAATTAATTCCTCTATCTAGAACAGTTTTATCGGATTCTCTATGCTCTATGAGTCATTAAGTTTTTTGTGAAGTCTAGTTTTCAGGTTAACTGAGTGGACAAGTAGCCTGTTTTGAGGCAAAGAGTTGCCAACCCAAAACTACTCCAAATTGAGTGTTTGATAGCTCATTGGAAAGCTCTAAATGTCTAGTTTGAGTGAGCAAAGTTTCAAGCTCGTTGCATTTTGCAATTGGTACCAGTTTTCATTTGAAGGTTCAGCTATTGGCAAAAGTCTTGATCCTGAGAAGGTCTTCTACACTTTCCGTTGCGAATAGGAGAGGAATTCTCCAACAGTTTTGTGGGGACTACTAGTGCTTTTCAATTCCAAACACATATGCTTGTTGCTTGTCTTCTTACTATTTCCAAAGAGGTGAGTTGATCTTCTTTGGCTCTTTGTGCCTAGTTCTGACCCTTTCCTTTCCTTGACTTCTTTGTTGAGACTTTACTCGTGTGGGAGAACATAGGTTTTTGTGCATGTAAGAGTTCCTTGGGTAGCTAGATGTGTAATCACCCTTGTTGAGCTGCAAATAATTCCTTAGCCACCCAAATTTGTACGTTATTGTGGTCCGCCTTCATTGATCGCTTTAGTACCCAAATTTGGAGTACTCTTTGAGATAGATATCTTTGTTGTTCTACTACTTGTTGCCTTGAGTTTCTCTACTAATTCTTTGATATCCTCAAAAAAGAATACAAAGCTCCAAGGGCCGCACACGGTACTCTACACAAAGGCTATAGAATACACAGAAAAATAGAGTACACAAGAAGCACGAACACGAACTTCTTAGGTGTTACAAATGTGGTCAAACTTACAATTTGTGACTGACCAGACCACTATATGTTTTATTAATAACATATACAAAGAAGTGTCTGAAGACCATTTGGCCTTTCACATGGACACTAACAGTAACAATCTACCACAAAAGTCTAATATGGCCAACATAACTATGGGAGAAAAATAAAGAATGATAAACAATACTTGAATGTAAGTATACAAACTATACCTCCCACCTGAGGAGCATGTCACATAGTATACAAGTGACTTTGTAAGATCATGAATCAAGTAACCCCCATCAAGTGACAATAGTGTCGAAAACTATCATGTGGTAGGGCTTTAGTCAAAGCATCTACAACATTATCTCAAGTGTGAACTTTCTCAAGAATAATGCACTCAATGGCTAAGCAATCTCTAATGAAGTGATACATCACCTGAATGTGCTCTTTCTTTGCATGATTGACTGGATTCTTAGCCAAAGCAATGGCACTCTAACTATCACTGAGAAAATGAGGTAGATTTTGAGGTAAACCCATATCACAAGCAAGACATGAAAGCCACAATGCGTGTTTACATGCCTCACTTGCTGCAACATACTTTGCTTCTATGGAAAAAATAGTTGTACATTTTGGAAGATAGTACCTCCAGAAAAATGAAAAGAGTACCCTGATGTAGACTTACGATTGTCTACACAGCCAACATAGTCGGAATCTGTGTTACCAATAATGGATGCTTTTCTCTACCTTAGCATAGACACTTGTCCTTTGAGCCAAGAAAATAATTTAAACTCATCTTGACTGCTTCCCAATGTTTCTTGCCAAGATTAAACATATATTTCATCACAAATCCCACTACAAATGCAATGTCTGGTCTCATAGCTACCATAGCATACATGAAACTACCAACAACAGACTAATAGGGAATTTTGGTCATTAATTCCTTTTCCTCGTGTGATTTGAGGCAATCATCCTTGCTCAATTTCACATATGTGGGTAAATGTATACTCAATGTCTTTCCACCCTGCACATTGATCCTCTGAAGTAGTTTGGATATATTCTCACTTTCAGACAAGTATATGCATCTTTTACTCTTATCATGAGAAATGTGCATGCCAAGAATATGTTTGGGATCCCCAAATCCTTCATATAAAATGTCTGACTCAACTTTTTTTTGAGAATTGACAAGTCATAAGAGGACTTCACAACAATCAACATATCATCGACATAAAGTATCAAGCAAATCAACCTCCCATCTGAGCATATCTTTGTGTAGAGACAATGATCCTCATTGCTTTGAGAATAGCCTTGAGACTTCATAAAAGTATAAAAATTTTGGTACCATTGTCTAGGGGACTATTTAAGTCCATACAATCTCTTCTTAAGCTTACAAACTAGACTTTCCTTGCCAAGAACTACATAACCCTCTGGTTGTTCCATATAGATCTCATCTATAAGATCTCCATGCAAGAAATCAGTTTTCACATCCATTTGGACTAGCTCTATGTCCTCCATTGCAACGAATCCAAGCAACATGTGCAAGGTAGTCATCTTGACCACTAGAGAGAAGACTTCCTTGAAATCAACATTATGTTGTTGCTTAAAACCCTTTGCAACAAGATGTGCTTTATACTTTGGAGAAGCACTATCTAATGTGAGTTTCAGCTTATATACCCAATTACATGGTAAAGCTTTCCTGCCCTTTTGCAAAGGTACTAAATCCCAAGTACCATTCTTGTGAATAAAATCCAAATTACTCTTCATGGAATGCTCCCACTTGACATGATCCTCTATCTGCATAGACTCTATGTAGTAAGAAGGCTCATAGGCATCTATTAGCATAAAAAAATTTCAACTTGGAACATATCTATCAGGTGGATATGAGTCACGTGCAGAGTGTCTCAATGGTTGTAGAACAAGAAAATTTGTAGACTCATCTGATCAGACATTCTCTTGAATGTCCCTATGTGTAGCATTTTTATGTATGCTAACTAGAGGATTAGTATCCTCAAACACCACTCTTCACACTTAAACCTCCTTAATGGGTTGTTTATGCATCTTAGACACATTGAAAATGACATCACTGCTTCTGATCACTAACCATGATTCAAGATCCCATAAGCGATATCCAAATCATCCTTCTCACCCATATCGAAGAAAAATACATTTCTTTGATTTATGGTCCAACTCTTTTCTAAGATTCTTGGGTATATGAACATATGCTTCACACCCAAAAACTCGAAGATGATCATAATATGGTGGCTTCACTATCCATAACTCTTGTGCCACTTTTAGACCTTTGGAAATACTAGATGAAAGGTTAATCACATGAACTGCAGTCAATACTGCTTCTGCCCAAAAGCCTTATGAAAGGTTTGCATGATGCAACATGGAGACTACTCTATCTTGAATAGATCTATTCATCATTTCACCTACACCATTCTATACTGGGGAATAAGGAGAAGTAAACTCTCTACAAATTCCTCTAGAGGGGCACAAAAGGATGAATTTATGTGAGGTATACTCACCCCCATTATCTGAATGTAAAGCTTTGAGCTTAGTTCCTTTTTTCAGTCTCAACCAAAGCAAGCCATTTTCTTTAAAGAAGGGAATACCGCATCCTTCAATTTGATAGGATGTACCCAAACTTTTCTAGTAGCATCATCTATGAAAGTGAAAAAGTAAAGAGAACCACCTAATGACCTTCTGGGCATAGGACCACATTCATCTATATGCATGAGATTTAAAGGCTGAATTGAAGAGTCAATGTGTGTTCTATGCACATTTCTGGCTTGCTTTCCATATTGACAATGCACACAAAATGAAAAATCAAAGAAGGATAGCACAGATAAGTAGCCAAAACGAGAAAGATTTTCCATTCCACTACGAGATATATGGCCCAAACAACCATGCCAAATACAAGCCATAGGTTGTTCAGTAACAGATAATAAGTGTCCTTTTTGTGACACAAATAAAGGATAAACTAAGCCAGCTTTTCTTCCTTTTGCAATAACCATATTTCCCTTTCATATGTGAGTGAAAGGACTCATCATCAAAGACCACCTTGTAACTATAAAGAGAGATGGTTGTGTGCAATCCGAAGATGAGTTGGTGCTACTACAACTAGCTGCACACCAGCCAACTGAGACTTCAGATTTGGTTAGTAGACCCTTTGAGATTCCTACATCCACAAAAAAATCAACCAAGTGTTTTGGAACAAGTATCTCAAAAGTTTGAGTCAAGATAGACTAGTTGCAAAATGACTAGCTCCCAAACCTTGCTATTTTTGTACATACACTTGCTAGAAAAAATAAACAGTGCTCGCAACCTGGTAAGACTTGGAAAAAAATCATTTTGGACATAGCAGATAGACCTTAATAGCTTGCTAATTCAAGTTGAAACACTTCAATTGATCAACGGAGCATAGAGAACAAGATTTAGCAAAATCTAGAACACTCCCACCATTTTCAGGGCTCTATAGAGATTCGACCAATGAGTAGAAAAACACAAATTTCTCACAAATAGTTAATCCAATGACCTTGAAATTTGCGAGCATAAAGTAGACTTTGAGAGCACTCAAATGCACTTTAAGACTTGGAAAACGGTTATCTATAGCCCTAGATATGTGCTTCTGAAGTTACTATTCTGAGTGAGTATAGCAGAGAATAAAAGAAAGAAGAACTAAATGATGAATGTATAGATTGACATATAATTGCAACCACATTGACAATGAATACTTGCACAATGGGGGTAGAATGATAGAGCTATGGAGTAAGCTCTTTAATCTCTACAAATGAACATGAAGTGGGCACGAATCAAACTCTCTAATGACGATTTCCTTCTTGCTCTTTTTATAGCTACTTTTGGAGGTAGTTTTGAATTTGAATTCAAATAACTTTAGCGAAAAGTGATGCTAAGAGTTAGGAGATATTCTCTCAGCTGATGGATTTGTGGTTTCACGTACTTAGAGCCACGAATTTTCTTTCTACATCATGGATAACTTAAGCCATTCTTTCTTTCACAATTACAAGAGATAAAATATACTCTTTAGAAGACATGTTTATATGTCTACACATATGACTACAAATGAACATAAATCAAATCATATCAATCATGTAGGCTTGGGTAAAATCCACCAACAGCTCTCCCTTAAGCTTAACATGCTTGGCCTCCAAATACGTTTTCAATTGTCCTTGATTGTCCTTGATTTCCTGCAAGCCAATCATCAACTTGAATCTACTCAATTTTGTACCATCAAGAGCTTTAGTCAACATGTCTCCACATTGCATATCTGTAGAGACATATGATAGTTGAATATCCTTGCTCATTAGATTCTTTCTTACATAATGGTAGTGGACTTCAATATGCTTGGTTCTAGCATGGTGTCTCGGATTAGCTCCAAGATGTAGTGAGCTTGTGTTGTCACCATAAATGTGAGGTATTGAAGAATGAAGTCCAAGATCTATATACGAAGATTTTAAACACATGATTTCTTGAGTTCCATTAGCCCAACCTCTATATTTGGCTTCAATAGAAGATAATGCCAATGTTGATTGCTTCTTGGATGACAAGAAATGGTTTTTGAACTTGCAAATGATACATACTGGGATGTGCTTCTTCTATCATCTCTAGATCCGGCCAATCTGCATTTGAGTAGGCCTTTAGCTCAATATTTGAAGTAAATGGATAAAAGAAACCTTCATTCATGGTCCACTTTAGGTACTTGAGGACTCTCTTGGCCGCTTCCATATGTGGTCTTCTCAGCTTATGCATAAACTAACTCAATATGCTAACACTATAGCATATACCCACCCTTCTGAGTGTTGCATAGTTCAAACTTCCAACCAAGCTTTGATAGATTGTGATGTCTTCAATTGGCTCTCCTTCATAAGCACTAAGCTTATGATTTTGCTCCATAGGTGTACCTGCACACTTGGTGTTTTCCATCTTGAACGTGATGAGCATGTCATGCACATACTTGCTTTGTGTGATGTATATACCTAAACCTCCGTAGATTACTCCAATCCAAGAAAATATGTGAGTGGTCCAAGATCACTTATTTTGAACTACTCTTTGATTTTACCTGTTTGATTTCTTCAAGATCATTCCGTGTGATAATAATATCATCAACATACACACATAGATAAATCACTTCAGATCCATTCCTCTTTATGAACGAAGAGGTATCAGCCTTGCTAGATTTTAATCCTTGGTCCTACAAATAAGGCACCAATCTAAACTTCCAAGCTCTTGGAGCTTGCTTCAATCCATACAAGGCTTTCTTTAATTTGCATACATAGTTAGGATGATGTGCATTCTCATATCCACTGAAATATTTTGATGGAGATGCACCATAATGCACTCTCCTTCTCGCAAGCTCCATAATGATATCCTTAGAGTAGAAAACTGAGTTCCTACTGCCGCACACGGTACTCTGCGTAGAGACTCTAGAATACACAAAAAACACAATACACAAGGAGCACGAAGATAGAAATCTTAGGTCTTACAAATGTGCTTGAACTTATAGTCTATGAATGACGAGGCCACTATATGTTTTATTAAACAACATATACAAATAAGTGTCTAGTGGCCATTTGGCCTTTGACATGGACACTAATGGTAACAATCTCCCACTAAAGGCCAATATGGCCAAAGTAACTATGGGAGAAAAATAAAGAATGATAAAGAATACGTAAGTGTAAGTATACAAACTATAAATCCCACCTGATAGGCATGTTACGCAGTATAGTTGACTATGTAAGATCATGAATCAAGTAACCCCCATCAAGTGACAACAGTGTCAAAAGCTATCATGTGGTAGAGCTTTAGTCAAAGCATCTACAACATTATCTCCAATGTGAACCTTCTCAAGAATAATGCGCTGAGTGACTAAGCAATCTCTAATGAAGTGATACCTCACCTCAATGTGCTTGGTCTTTGCATGATAGACTGGATTCTTAGCCAGAGCAATGGCGCTCTGACTATCATTCAAAAAATGAGGTATATACTGAGGTAAACCCATATCACAAGCAAGACAAGAAAGCCACAATGCTTCCTTACATGCCTCACTTGCTGCAACGTACTCTACTTCTATGGTGGATACATTTGTACATTCTTGAAGGTGAGATCTCCAAGAGATAGCACCTCCATCAAAATGAAAATGTACCCTGATGTAGACTTACGATTGTCTGCACAACCACTATAGTCTGAATCTGTGTGACCAATAATGGATGCTTTCCCTCTACCTAAGCATAGAAAATTGTCCTTAGTGCCACTCAGATATCTTAAAATCATCTTGACCGCTTCCCAATGTTTCTTATCAGGATTAGACATATATATGCTCACAACCTCCATTGCAAATGCAATGTCTGGTCTCGTAGCTACCATAACATACATGAGACTACCAACAACAGAATGATAGGGAATTTTGGTCATGAATTCTTTTTTCTCATATGATTTGGGACAATCATCCTTGCTAAATTTTGCATATGTGGGTAAAGGTGTACTCAATGACTTTCCAGCCTACATATTGAACTTGTGAAGTACTTTGGATATGTACTTACTTTGAGACACATATATGCATCTTTTACTCCTATCACGAGTAATGTGCATGCCAAGAATATGTTTGCCATCCCCCAAATTCTTCATATCAAATGTCTGACTCAACTTCTTTTAGAGAATTGAAAAATTATAAGAGGACTTCCCAACAATCAACATATCGTCGACATAAAGTATCAAGCATATCAAGTTGCCATCTGATCATCTCTTTGTGTAGAGACAATGATCCCCATTGCTTCAAGAATAGCCTTGAGACTTCAAAAAAGCATCAAAATTTTGGTACCATTGTCTAGGGGACTGTTTAAGTCCATACAAGCTCTCCTTAAGGTTAAAAACTAGACTTTCCTTGCCAAGAACTACATAACCCTCTGGTTGTTCCATATAGATCTCATCTGTAAGACCTCCATGCAAGAAAGCAGTTTTCACATCCATTTGGACTAGCTCAAAGTCCTAGATTGCAATGAATCCAAGCAACATGTGTAGGGTAGTCATCTTGACCACTAGAGAGAAGATTTCCTCAAATTCAACACCATGTTGTTGCTTAAAACCCTTTGCAACAAGTCATGCTTTATACTTTGGAGAAGCACTATCTGATGTGAATTTTAGCTTATATACCCATTTACACGGTAAAGCTTTCCTGCCCTTTGGCAAAGGTACTAAATTTACCATTCTTATGAATAGAATCTAACTCACTCTTCATGGCATGCTCTCACTTAACATGATCCTCTCTCTGCATAGCCTCTTTGTAGCAAGAAGGCTCACGAGCATCTGTTAGCATAAAAAAATATAAACCTAGAACATATCTATCAGGTGGATGTCAGAAACGTGCAGAACGTCTCAATGTTTGCTGAACAGGAATATGTGTTGGCTGATCTGAATGGACATTCTCTTGAACGTCCCTATGTGCATCATTTTTATGCATGCTATCTGCAGGACTAGTATCCTCAATTACCACTCTTCTCCCTTCAACCTCCTTAATGGGCTGTTTATGCATCTTAGACTCATTGAAAATGACATCATTACTTCTCTTCACTGACTGTGTTTCAGGATTCCATAAGCAATATCCAATTTGTCCTTCTCGACCATATCTAAGAAAAATGCATTTCTTTGACTTATGGTCGAACTTTTTGCTAAGATACTTGGGTATATGAGCATATGCTTCACACCCAAAAACGCGAAGATGATCATAATATGGTGGCTTCCCTATTCATAAATCTCGTCCCCCTTCTAGACCTTTCACAGTACTAGGTGAAAGGTTAATCGCATGAACTGCAGTCAATACTACTTTTGTGCAAAAACCTTCTAAGAGGTTTGCATGACGTAACATATAGACTACTCTATCTTGAATAGTTCTATTCATCATCTCAGCTACACCATTTTGTACTGGGGTATAAGGAGCTGTAAACTCTCTATGAATCCCTGTAGACTGACAAAAAGGGCTGAATTCATGGGAGGTATGCTCACCCCCGTTATCTGAACATAAAGACTTGAGCTTAGTTCCTTTTTCAGTATCAACTGAAGCAAGCCAATTTTTGAAAGTAGGGAATACCTGATCCTTCATGTATATACCCAAACATCTCTAGTAGCATCATCGATGAAAGTGACAAAGTAAAGAGAACCACCTAAGGATCTAGTCAGCATAGGGCCATACACATCTGTATGAACAAGATCTAAAGGCTGAATTGAAGAGTCAATGTGCATTCTATGAACATTTCTAGTTTTCTTTCCATATTGACAATGCTCACAAAATGAGAAATCAAAGAAAGACAACACAAGTAAGTATCCAGAATGAAGTGATTCAATGGCGATGCACCACAGTGCGCTCTCCTTCTTGAGAGCTCCACGACGATATGCTCGGAGTAGAAAACCTAGCGCCGGAGGCCGCACACAGTGCTCCACACAGAGGCTATAGAATACACAGAAAAACACAGTACATAGGGAGCACGAAGACAGACTTCTTAGGTATTCCAAATGCGGTCGAACTTACAGTCTGTGACTGACCAGACCACTATATGTTTTATTAAAGAACATATACAAAGAAGTGTCCGGTGGCCATTTGGCCTTTCACATGGACACTAACGGTAACAATCTCCCACTAAAGGCCAATATGGCCAGAGTAACTATGGGAGAAAAAATAAAGGATGATAAAGAATACCAGAGTGTAAGTATACAAACTATACCTCCCACCTGATGGGCATGTTACACAGTATACAAGTGACTGCGTAAGATCAAGAATCAAGTAACCCCCATCAAGTGACAACAGTGTCGAAAGCTATCCTGTGGTAGAGCTTTAGTCAAAGCATCTGCAGCATTATCTCGAGTGTGAACCTTCTCAAGAATAATGCTCTTAGTGGCTAAGCAATCTCTGATGAAGTGATACCTCACCTCAATGTGCTTGGTCTTTGCATGATAGACCGGATTCTTAGCCAAAGCAATGGCACTCTGACTATCACTGAGCAAGTGAGGTACATGCTGAGGTAAACCCATATCACAAGCAAGACGAGAAAGCCACAATGCTTCCTTACATGCCTCACTTGCTGCAATATACTCTGCTTCTGTGGTGGAAACAGCTGTACATTCTTGAAGACGAGATCTCCAAGAGATAGCACCTCCAACAAAATGAAAAATGTACCCTGATGTAGACTTACGATTGTCTACACAACCAGCATTGTCAGAATCTGTGTAACCAATAATGGATGCTTTCCCTCTACCTAAGCATAGACACTTGTCTTTAGTGCCACTCAGATATCTCAAAATCATTTTGACCGCTTCCCAATGTTTCTTGCCAGGATTAGACATATATCTGCTCACAACTCCCACTGCAAATGCAATGTCTGGTCTCGTAGCTACCATAGCATACATGAGACTACCAACAGCAGACTGTTAGGGAATTTTGGTCATGAATTCCTTTTCCTCATCTGATTTGGGGCAGCCATCCTTGCTCAATTTCACATATGTGGGTAAAGTTGTACTCAATGCCTTTCCACCCTGCATATTGAATCGATGAAGTACTTTGGATATGTACTCACTTTGGGACAAGTATATGCATCTTTTACTCCTATCACGAGTAATGCGCATGCCAAGAATATGTTTGGCATCCCCCAATTCCTTCATATCAAATGTCTGACTCAACTTCTTTTTGAGAAGTGACAAATCATAAGAGGACTTCCTAGCAATCAACATATCATCAACGTAAAGTATCAAGCATATCAAGCTTCCATCAGAACATCTCTTTGTGTAGAGACAATGATCCTCATTGCTCCGAGAACAGCCTTGGGACTTCATAAAAACATCAAAATTTTGGTACCATTGTCTAGGAGACTGTTTAAGTCCATACAAGCTCTTTTTGAGCTTACAAACTAGACTTTCCTTGCCAGGAACTACATAACCCTCTGGTTGTTCCATATAGATCTCATCTGTAAGATCTCCATGGAAGAAAGTTGTTTTCACATCCATTTGGACTAGCTCTAAGTCCTCCATTGCAACGAATCCAAGCAACATGCGCAAAGTAGTCATCTTGACCACTGGAGAGAAGATTTCCTCAAAATCAACACCATGTTGTTGCTTAAAACCCTTTGCAACAAGTCGTGCTTTATATTTTGGAGAAGCAGTATCTGATGTGAATTTCAGCTTATATACCCATTTACATGGTAAAGCTTTCCTACCCTTTGGCAAAGGTACTAAGTCCCAAGTACCATTCTTGTGAATAGAATCCAACTCACTCTTCATGGCACGCTCCCACTTGACATGATCCTCTGTCTGCATAGCCTCTTTGTAGCAAGAAGGCTCACCGGCATCTGTTAGCATAACAATATCTAAACCAGGAACATATCTATCAGGTGGATATGAGACACGTGTAGAACGTCTCAATGGTTGCTGAACAAGAACATGTGCAGACTGATCTGAATGGACATTCTCTTGAACATCCCTATGTGCAGCATTTTTATGCATGCTAACCGGAGGACTAGTATCCTCAAACACCACTCTTCTCACTTCAACCTCCTTAATGGGTTGTTTATGCATCTTAGACTCATTAAAAATGACATCACTACTTCTGATCACTGATCGTGTTTCAGGATCCCATAAGCGATATCCAAATTGTCCTTCTCGACCATATCCAAGAAAAATGCATTTCTTTGACTTATGGTCCAACTTTTGTCTAAGATTATTGGGTATATGAGCATATGCTTCACACCCAAAAACTTGAAGATGATCATAATATGGTGGTTTCCCTGTCCATAACTCTTGTGCCACTTTCAGACCTTTGGCAGTACTAGGTGAAAGGTTAATCACATGAATTGCAGTCAATACTGCTTCTGCCCAAAAACCTTGTGAGAGGTTTGCATGATGCAACATAGAGACTACTCTATCTTGAATAGTTCTATTCATCCTCTCAGCTACACCATTCTGTACTGGGGTATAAGGAGCTGTAAACTCTCTACAAATCCCTCTAGACTGACAGAAAAGGCTGAATTCATGTGAGGTATACTCACCCCCATTATCTGAACGTAAAGCCTTAAGCTTAGTTCCTTTTTCAGTCTCAACTGAAGCAAGCCATTTTCTGAAAGTAGGGAATACATCATCCTTTGATTTGATAGGATATACCCAGACTTTTCTAGTAGCATCATCTATGAAAGTGACAAAGTAAAGAGAACCGCCTAAGGACCTAGTGGGCATAGGACCACACACATCTGTATGAATGAGATCTAAAGGCTGAATTGAAGAGTCAATGTGCGTTCTATGCACATTTCTGGTTTGCTTTCCATATTGACAATGCTCACAAAATGAAAAATCAGAGAAAGATAACACAGGTAAGTAGCCAGAACGAGAAATATTTTCCATTCCACTACGAGATATATGGCCCAAACGACCATGCCAAATACAAGCCATAGGCTGTTCAGTAACAGCTAACAAGTGTTCTCTCTCTGATACAAATAGAGGATAAAGTGAGGCAACTTTGCTTCCTTTTGCAATAACCATATTGCCCTTTGATATATGAAAGGACTGAGCATAGAAGACCACCTTGTAACCAAGGTCATCAAGTTGACCAACAGACATCAAACTGCGTGATAATTGAGGTACATGGCGTACATTATGCATAGTAAATTTTGAACCATCAATGAACTGCACAACCACATCTCCAATCCCCACAACATCACACTGGTAAGAGTCACCAAGTCTCACGGTACCAAGAGACTTTGTTGCATAATTAGAGAACCATTCTGTATGTGGTGTCACATGGAAAGAAGCACCAGAATCTAGCAGCCAAGTGTGGGAAAGAGAATCGGCCATAAGTGCCTCAGATGGCACAGTACTATCAAGTGTCAACACATCAACATCATCAGAAATAGCATTAATTTCTTCAATCTTCACAGTCGAAGTAGATGGTGCAGGTAACTGTTTAACATGCCCATCAACATTCTGTCCTTTACCTTTAGCATTCTTTAATGCATAACAGTCTTTCTTCATGTGTCCTTTCTTATGACAATAATGGCATTCGATATCCCTCTTCCTTGATTTACTTCTACTCTTATTCCGTTGACCACTCTTTTCCTTGTTCTTGCTCCTACCACGTTGTTGATTCTTTCCTTGGTAAGAATCACGAACATTATATGCATCTCCACTCTGAGTGCCAACCATAGATTTTCTACGAATCTCCTCACTCAAGAGTGCTCCACATATGTCATCATAGACGAGTTTACCACCAGGTGCACTGTTGCTAATAGCTGTGCAAAACGTATCCCATGATGATTGCAGGGTGCATAACAGCAATACTTCTTTCATTTCATTATCCATATCCATTTTCTGAGCCTGTAACTGGGAGAATATAGCATCAAACTCATTTAGATGAGCAGCAACACTATCTATGTCCTTAATATGAAGGTCATATAATTTTCTCATCAGATACACTTTATTTGATGCCGTCTCTTTTTCATATGTATTGCATAACTTCTTCCAAAGCTCCTCTGCACTTTCACAGTCTAATATTGTAAAGTAAACATTATCTGCGAGGTGCAAGCGAATGGTAGACCTGGCCATTTCATCTAACTCATCCCAATCATCTTCATCCATGTCAGCAGGCTTCTTTGAAATCCCATTTACTGGCTTCCATTGCCTCCTTTGAATCAGCACATCTTTAATCTGATTCTTCCATAGAGCAAAGTTTGTGCCATCAAATTTTCGGATCTCAAAATGGTCTTTGCCCTGCAAGTTATAGCTCCTCCTCGGAACACTAGCACTAGACCCTGATCCAATGGATGTGCCTAAGACCTATGATGCCATGATCATAGAGAACTGAATAGAATGATAATGGAGCTAGAAGAGTCTAAACACCAACAATAAGTGTATCAAGGAGTAAATCAACCACTGTATAGTTGACTAAACCAGAGATCTGGAAAAATTTTGCCAAAGTATCCTCTGCAAAATTAGCATATGACCAGTGTCAAAGTATCATAAAACTGCAAGTACTGACATGTCTACGTGCATAGTGAATCACTGACTCCACTGCATATAATTAGTTACCCAATAGAAGCCAACTAGGCTTATCGAGCACCTATGAACAACTATCATACATCTCCTATGGCGAGGCTGGGTAAGTCTTCCACCTGCATCACCGAAGAGACCCCGACATCTGGGTGTCTCCCAGTTAAGAAAACCTCACCACCACCCTCTTTATCAAACGTAAAAGGCTTTATGCAAAGAACGTAACCGCTATATCAATGACCACATGGACGTACATAAGCGGTATCCACAGAAGCGTACATGGTGTGTATGTGCTCAATATATGCAGTAAAATGACACTAAAAGGCTGAGTACACAGCCCAAAAACTAGCTAATAACACTTGCAAGTGTCTGTCAACTCTGATGTTTTAGCCTTTACAAACCTGCATAAATTTGCAGCGACTGCTCCCACCAAAACTGAAAACCCCTCGAGAAACCTATATTTTTACGAGTGTGGCTGAAAGTACAGCCCCAAAGGTTGATATTTATTGTCTGAGAAGTACAAGGAACACTCTTCTTGATGTTCTTGGACCTGTGCAAAGAGAACTATGTGCGAAAGTACTCCGAAATGGCTCCAAAAACACCCCAAAATGGCTTCAGAAATAGGCTTTGAAAGCAAAAATGAAGCTTTGAGGGACCCAAACTTGTTCAAGGTAATGTCAACCTTAGTCTTTCCCCTTCTTCAAACACCACAAGAGTGTAGCTTAGTGGCAAGAGATTGCCACGGTTAAGCGAGCTCTGGGGGGAACAGTACTGGGATGGGTGACCTCCTAGGAAGTACTGGGAACCTCTATATTCCTTGATCGTTGAGGTCCTCCCTCGCGCACAGCCAACGACACCAACGGTGACTTCGGTGACTCGGATGACAAGGTATGCCAAGGTCTATGCCTTGGTCGCCGCCTTAGTCGTAAGCCTTGGAGAAGGGGGCGGGGGGGGTTGCTCGCTTCGCTCGCACAAAACGATCAAAGCTTTTGCCTCGAACTGCTCTGATACCAGTGAAGTGATTCGATGGAGATGCACCACAATGCGCTCTCCTTCTTGAGAGCTCCACGACGATATGCTCGGAGTAGAAAACCTAGCACCGGAGGCCGCACACAGTGCTCCGCACAGAGGCTGTAGAATACGCAGAAAAATACAGTACACAGGGAGCACGAAGACAGACTTCTTACGTCTTCCAAATGCAGTCGAACTTACAGTCTGTGACTGACCAGGCCACTATATGTTTTATTTAAGAACATATACAAAGAAGTGTTCGGTGGCCATTTGGCCTTTCACATGGACACTAACGGTAACAGAGAACAAGAAAGATTTTCCATTCCACTATGCGATATATGGCCCATACAACCATGCCAAATACAAGCCATAGGCTGTTTAGTAACAACTAACAAGTGTTCTTTCTATGATACAAATAAAGGATAGAATGAGCCAACTTTGCTTCTTTTGCAATAACCATATTGCTCTTTGATATGCAAAAGGACTGAGCATAGAAGACCACCTTGTAACCAAGGTCATCAAATTGACCAACTGACATCCAATTGCGTGATAACGGAGGTACATGGTGTACATTATGCATAGTAAATTTTCAACCATCAATGAACTGCACAACCGAATCTCCAATCCCCACAACATCACACTGGTAAGAGTCAGTAGGTCTCATGGTACCAAGAGACTTTGCTGCATAATTAGAGAACCATTCTCTGTGTGGTGTCACATGGAAAGAAGAACCAGAATCTAGCAGCCAAGTGTGGGAAAGAGAATCAGCCATAAGAGCCTCAATTGGCATAGTACTATGAAGTGTCAACATATCAACATCATCAAAAATAGCATTAATTTCTTCAATCTTCATAGTCAAAGTAGATGGTGCACATAACTGTTTAACATGCCCATCAACATTATGTCCTTTACCTTTAGCATTCTTTAATGCATAACAGTCTTTCTTCATGTGTCCTTTCTTATGACAATAATGGCATTCACTATCCCTCTTCCTTGATTTACTTCTACTCTTATTCCGTTGACCATTCTTTTCCTTGTTCTTGCTCCTGCCACGTTGTTGATTCTTTCCTTGGTACGAATCACGAACATTATATGCATCTCTAGTCTGAGTGCCAGCCATAGATTTTCTACAAATATCCTCACGCAAGAGTGCTCCGCATATGTCATCATAGAGGATTTTACCACCAGGTGCACTATTGCTAATAGCTGTGCAAAATGTATCCCATGATGATGACAAGATGCATAACAACAATACTACTTTCATTTCATTATCCATATCCATTTTTCGAGCCTATGATTGAGGGAATATATCATCAAACTCATTTAGATGAGCAGCAACATATTTGTGTCCTTCATAGGAAGGTCATATAATTTTCTTATCATATAGACTTTATTTGATGTCATCTCTTTTTCATATGTATTGCATAACTTCTTCCAAAGCTCCTTTGCATTTTCACATTCTAATATTGTAAAGTAAACATTATCTGCCAGGTGCAAGCCAATGTTAGACCTCACCATTCCATCTAACTCATCCCAATCATCTTCATCCATGTCAGTAGACTTCTTTGAAATTCCATTTATTGGCTTGCATTGCCTCCTTTGAATCAGCACATCTTTAATCTGATCCTTCCATAGAGCAAAGTTTGTGCCATAAAATTTTTGGATCTCAAAATGATCTTTGCCCTACAAGTTATAGCTCCTCCTCGGAACACTAGCACTAGACGCTGATCCACCGGATGTGCCTGAGACCTCTGATGCCATGATGGTAGAGAACTGGATAGAATGATCATGGATCTAGAAGAGTCTGAACACCAATGAATAAGTGTGTCAAGGAGTAAATCGACCACTATATAAATGATAAAACCAAAAATCTGGAAACATTTTGGTAGAGTATCCTCTATAACATGCGCGTATGACCAATGTCAAAATATTATAAAGCTGCAAGTATTGACATGTTTGCCTGCATAGTGAATCACTGACTCCGCTGCATATAATCAATTACCCAATAGAAGCCAACTAGGCTTATCGAGCACATATGAACAACTATCATACATCTATGGTGAGGTTGGGTAAGTCTTCCATGTGCATCACCAAAGAGACCCCGATATCTGGGTGTCTCCTAGTTAAGAAAACCTTACACAACCCTCTTTATCAAACGTAAAAGGCTTTATGCAAAAGATGTAACTACTATATCAATGAACACATGGATGTACATAAGCGGTATCCACAGAAGCATACATGGTGTGTACGTGCTCAATATATGCAGTAAAAATGACACTAAAAGATTGAATGCATAGCCCAAAAACTAGCCAATAGCACCTGAAAGTGTTTGTCAACTCTCATGTTTTTGTCTCAAAAACCTGCATAGATTTGTAGCGGCTGCTCCCACCAAAACTAAAACCTTTCGAGAAACCTATAGTTTTATGAGTATGGTTATGTGAAGAGAACTATGTGTGAAAGTCCAAAAGACACCCCAAAAATGCTTCAAAATTAGGCTTTGAAAGCATAGAATGAAGCTTTGAGGGACCGAAACATGTTCAAGATAATGTCAACCTTAATATTTCCCCTTCTTCAGACACCACAAGCGTATAGCTTTGTGGCAAAAGATTGCCATGCTTAAGTGAGCTCCCGAGGGAATAGTACTGGGATGGGTGACCTCTCGAGAAGTATCAAGAACCTCTATATTCCTTGATCATTGAGGTCCCACCTCGCGCATAGCCAATGCTGCCAATGGTGACTTTAGTGACTTGGATGACAAGGTATGCCAAGGTCTATGCCTTGGTTGTCGCCTTAGTCATAAGCCTTGGAGAAATCTGAGGGGTAGAAAGCTGAGCTCCTACTGTCGCATATGATACTCCGTATAGAGACTGTAGAATACGCAGAGAACATAGTACACAGGGAGCACGAAGACAGACTTCTTAGGTCTTACAAATGTGGTTGAATTTACAATCTGTGACCAACCAGTCCACTATATGTTTTATTACAGAACATATACAAATATGTTTCCAATGGCCATTTGGCCTTTCACATGGACACTAACGGTAACATCAGGGAGGTTGTGTCATATACACTTCCTCAAAAATCCATCCATTTAAGAAAGCATTCTTTACATCAAGTTGAGAGAGCTTCCAATTTCAAGATGCAGCAAAACTAATGAGAACCCTAGTTGTATGATGGAGAGTGTTAGTCTCCAAAAGAACAAGTTATCCTTGATGTCAGAACACTTCTATATCACAAATAACTCAAAACCTTTACCAATTTGGAGAACCAATATCAGATTATCAAAATTTTGAACTAACTATGAAGAGAGTCACTACTTAGAAAAGTCTACTGCACATAACTCACTCATTGACTCATCAAATGTGTAATATTTTTTATAAAACATTGTACAATGTGTCGGCTAAAGATTGCACACCTTCTCCAAGTTAAATCAACTCAAAGGATTCAGTAGATCTTGAGAAATGATCCAAACAATTTACCTATGTCTGAAACTGTTCTTCTGTATAGTTGACTTTGACACCTGCAACTTCTAATGCATGGTTCTCCCAAACTACAACCTATCTAATCAAATGCTTTTAGCCATAGATGGCTTACCTTCCAACTTAGATTTTCACTCCTCGTTTTTGTAAAACTTTATAGTATGCACTGAGATCTGATCAATTGTTGGACCATCGAGATTGCACCTATTTTAGAAGACACTCATTACTTCTTCACATACAAATGTTCCTACACATAATTCTCTCAGACTGTTTACAATTAGGCTCTCAAATCTTAACCATAGGAGCATTAACTATGGAATTAGACATCTACAAAAGGATTCCTAAAATGATCAAGCACAGAAGGAGAACACTGCAAAATATTGGGTGCAACTTTTTCGTTTACTCAGAAAATTTACATCTGAATGATGAGAGATGTTCACTTCACTTTTAGAGTGTCTAATGGCTCTTAAAACTTAATTCATCATCTCTCATACATGCCCTGACTTTTCTACTTGTATATATAGGTTTTATGTATAAACTCGTGACCATTACAAAAGTATACGCATGTTTAATGTACATATATATACAAGCCTTTATTTTCTGATTATGCTCTAACTCCAATCTTCATGTATTGATCTTTGCTTCTTTTTTTGACTTCAAATCTTTGTCCAACACATCAATTGATGGTTGTCATGCACCAACAGCTCCCCCTCACTCATCGATTGAGGTTATCTCCATCTTCTTTCTATCTGCCATGTCTTTGAATCTCTATAGCTTTGGTCCATCAAAGCTTTTGGTTAACATATCTGCAATCTGATGTTTTGTTGAAGTATGTATGACTTCAATCTCCTTATCAATCACCTTTTCTCTTAGAAAATGATATTGAATCTCAATATGTTTGGTCCTGGCATGAAAAATGGGATTAGCAGCTAGATACAATGAGCTCATGTTATCTCCATGAATAGTTGGTATACTCTGAGTGATGTCAAAACTCTTCATAAGAGTATTTAACCATATGACTTCCTTTGCAGCTTCTACCATACCTTTGTATTTTGCTTCTGTAGATGATAAAGCAATTGTATGTTGCTTCTTAGAGCACCAAGATGTTGATCCATATAACACAAGTATCCATATGTTGATCTCCTATCATCAGGATTACCTACCCAGTTTGTATCACTATATATCTTGATGTTTGTATTTGATGTAAAACCATAATACAAACTTCCTTGAGTGTACCCTTAATGTACCTCAACACTCTTTGTCCTACAACCCAATGTCCTTTCCTAGGACAATGCATGAATTGAGATAACACTCCAACTGCATATGACAAATCAGGCCTAGTTAATGTAGCATAGATTAGACTACCAACTAGACTTTGATATAGCTTCATATCCTTGAATTCTTCTCCTCCATATGTGCTCAATTTGTGATTCACCTCCATTGGAGTAGGTGCTACCCTGCAATCTTCCATTCGAAACTTGATCAACAAGTTCTTCAAATACCTTTCTTGAGTCACATACACTCCATGTTGAGTATATGAGACCTCCATGCCCAAGAAATATGACAAGTCTCCCAGATCACTAATCTTGAACTCTTTCTCCATTTGTTTCTTGAGGCTTTGTATTCCTTTCTCATTGTACCTGCAAGAATTATGTCATCAACATATATGCACATATAAATGAACTCATCATCACTTTCTTTGACAAGCAAGCTACTATCTACTTTAGATACTTGGAAACCAAGTTCCTTCAAGAACTTTACAAGTCTATAATTCCATGCCCTTGGGGCCTGCTTCAAACCATACAAAGCTCTCTTGAGCTTACATACATATTTTGAATACCTTTTATCTCTGAACCCTTGTGGTTGCTCCATGAAAACATCATCTGAAATATAACCATTAAGAAAAGCATTCTTCACATCTAATTGACATAATCTCCGAACTTTACATGCAACAATGGCTATGAGTGTCATGATGGTTGTCATCTTTTCCACAGGACTATAATTCTCATCATAATCTATACCATATGTCTGAGCATACCCTTGCACAACAAGTGTAGCTTTATACCTAGACACACTTCCATCTGCATACCTCTTTGTCTTGTAGACCCATTTGCATCCAATGATCTTCTGCCTATTTGGTTTAGGAACCAAATCCCATGTCTCATTCTCCATTAATGCATCATACTCTTCCTGCATAGCTTTCTCCCTATTCTCCTTACCTTTTGCCTCTTCATATGTAGAAGGGTCTTCATCTGCTTTCACCATGTAAGCATAATCTTTGGTAGTCAAAAAAGAAGTGTCATAGCTATACCTTGTAGGTTGCCATTTGTGTCTTGATGACCTTCTAAGTTCTCCACTCCTTGAAGTTTTTGGTTCATCACATTCTAGATCAAACCTTGGCACTTCTTCAACCTCAACTTGTACTTCATTGTTCTCTTCTTCATCAAATATCTGAACTTTTGATTTACCTTTCTTTTGATTCAAAACTTCTTCATCACCTCCATGATTATTGATTGTACCTACATACCAAGTACCTTGCTCATCAAATGTAACATCCTTTGATATAAGGAATTATTTTGTGGATGGACTTCACAACCTATAACCCATCTGTTGATCATCATATCCAATGAACACATACTTTCAGCTTTAGGTTCCAATGTATGCTTCAACTGAGATGGCACATATGCATAAGCCAAACATCCAAACACTTTGCAATGATCTAAGGTAGGTCTCTTACCCCATCAAGCTTCATATGGTGTCATACCTTGAAAAGCTTTACATGGTAACCTATTAACCAAATATGTAGTCGGATTTACAGCCTGAGCCCACAAATAATTTGGACAATTTTCCTCCTTCGTTATTGATCTTGCAAACTGTTGGTGCATTTTACCCAAGCCTACATGCTTGATATATTTGATATCATCCTCATTTGTAAGTCACATGAGTAGTCATGTGAACACCTCTTGTAAAAGAGTTCATTTTTATCTCTTGTAATTGAAAAAAGAAAAAGGAAAAGGATGGCTTACCTCATGCATGATGTAAAAGCAATTTCGTGGCTCTAACTACCAAAACCCATGACTTTTTGAGCTGAGGGAATATTTCCTAACTTTGGGGATCACTTTTAGGTGGAGCCATTCGAATTCGAATTCAAAACTCCCTCCAAGAATAGCTATAAAAAGAGCCAAAAGGAAGAGGCGATTAGCAAGCCTTGTATGTGACCACTTCATGTCATTTTGTAGAGATTGAAGAGCTTACGCCATAGCTCTATCATTCTACTCCCATTGTGCAAAGATTCATTGCCAATGTGGTTGTAATCATATGTGAATCTATACATTTATCATTATCTACTTCTCTGTTTTGTTCTCTGCTATACTCACTCAGAGCAGTACCTTTAGAAGGTCATATCTCGAGTTGTACTGATCTTTTTTCAGTGATTTAACATGCATTGGATAGCTCGTACTGTCTAACTTTTTCATAGCAATTTTCAAGGTCATTGGATTTATAATTTTGGAGATATCTGCATTTTACTGCTCACTGTTCTATCTCTGTAGAGCCCCGAGAATGGTGGGCATGTTCCAGAAATTGATAAATCTTGTTCTCAGTGCTCAGTCCATCATTTGAAGTGTTTTAACTTGGATTGGGAAGCTTGCTAAGTCTATTTGCTATGCCCAAAAGGAATTGTTCTAATTCTATCCAGGTTGAGAGCACTGTTCATTTTTTCCAGCAGGTGTATGTCCAAAAATAGCAAGTTTTGGGAGCTAGTCATTTCGCAACTAGTCTGTCTTGACTTAAACTTTTGGGATACATGTTCCAAAGTACTTGGCTGATATTTTTGTGGATTTAGGAAGCTTAAAGGGTCTACTAATCAACTCTGAAGTCTCAGTTGGCTGGTGTGAAGTTGTTTGTAGCAGCACCTACTCATCTTTGGATTGCATCCACCATCTCTCTTCACAGTGGTATCAGAGCATAGTCAAGCAACATGGGAGATGGATTTCCATCAACAATTGACAAATTGGATCGAAACAACTATCCGGCATGGTCTCTAAGGATGGAGGCTTACCTTCAAGGGAGGAATCTATATGGATTCATGTCCGGAGATGAAGCAATGCCAACCATGAGGAACAAAGGGCAACCATCACATGAAGAAGTGGAAGGACTTTCGAATTGGTGTTCGAAGGATGCACTTGCAAGGTCCTATATTCTAAACTCAATCTCTGATTTTCTTTTACCTCATGTCAAGGGATGCAAGACATCAAGAGAGACCTGGAATGCACTTGCTTCTTTCTTCTCTTCCAATACTCGAGCAAGGAAGAACCAATTGTGGATGGAGTTCACAAAAATGAAGAAAAGCCCGAAGCAAAATGTGACTGATTATGTCACAAAGATGAAGGAGACCAACTTGGAAGCATTGGAGAGGTAATTGAAGAGGAGCAAATCATAAGACAAATCATGAATGGAATCAAAGCAGACGACAAGTGGGAGTCATTCACAACAGCCATGGATTTATACATGGATATGCATGTACCCGACCTCAACACACTCATGGGCCAACTCTTCACTCATGAAGCAAAGATTAGCAAAGGTGGTGAGTCCTCAAGAGGTAATCAAACTTCTGCCTTATATTCTGATAAAGCTAAGGTCAAGGACAAGTCAAAGAATAGGAAGAATGAAGATGAAGGAAGCTCTTTCCAAGCAAACTTTGCAGGTAGAGGAAGAGCTAGAGGAAGAGGCAGAGGTGGAAAGCAAGGTAGGGGGAGATTCCAATCATCTCAACCTTGCAACATATGTGGCTTATCTAACCATACTACTGAAGAATGTTTCAGGAACCCGAGGAACTCAAGAGGAAGAGAATTCAATAGAGGTGGCTATGGATCAAATAGAGGTAGATACAATGGAGGCTACAACAACAATTACAACAACAACAACAACTATCAAAGTGGCCATAGAGGAAGAAGAGATTACAATAACTATGCAGAGGACCAAAGTCAAGAAGATTCATTATTGATTATGAATCTATCAGCGAAGAAGGGTAAGGATGATGATCACATATTTTACATTGATTCGGGATGCTCGAACCATGTAGCAGGAAATGTGGCTTTACTTTCTGATTTGGAAGATCCTCATAACAAGCATGAAGTGCAGACAGGAGATGACACAAAGCACTCAGTGGAGAAGATAGGTAATGTGAAGACATCAGATGAGAATATGAACCTCTTAAGCAAATTCTTGTATGTCCCTACAATTACCAAAAATTTAATAAGTGTTAGACAGATTGTTGAAAAAGGATTGCAGGTTAGATTCAACGGATTTGGAGCATATGTTGAAGACCCAAGGCAAGGCTTTGGAAGGATTGCCAAAGGAGAAAAGACAGGAAGGCTTTTCACTTTTGAAGTGGAAGATACAAAGAACAGAGCTTTGTTTAGCTATGGATCTCAAACTCTAACAGAGTTGGAGATATGGCACAAAAGGCTTGCTCACATTGGTGAGAGGACACTCAAACAGATTTGCAGGGACCAAAGTGTACTTGGTTTGCCTAATATCACAAGGCAACACATGATTTATAAGTGTGAAGCTTGTCAACTCGGCAAGGCTCATAGACAACCTTTCAATAAGAAAGGTTATATGTATCAAAATCCTTTGGATCTAGTGCACACGGATGTGTGGGGTCCAAGTAAGGAGCCATCTATATCAGGCTCAAGATATTATGTGTCTTTCATAGATGATTGTAGCAGGTGGACCATTCTGTTTTTCATGAAGCACAAGGATGAAGTGTTTAATTGCTTTAAGAAGTATATTGCTCTTGTTGAAAACCAAACAGGTAGGACTTTGAAAAGACTCAGATCATATGGTGGAGGAGAATACTTCTCTTCTGAATTTGATGCCTTCTTGCATGAAAGAGGCATTAAAAGGGAAGTCACTACAAGGTATACACCCGAACTCAATGGTGTAGCAGAGAGGAGGAACAGAGCTATTGTCGAAGCTGCAAGGTCCATGCTCAACCAAAAGGGATTGTCGAACTACCTATGGGCAGAGGCTGTGTCGACAGCCACATATCTCATAAATAGACTTCCATCTAAGTCACTAGATGGAACCACTCCATATGAAGTGTGGAATGGAAGAAGACCTAGTCTAGAGCATTGCAAAATCTTTGGATGCTTAGCCTATGCTCACATTCCTTCTCAAGTAAGAGGGAAATTGGATCCCAAGGCAGAGAAGTGTGTATTCATTGGTTATGATCAAAACCAAAAAGGATATAGAGTGTACAATCCAACCAATAAAGGATTTTCTGTGAGTAGAGATGTAATTTTTGATGAAAACAAATCATGGTTTGATGATGATAGGAAAGTGAAGCTGCCATATGACTTGGATGAAGATTTTCCATCACTTCAACGAAAGGAGCCAAAGCAGATTGAAGAAAGTGATTCGGAGATTGACCTAGAAGACTTGGAAAGACTAAAGCTATGGAAGAACAAAGGTAAAGCAAAGATGTAGGATGCTACATATGGACCCGAGAGCTCACATCAACCACTTAGAAGGTCTTCAAGGGAGAAGAAGAAACCAGAGAGGTTTGGTTATGATACTTCTTTGGTCACCAAGCACTCAATCTACATTGCAAAGGATTCAACCAATGAAGAACCTACCACATTTGAAGAAGCACAACGCAAGAAAGCTTGGAGAGATGCAATGGATGAAGAAATGGAAGCCTTGAAGGAGAACGACACTTGGGAGCTTGTACCTAACAAGCCATCTATGAAGGTAATTGGATCTCGATGGATATACAAAATCAAGAGGAATCCAGATGGAAGTATAAATAGACACAAAGGTTAGTTGCTAAAGGGTTTGCTCAAACTCATGGTATTGATTATGAGGAGACTTTCTCTCCTGGTGCAAAAATGCCTACAATTAGGGTTCTCATAAGTCTTGCTGCATCTAGAAATTGGAATCTTTATCAACTTGATGTAAAGAATGCTTTCTTGAATGGATGGATTTCTGAGGAAGTGTATATGGCACAACCTCTTGGATATGAGGATGCACATCATCCTAACTATGTATGCAAACTAAAGAAAGCTTTGTATGGATTGAAGCAAGCTCCAAGAGCTTGGAATTTCAGATTGGTGACTTATTTGCAGGACCAAGGATTCAAAGCTAGCAAGGCAGATACCTCTTTGTTCATAAAGAGGAATGGATCTGAAGTGATCTATTTATGTGTGTATGTTGATGATATTATTATCACAGGCAATGATCTTGAAGGAATCAAACAGGTAAAGAGTCAAATGAAGGAGGAGTTCAAAATAAGTGACCTCAGACCACTCACTTATTTTCTTGGATTGGAGTTGATCTACACAGATTCAGGTATATACATCACACAAAGGAAGTATGTCCATGACATGCTCGTCAAGTTCAAGATGGAAAATACCAAGTGTGCAGGTACACCTATGGAGCAAAATCATAAGCTTAGTGCTTATGAAGGAAAGCCAATTGAAGACATCACAAGCTATCAAAGCTTGGTTGGAAGTTTGAACTATGCAACACTCACAAGGGTGGATATATGCTACAGTGTTAGCATATTGAGTCAGTTTATGCATAAGCCGAGAAGACCACATATGGAAGTGGCCAAGAGAGTCCTCAAGTACCTAAAGGGGACCATGAATGAAGGTTTGTTTTATTCATTTACTTCAGATATTGAGCTAAAGGTCTACTCAGATGCAGATTGGGCCGGATCTAGAGATGATAGAAGAAGCACATCAGGGTATATATCATTTGCAAGTTCAAAAATCATTTCTTGGTCATCGAAGAAGCAATCAACCATGGCATTATCTTCTACTGAAGCCGAATATAGAGATTTGGCTAATGCAACTCAAGAAATCATGTGGTTAAAGTCTTTGTACACAGATCTTGGACTTCATTCTTCAACATCTCATATTTTTTGTGACAACACAAGCTCACTACATCTAGCAGCTAATCCGGTATACCATGCTAGAACCAAGCATATTGAAGTCCACTACCATTACGTAAGGGAGAAGCTAATGAGCAAGGATATTCAACTATCCTATGTCTCTACAGATATGCAATGTGCCGACATGTTGACTAAAGCAGTTGATGGTACAAAATTAAGTAGATTCAAGTTGATGATTGGCTTGCAGGAAATCAAGGAGAATTGAAGACTTATTTAAAGGCCAAGCATGTTAGGCTTGAGGGGGCGCTGTTGGTGCATTTTACCCAAGCCTACATGCTTGATATATTTGATATCATCCTCATTTGTAAGTCACATGAGTAGTCATGTGAACACCTCTTGTAAAAGAGTTCATTTTTATCTCTTGTAATTGAAAAAAGAAAAAGGAAAAGGATGGCTTACCTCATGCATGATGTAAAATCAATTCCGTGGCTCTAACTACCAAAACCCATGACTTTTTGAGCTGAGGGAATATCTCCTAACTTTGGGGATCACTTTTAGGTGGAGCCATTCGAATTCGAATTCAAAACTCCCTCCAAGAATAGCTATAAAAAGAGCAAGAAGGAAGAGGCGATTAGCAAGCCTTGTACGTGACCACTTCATGTCATTTTGTAGAGATTGAAGAGCTTACACCATAGCTCTATCATTCTACTCCCATTGTGCAAAGATTCATTGCCAATGTGGTTGTAATCATATGTGAATCTATACATTTATCATTATCTACTTCTCTGTTTTCTTCTCTGCTATACTCACTCAGAGAAGTACCTTCAGAAGGTCATATCTCGAGTTGTACTGATCCGTTTTCAGTCATTTAACATGCGTTGGATAGCTTGTACTATTTTGTTTCTGCATATCAATTTTCAAGGTCATTGGATTTATAATTTTGGAGATATCTGCATTTTACTGCGCACTGGTCTATCTCTGTAGAGCCCCGAGAATGGTGGGCATGTTCCAGAAATTGATAAATCTTGTTCTCAGTGCTCAGTCCATCGTTCTAAGTGTTTTAACTTGGATTGGGAAGCTTGCTAAGTCTATTTGCTATGCCCAAAAGGAATTGTTCTAATTCCTTCCAGGTTGAGAGCACTGTTCATTTTTTCTAGCAGGTGTATGTCCAAAATAGCAAGTTTTGGGAGCTAGTCATTTCGCAACTAGTCTGTCTTGACTTAAACTTTTGAGATACATGTTCCAAAGTACTTGGCTGATATTTTGGTGGATTTAGGAAGCTTAAAGGGTCTAGTAATCAAATCTGAAGTCTCAGTTGGCTGGTGTGAAGCTGGTTGTAGCAGCACCTACTCATCTTTGGATTGCATCCACCATCTCTCTTCACACAAACTCAACAAGAGTTCTATTTCTCCTTTTCGCTACACCATTTTGTTGAGGAGAGTATCTGCAAGTAACTTCCCTTTTTATACCTGCATTCCACAAGTAATCATTGAACTCATTAGAGAAATACTCTCCTCCTCCATCTGACCTTAGTCTCTTCAACTTCCGACTTGTGACTCTTTCTACATACACATGATAATGTTTAAATGTATTGAATACCTTTGATTTATCCTTCATCACATATATAGTGATCCACCTGGTAGCATCATCAACATAAATCACATAATATCTTGAACCATTTATACTGAAACCCTTTGATGGTCCCCACACATCTGTGTGTACCAACTCAAGCTTCTCTGAATACATGAAACCATGCTTAGAATATGATTGCTTATGAGCCTTACCTAATTGACATGTTTCACATCTATATGTCATATGTTGACCTGCAACATTAGGCAATCCAAGCACTGAACCATTGTTAACAATATCCTTAATACCTCTTTCATTGAAATGTCCAAGCCTGTTATGTGAAAGATCTAACTCAGAGATATTATGTCCTCCATAAGTGAAGAAGGCATGAACAACATTATCTTGAATCTTCAATGTGAAGATTCTTCCTTCTTTCTTCCCTGAAACCATTTTTGTATACCCATTGCTAAGGGTCTTCCACAAAAACTCCATCATTAGTGAACCTTACTTCATAACCTTTTTCAACAATTTGCCCTACACTTATCAGATTCTTTGGAATTGTAGAAACATACAAGACCTTACTCAGAAGAAGACTTCCATCCTTGGCCTTCACTAATCCAATTCACTTCACATTGTGCTTTGTATTATCACCTCTTTAAACTACATGATTAGTTACCTTATTTTCCAAATCAATCATCAAGGCTATATTATAACTCAGGTGATTGCAACACCTTGAGTCAATGTAGAAGACTCTTTGGTCTTCACTTTGTCTTTCACAAGTTGCATTCATGATTAAGGTTGGATCCTCCTTCTGATCTGAAGCATAATTGTAGTAGGTATTGTTGTAGGATTGACTTTGGAATCCTCTACCTGCATTTCTTCCAAAGTAACCTCTACTACCTCTACCTTTGAAATTACCTCTTTGGTTTCTACTACCTCTTCCTCTTGAATTAAAGTTCTGATTATATCCTCCATTATTCTGATTATAATGCCAACAATCATGAGCTAAATGATTTGTCTTACCACAAATCCAGCAAGCTTTGGCTCCATCGTTATTGTTTTTGCCTCTTCCTCTACCTTTGCCACCTCCTCTTCCTCTTAGAAAGTTGGCTTGACTAGTTGTAACTTCTTCTTCATTTAGTTTTTGTTTACCTTTGCTATTCTTTTTCTTATCCTTTGAATACATTGCTTGACATGCACTCTTATCACCATCACCTTTGACATCCTACTCAAAAGCTAGCATGTGTCCTAGCAACTGATTTAAATAAGGAGTGAAATGATCTAGTGACAATTCAGTAGAAAAAATGAATGGCGTCCATTTCTCATCTCCTCTCAAACCTGTAGAATTTGCCTTACCAATTTATCCTCTTCAATATCTTCATCAACTTCTCCTAATGCATCGGCAATGTCCTTCATCCTTGTTACATAATAAAAAATGGATTGAGAGGCCTTCTTCTTGAATGTAGTGAATTGTCCATAAAGATGCCTTCCTTGACTTTGTAGTGTTTTGGAAATGCTCCTCCAAAGCATTCCATATGTCACTTGCACTTTCAAGTCCTCTAATATGAGGTAGCAAACAATCATTGACTCCCATGTAGATAATGCTCCTTGCTTGAGCATCTCTCTTCATCCAAATCTTCAAATGAGAGTTCATCCCTAGTTGGAACACTAGGATCTCTGAATTGTGGTTTTTCTTCTTCACTTGTTATGAAACCTATCAGGTCTTTGCTCATGAGATGAGCTTCCATCCTCATTGACCAAGCTGGATAGTTTTCTCTATCCAATTTCTCTATCTGAAGAGAATCTCCCATCCTTTCTTTACCCGTGTATTAAATTCTTCAAGCTTTATGAGGAATAAGTGTACCTCTACTTCGAATGAAGTTTCTTTTGATCTTCTTGATAGCTTCAAACCTCCTTCTCAAGCTTTCTCTTTAAACTTTCACCTTTTGAACCTTCAAGTGTTGATTTCTGTATGATTGTAGCAGTCATGGTCCTCCTTTCTTCTATTTTGATGATTCTTGCTCTGATACCACTGAGGGAGAGTGTTAATCTCCAAAAGAAAAAGATATCCTTGATGTTAGAAAACTTATATATTAAGAATTACTCAAAATCTTTACAAATTTGGAGAACCAATATCAGATTATCAAAATTTTGAACTAACTGTGAAGAGAGTCACTACTCAAAAAAGTCTACTGCACATAACTCACTCATTGACTGATGAAATGTGTAACTTTTGTGATGAAACTTTGTACAAGGTTTCATCTAAAGATTGCACACCTTCTCCAAGTTAAGTCATCTCAAAATATTCAGTAGATCTTGAGAAATGATCCAAACAATTTACCTATGTCTGAAATTGTTCTTTTGTATAGCCGACTTTGACACCTGCAATGTCTAATGCATGGTTCTCCCAAACTACAACCTGTTTAATCAAATGATTTTAGCCATAGATGGCTTACCTTCCAACTTAGATTTTGACTCCTCATTTGTGTAAAAGCTTACACTATGCACTGAGATCTGATCAATTCTTTGACCATAGAGATTGCACCTATTTCAGAAGACACTCATCACTTCTTCACATACAAATGTTCCTACACATAATTGTCTCAACCTGTTTACAATTAGGCTCTCAAATCTTAAGCATAGAAGCATTAGCTATGGAATTAGTCATCCACATAAGGACTCCTAAAATGATCAAGCAGAGAAGGAGAACACTATAAAATATCGGGCGCAACTTTTTCCTTTACTCAGAAAATTTACATCTGAATGATGAGAGATGTTCACTTCACTTCTAGAATGTCTAATGGCTCTTACAACTTCTAATTCATCATCTCTCATACATGCCCTAACTTTTCTACTTGTATATATAGGTTTTATGTAGAAACTTGTGACCATTACAACATTATGAGCATGTTTAATGTACATATATATGCAAGCGTTTATTTTTTGATTATGCTCTAACTCCAATCTTCATGTATTGATCTTTGCTTCTTCTTTTGAGTTCAAATCTTTTTCCAACACATCAATTGATGGATATCATGCACCAACATTGTAGGCATTTTTGCAATAGGAGAGAAATTCTCTTCATAATCAAACCACAACTAACCTTGTTTTATGTCTATTTATACTTCCATCGGGATTCCTCTTAATTTTGTATATCCATCGAGATCCAACCTTCATAGATGGCTTGTTAGGTACAAGCTCCCAAGTGTTATTCTCCTTCAAGGCTTCCATTTCTTCATCCATTGCATCTCTCCAAGCTTTCTTGCTTTTTACTTCTTCAAATGTGGTAGGTTCTTCATTAGTTGAATCCTTTGCAATGTAGATTGAGTGCTTGGTGACCAAAGAAGTATAATAACCATACTTCTCTGGCCTCTTCTTCTCCCTTGAAGACCTTCCAAGTGGTTGATGTGAGGTCTCAGGTCCATATGTAGCATCTTGCATCTTTTCTTTACCTTTGCTCTTCCATAGCTTTAGTCTTTCCAAGTCTTCTAGGTCAATTCCAAATCACTTTGTTCAATTTATTTGGCTCCTTTGGTTGAAGTGATGGAGAATCTTGATCCAAATCAATAAGGTAGCTTCACTTTCCTGTCATCATCAAACCATGATTTGTTCTCATCAAAAATTACCTATCTACTCATATAAAATCCTTTATTAGTTGGATTGTACAATCTAAATCCTTTTTGGTTTTGGTCATAGCCAATAAATATGCACTTCTATGCCTTGGGATCCAATTTTCCTCTTACTTGAGAAGGAATGTGAGCATAGGCTAAGCATCCAAAGATATTACAATGCTCTAGACTAGGTCTTCTTCCATTCCACACATCATATGGAGTGGTTTCATCTGGTGACTAAGATGGAAGTCTATTTATGAGATATGTGGCTGTAGACATAACCTCAGCCCATAGGTAGTTTGGCAACCCCTTTTCATTGAGCGTGGACCTTGGGGCTTCAAAATTATCTCTCTTTCTTCTCTCTACTACACCGTTGAGTTCAGGTGTATACCTTGTAGTGACTTCCCTTTTAATGCCTCTTTCATGCAAGTAGGCATCAGATTCAGAAGAGAAGTATTCTCCTCCACCATCTGATCTGAATCTTTTCAAAGTCCTACCTGTTTGGTTTTCAATAAGAGCAACATACTTCTTAAATCAAGTAAAAACTTCATCGTTGTGCTTCATAGAAAACAGAATGGTGCACCTACTACAATCATCTATGAAAGACACATAATATCTTGAGCCTCATATAGATGGCTCCTTACTAGGACCCCACACATTCGTGTGCACTAGATCCAAAAGATTTTGATACACATATGCCTTCCTATTGAAAGGTTGTCTATGAGCCTTGTCGAATTGACAAGCTTCGCACTTATAAATCATGTTGTGCCTTGTGATATTAGGCAAAACAAGTACACTTTGGTCCTTGCAAATTTGTTTGAGTGTCCTCTTGTCGGGAATCAAACTCACAACCTCCTGGTTAGGAGTGCAATGGGCTAACTACTTGCCCTAAAATACATGGTTGAGGATTACTTCCTAGTCCTCTCTCTTGAGCCATGGTTCAACCATCTCCTACTAGGATTATCTTACATTCCTTCCCCCTTAGATTGAGCATTGCCCTCAATGCTCACTTGTGGACCTTCCTGACTCTCTTGGACCCACTTTCCATGCATGAGTGTTTCCACCAACCTCAAACTTGAGCACATGGACCGAATTTGGACCTATCCCACCCCCCTCTATGGGTGCCCAAATGCCCATGCACTTTCATCTAAGACTAGTTTCACACTCGCCATGGATAAGCACTTTTTCCAAGTGCCCAGGGATATACCCTATCTAGATGTACCTTGTCCGGATGTACCCTGACAAGTGTACCTTCACATGATGTAACCTGAGACACACCGTGTTGCGCCACCATCTACCAAGCCCAATTTTGCAACTAGGCTCTGATACAAATGTCAGGAATCAAACTCACAACCTCCCGGTTAGGAGTGCGATGGGCTAACCACTTGCCCCAAAAACCATGGTCGAGGATTACTTCCTAATCCTCTCTCTTAATGCATGGTTCAACCATCTCCTACTAGGATTATGTTACACCTCTCACCAATGTGAGCAAGCCTTTTGTGCCATATCTGCAACTCTATGAGAGTTTCCTTCTAAAGCTTTGCCTAAGGTCTTCAACATATGCTCCAAATTGGTGGAATGTAACCTACAATCCTTTTTCAACAATCTGCTTAGCACTTATTAAATTTTTGGTAATTGTAGGGACATACAAGACTTTGCTTAAGAGGTTCATATTCCCATCTGATGTCTTCACATTACCTATCTTCTCCACCAAGTGCTTTGTATCATCTCCTGTTTGCACTTCATGTTTTTTGTGAGGATCTTCCAAATCATAAAGTAAAGCCACATTTCCTGCTACATGATTTGAGCATCCCGAATCAATGTAAAAATGTGATCATCATCCTTACCCTTCTTCACTGATACATTCATAATCAATAATGAATCTTCTTGACTTTGGTCCTCTGCATAGTTATTGTAATCTCTTCTTCCTCTATGGACACTTTCATAGTTGTTGTTGTTGTTGTAGTTGTTGTTGTAGCCTCCATTGTATCTACCTCTATTTGATCCATAGCCATCTCTATTGAATCCTCTTCATCTTGAGTTCCTCGGGTTCTTGAAACATTCTTCAGTAGTATGATTAGATAAGCCACATATATTGCAAGGCTGAGATGATTGGAATCTCCCCCTACCTTGCTTTCCACCTCTACCTCTTCCTCTAGCTCTTCCTCTACCTGCAAAGTTTGCTTGGAAAGAGCTGCCTTCATCTTCATTCTTCTTATTCTTTGACTTGTCCTTGACCTTAGCTTTATCAAAATATAAGGCTGAAGTTTGATTACCTCTTGAGGACTCACCACCTTTGCTAATCTTTGCTTCATGAGTGAAGAGTTGGCCCATGAGTGTGTTGAGGTTTGGTACATGTGTATCCATGTACAAATCCATGGCTTTTGTGAAGCACTCCCACTTGTCATCTGCTTTGATTCCATTTATGATTTGTCTAATGATTTTTTCCTCCAATTACATCTCCAATTCTTCGAAGTTGATATGAAATCTCGTTCATCTTTGTGAGATAATCAGTAACACTTTGCTTAGGGCTTTTATTAAGAACTCCATCCACAATTGGTTCTTCCTTGCTCGAGTCTTGGAGGAGAGGAAACAATCAAGTGCATTCTATGTCTCTCTTGATGTCTTGCATCCCTTGATATGAGGTGAAAGTAAATGAGAGATTGTGTTTAGAATATAGGACCTTGCAAGTGCATCCTTTGAACACCAATTTGAAAGTCTTTCCTCTTCTTCATGCGATGGTTGCCCTTTGTTCCTAATGGTTGGCATGGCTTCATCTAAAGATGTGTATCCAAATAGTTTCGTCCCTTAAAGATAATCCTTCATCCTTAGAGACCATACTGGGTAGTTGTTTCTATCCAATTTGTTAATTGTTGATGGAAATCCATCTCCCATGTTGATTGACTATTCTCTGATATCACTGTAAAGAGACGGTGGATGCAATCCAAAGATGAGTTGGTGTTGCTACAACCAACTTCCCGCCAGCCAACTGAGACTTTAGATTTGGTTAGTAGAGCCTTTGAGCTTCCTAAATGCACAAAAAAATCACCCAAGTGTTTTGGAACAAGTATCTCAAAACTTTGATTCAAGACAGACTAGTTGCAAAATGACTAGCTCCCAAAACTTGCCAGTTTTGTACATACACCTGTTAGAAAAAACAAAGAGTGCTCTAAGTCTGGTAGGAATTAGAAACATTCCTTTTGCACATAGAAAATAGACTTAGATATCCTGATAATCCACGTTAAAACACTTAAATTTATCAATTGAGCATTGAAAACTAGATTTAGCAAAATCTCAAACACTCCCACAATTTTCGGGGCTCTGTAGAGATTCAACCAGTGAGTAGCAAAACATAGATTTCTCATAAATATTAAATTCAATGAGCAGGAAATTTTGCGAACATAAATTAGACTAAGAGAGAAATCAACTGCATTTTAAAACTCTGAAAAAGGTTACCTATAGCCCGAGATATGTGCTTATGAAGTTATTGTTCTCAATCTCTAGAAATTAACATGAAGTGGACACGACTCAAGCTCTCCAATGGCGACTTCCTTCTTGGTATTTTTATAGCTACTTTTGGAGGTAGTTTTGAATTTGAATTCAAATAACTTCAACTAAAACTGATGCTAAGAATTAGGAGATAATCTCCTAGTGGATGGATTCATGGTTTTAGGTAGTTCGAGTCACAAATTTCCTTTTTACATCATGAATGACTTAAGCCATTCTTTCTTTCACAATTACAAGAGATAAAATATTCTCTTTTACAAGAGGTGTTCATATGTCTACACATATAACTACAAATGAACATAAACCAAATCATATCAAGCATGTAGGCTTGGGTAAAATGCACCAACAGTAGCCAAGATCATCAAGTTGACCAACTCACATCAAATTGCATGATAACTAAGGTACATGGTGTACATACTCATAGTAAATTTTGGGCCATCAATTGACTACAAAACAACATCTCCAATCCCCACAATATCAGACTGGTAAGAGTCATCAAGTCTCATAGTACCAAGAGACTTTGCTTCATAATTAGAGAACCATTCTCTATGTGGTGTCACATGGAAAGAAGCACCACAATCTAGTAGCCACGTGTGGGAAAGAGAATCAACCATAAGAGACTTAGTTGACACACTAGCATCAAGTGTCAACACTTCAGCATCATAAGAAATAACATTAATTTCTTCAATCTTCAGAGTCAAAGTAGATGATCCAAGTAACTCTTTAACATGCCCATCAACATTTTGTCCTTTACCTTTATCATTCTTTAATGCCTAATAATCTTTCTTCATATGTCCTTTCTTATGACAATAATCTCATTCAATATACCTCTTTCTTGATTTACTTCTACTCTTATTATGTTGACCATTGTTTTCCTTGTTCTTGCTCCTACCACATTGTTGATTCTTTCCTTGGTAAGAATCAGGAACATTATATGCATCTCCACTTTGACTGCCAACCATTTCTTTGAATCTCTTCACTCAAGAGTGCTCCACATATGCATCATAGACCAGTTTACCACCACATGCACTATTGCTAATAGTTGTGCAAAACGTATCCCATGATGATGTCAAGGTGCACAACAACAAGATTGCTTTCATTTCATTTTCCATATGCATTTTTTGAGCCTGTAACTAGGAGAATATAGCATCAAACTCATTAAGATGAGCAGCAAAACGATCTGTGTCCTCCATGTGAAGGTCATATAACTTTCTCATAATATACACTTTATTTGATGCCGTCTCTTTTTCATATGTATTGCATAACGTCTTCCAAAGCTCCTTTGCACTTTCACAATCTAATATTGTAAAGTGAACATTATTTTCGAGGTGCATTAGAATGGTAGATATGGCCATTTCATCTAATGCATCCCAATCATCTTCATCAATGTTAACAAGATTCTTTGAGATTCCATTTACTCGCTTTCATTGCCTCCTTTGAATCAGCACATCTTTAATTTGATTCATCCATAGAGAAAAGTTTGTGTCATTGAATTTTCAGATCTCAAAATGATGTTTGCCCTACAATTTATAGCTCCTCCTAATAACACTAGTACTAGACCGTGATCCACCAAATGTGCCTGAGACCTCTAATGCCATGATGGTAGAGAACTGAATAGAATGATATTGGAGCTAGAAGAGTCTAAACACCCATAAGGCTCAAAGAAGGATGACCAAGTGTCAAACTCTAGGAGAGAATTCAGCAATCTTCCTAGTAAAATGAATCAATGAATAGTAATGATCAACTAGAGGGATTATGTGAGAATTAATGTGCTCACACCAATAAGTGTATCAAGGAGTAAATCGATCACTGAATAGTTGACTAACATGTTGGCATGAATAGTGAATCACTAACTCCATTGCATATAATCAGTTCCTCGAAAGAAGCCAACTAGGCTTATGAAGCACCTATGAACAACTATCATACATCTCCTATGGTGAGGCTGGGTAAGTCTTCCACCTGCATCACCGAAGAGACCTGACATCTAGGTGTCTCCTAGTTACAAAAACCTCACCACAACCCTCTTTATCAAATGTAAAAGGCTTTATGTAAAAACGTTACCGCTATATCAATGTCCACATGGACGTACATAAGTGGTATCCACAAAAGTGTACATAGTGTATATGTGCTCAATATATGCAGCAAAATGATACTTAAAGGCTGAATGCATAGCCCAAAAACTAGCCAACAACACCTGCAAGTGTCTACCAACTCTATTGTTTAGGTTAAAAAAAACTACATAAATTTGCAACGGCTGCTCCCACCACAACTAAAAACCTTTCGAGAAACCTATAGTTTTACAAGTGTGGCTAAATAACACGGCCCCAAAGGTGAACACTTTCTTTGGAAGAAGTACAAAAAACACTCTTCTTGATGTTCTTGAACTTGTGTGAAGATACCTATGCACAAACGTACTCTAGAATGGCTCCAAAAATCACCCCAAAAAAATTTCTTCAAAAATGAGCTTTGAAAGCAAAGAATGAAGCTTTAAGGAACCAACACATGTTCAAGGTAATGTTAACCTTAGTCTTTCCCATTCCTCTTTCCCATTTTTCAGACACCACAATAGTGTATCTAAGTGGAAAAAGATTGCCACAATTAAGCAGGGGTGGGGGGGGGACAATACTCGGATTGGTGAGCTCTTGAGAAGTACCAGGAACCTCTATTGTCCTTGATCATTGAGGTCTCCCTTGAGCCCAGCTAATGGTGAATTTAGTGACTCGGATGACAAGGTATGCAAAGGTCTATGCCTTGGTCACTACCTAAGTCGTAAGCCTTAAAGCAAGCCTTTGTTGGTGAGTGGGTGCTCACTTCTCTCGCACAAAAGGAACAAATCTTTTGCATTGAAAGGATGTGATACCAATGAAGGTTTTAGATGGTGATGCACCATAGTTCACTCTGCGTCTTGAGAGCTCCATGATGATATCCTCGGAGTAGAAAATTGAGATCCAAGCACCACACCCAGTACTCTACACAAAGGCTGCAGAATACATAGAAAAACATAGTACACAGGAAGCATGAACATAGACTTCTTAGGTGTTACAAATGTGATCGAACTTACAGTCTCTGGTTGACCAAACCACTATATGTTTTATTAATTAACATATACAAAGTACTGTTTGGTGGCCATTTGGCCTTTCACATGGATACTAATGATAACAGTGATTGACTATGCTCCCTTTCGTACCTAGATCTCCTTCATGCTCAGAACTACTTCCCCAAGATATCACATGGACCTGTGCCAAACATCGAGTGTAATTTCTCCATGAATAATTGACCGACATCCCTTTGTGACCATAGAGGTTGGACAAGGAGAGAGTCTAAGGACTGTGAGAGCCTTGATTAACTTAGGTGCAGCAACTAGTGCAGTTAGATTCTCATACTATTGAGATCTACAATTGAACATCAATTCCATAGAAGCCTATCTCATAGGATTGGGAGGTGTGGAAACCCCTTTGTTTGGGCAAGGTGGAGCTTCCCATCTACCTTCAAGATGTCCCAGTGACAGTCAAAATGCTAGTGTCTCAACATGAGGACCTTAGAAAACCACTTGTGTTGGGTCAAGATTGGATATATGACCATGCAGTAAACTTAAACCTAAGAGTTCAAATTCTTCAAGTTTGGGTACATGAACAATGATTACATTAGAACTAGAGAATTGCATGATCATTGCTCTAGGTATTAGAGATTCTCTCAATTCGTCTTAGCCTAGTCTTAAAGAATAAGATGTTGTATGTGTCAAAACCTCTATGATGCAGAAGGAGTCAATCATGGAAGAACAAGCTCGAAGGTGAGTGGATCTCTCTCCTTTTTCAAAGACTAATACATCTAGAGTAGTTCAACCACAAAGGCAAGTAAAACAATACAAGTCAACTGCTATATCAAATAGACAAACAAAGTTCAAGACTAATTTATTTTGCCTAATGTGCTCTCTAGCCTCTACTTGTGCTTCTTCTCTAACTTTTAACTCTTCTTCCTTCCACTTCTTAGTAGCATTGAGTCTCATTAGCATATCCTCTATAAGAGGTTCTTGATATAACTTGAATCAACAACCACTAGTATATCTTGGCAAGATGTCACCTTCTAGAGTGGCCAATTGAACCGCACCGCTAGTGTAAATTCTATTAATGATCATGGGTCCATATCCTTGTTTCTCCAATTTACGGGCATGTTGCTTTAGTGTATAAACCAACACTAGGTCTCCCTCTTTCAATCCTTTTTCCTTGATGTGTGCATCAAAGTATGCCTTTTGTCTTTCCTTTGTAGCATAGATGCCTACTACTGCTCATAGCCTAGTCTCACCTAAGCATTCTAGATCAAATATCTTGGATGACAACTCATGTCCATGCCACTCATGCTCTTGTGCTACTTTTAAAGTCAAGATCAAGAAGTCTAATGGTAATGCAACATTCTGTCCAAAGACCATCTAAAATGGGGTGGCATTGAGTATTGTTTTGTAGGCAACTCAATAAGCTCAAACAACATGATGAAGTTGTTCATCCCAATCTGAGCATTTATTATTTACCAGTTTTGTCAATACATTACAATTGTGCTCTCAGCTTGTCCATTAGCTTGTGGATGATAGGGGGTAGACTCCGTATGTATCACCAAGAGTTCTTGGAGAAGTTTTGCAAGGACTTCATTCAAGAATTTTGTACCTCTATCACTTATTAACTCTATTGATAACCCATATCTCGTGAACACATTCTCAAATAAGAACTTAGTCGTCGTTTGAGTGTCATTGTTTGTTGTGGCTTTTACTTCTACCCACTTTGTAAGGTAATATGTGGCTATCAAAATGTACTCTACATGGGCGTTTCTAGCTAGGGCATTAATAGGACCTACAAAGTCTATATCCCACTTCAAGCATGCACGTCCTCCCATCATTGGCCTCAAAGGAATCTCATCTTTTCTGATCGGATATTGTGCACATTGGCATGTATCACATTTCCTCACATAGGTATGTGTATCGATATGAGAATGGGCCACCAAAGTCCTAAGAATAGAATGGCCTTTATTACTCAATCAGGCCTGAAGTTTCCACTTGCAACACCCCTATGTGCACTTTCTAAGACTCTCAAATAGTCTGATTTATGAATGCAGAGTCTTAAGTAACCATCCTTGCCTCTTTGATATAGGTTATCTCATACTAAGGCATAGTCCTAAGCCTCTTGTTCCATGCTTTGTTTTCTTGCTAGACTAGCCTCACTGGGTTGTGTTCCCGATCGCATAAATTCTACCAATAGAGTAGTCCATTCTGGAATTAATGATATGTGATAAGGGATCGCATACTGCACTAGGGGTCTCTCCTGGCACACTAGACAATTCATAACCCATTCGTGTATTTTCTTATCCATAAAAAGCCAATACACTCCTAAACCTTTCAAATTTTGCAATGTTTCTTGTTTAGAATAGTGATTTCCTAGCAATCCTTCATGGGCTTCTTGCAACCAAGTGCTATGTTCATCCTCCTCCACACAACAAGCTAATACACCCTCTCTATCTTGTTTGTGCATACTTCTTGCCAATATTTGATATTTTTCTAATTTTACAGTTTAATTTTTGTTTGTTTTCAGATTCTTCTTTGTGAGTCTGAAGGTTAGGATAGGTACCAACATGTTTGCCCATTTAGGAACAACTTCTAAATTTGATAGATAAGCATCGGGTAGTTCATCAGACACTCCTTGTGGTGACTCTCCTCAAGTGATGTGAGAAAGGTGATCTGCCCTGAGGTGGGTCCTACCTCTCCTGAGAATCACTTCAAAGTCATACTCCATTAGTAAGAGAAACCATCTTACTAAGTAACTTGTGTTGCAAGGTTTATTGACCAAATGTAATAAAGTTTGATGATTCGTGAAAAACTTGAACTTATTAGCCAATAGATAGTGTCTAAACTTCTTCAGAGTGTAAATCATGCCTAAGCCTTCTCTTTTGGTTATTCTATAGTTTTGTTCAGCTGTGTTTAGCTGTCTGATAGCATATGCTAGAGGCAAACCTATATTTCCTTCACTTATGAGTTGTGCTAGCACACATCCTATTGCATAATTGGATGGATCTACATGGACATGGAATGGTTTATTCCAATCAATAGTATTCAGTATTGGTGTTGTGCACAAACATCTCTTCAGCCCATTGAAGGAATTTTTACATTCGTTGCTCCACTTAAAATTTGTCAACAAAGCATAAAGAGGTTTAGTTATGATGGAATACATGTGGATAAACTTGTAGTAATATTCACAATGGCCCATAAAGGCTTGCACCTCTTTAACATTCCTTGGCGTCGACAATGCTACCATGGCTCTTACTTTGCCCTCATCTATTGGTATTCCGTTGTTCAAAACAATATGACCTAAGGTCTTACCTTGATGTACCATGAACACACACTTTGTTGGGATCATAAAAACTTGACATTCTCTACCCTTGTTCAAGATCTATTTGAGCCTAGGGATGTGGTGTTTTCTCTCTTGGGAATGAGCATATAAATCATCCACATATACTTCTACGCTCTTTCATAAGGACTCTTTGAAGACATTGTTGATATATTTAGGTAGTGATGTGTGTGAACACTCTAGGACCTCTGAGGCATTTTTTTCCCTCTTTAGGAGGTCCCCCCCCCCTTTGTATATACACCTATTGCCCTAACGGGTTACATTCTAGTGGTAATACATTCACTATTGTGTGTTGTGCGCCAACCTTCTTCTTCTTACTCGTGCTATTCACGTGCTTCTACACACTTCTAACTCCAACAATTGGTATCAGAGTAGGTCACCACTTCATCCAGGGTGTCATCCACACCACTCTTGTCACAGATTCAGAATCGCACAAAATTTGGTGAGCATACTCAAGGTGATTAGGAGATCAAAACGTCTTTGCTTTGTGGTGCCAAAATCTCGTTTGAACCTCCGAATGTACTATCACAGTGCTTGTGGAAGTCATTTCATCTTTTTGTGCCAAAGATATATACAGGTTTCGGTTCGCCAATATAAGCATCTCAAAGTCTACTACACATTTAGCAGAACTCGTCAGGGTAATTTTGTTCAATTTTTTCAGATATAGTCATTTTTTTGCATCAAGGTATTTTATTAGCTAGTGGCCATGGATGAAAGCAGTGATGTATTTCATGTGTTGGCTATTGAGGATAAGTTGGACCGTACCAATAACCCATTCTAGGCTTATATGATGGGACATGTACTAGTTGCAAAAGTATTGTGGAACATTGTGAAGGGTGTTGAAAAAAGTCCTATTACACTTGGAAATACATATATTGAAGCAGATCTAGATGGCATTAAAGATGCTGATATTCTTTAGATTCCTATTCGTGCTATGGTTTTTGCTGCGCCAACTACAGAACAAATTTGCTGGGAAGGCACATATGCTCATACACATGCATTGATAGCCTTGTCTATCAAATGTGCCATTATTCCTCATATTCGCTCTTCTAGAATAGCTAAGGATGCTTAAGATACACTTAACACATTGTACCAAGCTAGGAATGAGGCTCGTGTTGCTTACCTCTGAAAAGAGTTGGAGAGTGAGCATATGAATGAAGGTGATTCTATCGACAATTTTCTAACAAAGATCAAAGACTTGAAGGAATAGTTGATTTTTGCTGATGAAGTTATACCAGATAGCTCACTTGTGCAAACCATTCTGAACGATCTTTTTGATTCATATCAGAGTTTTGCTTCCACTCTTTGTTTGATGATGAAAGGCAATCCAAATGCCTTGTCATTTAAGTAGTTAGTCTCTATTATATTGTAGGAAGATCCGTCTAGGAAAAACAGGTCCATTATGCATGTCGCAGATCAAGCTTTACTGGCCAGTCAGAAGGGCAAAGGTAAATGGAGCTCATCTACTAGTAAGCAAAAAATTTGCAAATGCTGCTCATTCAAAGAAGGAAGACAAAGATGAGAATAAATCAGAAAAGAAACGATCATGTCACAAAGAACTATCCAAAACTAGCTGCAAAAGAGGAAAAGAAAAAAGAGGTTGGAATCCATGGGTATATCCACTCAAAGAAAAGTCCAAAGTGTTTAAGTGCTTCAAATAGTTTTTTGGTTTTGGCTGAAAATCCGTCAGTATGTAAACTGGGTACCCTCCATTCTGATCGAGGGGGGAATATATGTCTTTTGAATTTAATGCATTTTTGGTTGAACATGGGATAAAACATTAGTGCAGAGTGTCGTATACACCTCAACAAAATGGAGTTGCCGAATGAAAGAAGAGGTCACTCATGGAGATGGTGATGTGTATGGTCAAGAGTTAGGTTTTACCACATAGTTTTTGGCTTGAGGTTGTGATCTGTGCAACATATGTACTAAATAGGTGTCCCACTAAAGCACTATAGTCTATCACTCCATATGAGGCTTGGCATGGTCAGAAGCCATCTACTGCTATTCAGCCTTTACTTTCATTTATGAAGGAGACATCTCTTAGCTCCAAAGACATGTATGATACTTTGCTACCTCTTTTTACAGATGGATAGTCTAGTGCTAGTCCTATTGAGGCAACTTCTCAACGTTTATAGGTTTCATGTGATGATGCAGATCATTCCATTTCTAATGTAGATTTGCATGATGCACTTGTTGATGAGAGAGATGATATTAAGGAGGCAAAAGCTATGCCAAAATGGCTAGTGCAGACTTTGCGTGATAGCAAATTGGATGCACCTCTCTCATACCGTACTTGTTTAGGCTCTCATAATGCCTGTTTTGCATTAGGTTGCTATGCTATGGTTTCCTCTAGTCTCTATGATGCGATTGAGCCTGTTTCGTTTGATAAAGCAGAATATTCTGAACATTGGATAGCTACAATACAATCTATATGATGCTATCATGAAAAATGGTACATGGTCTTTATGTGACTTGCCTCCTCGCAAGACGGCCATTGGCACTAAGTGGGTATACAAGCTGAAGTGTAAACCTGATGGAACACTTGATAGGTATAAGGCTAGGCTTGTTGCAAAGGGTTATGTGCAAGAAAGAGGCATTGATTTTGATAAAACCTTTGCACCTACTTGCCGAATGACTATTTTTTGTAGCATTTGTGCACTTTTAGCTCATCATGGTTGGAATGTACATTAGTAGGACATTAAAATAACATGTCTAAATGGTGACTTGCATGAAGACGTGTATGTTTTTCAGCCCCATTGCTTTGTGCAAAAAGGGCATGAAAACCAAGTGTATAGGTTAAATAAGGCATTATATGTTTTAAAGCAAGCACCACGTGCTTGGTATAAAAAGATACATGCCTATCTAATTGCACATGGTTTTGAGAACAATCCAACTCAAAGCACCTTATATGCTAAGCATGCTAATGATGTGCTTCTCATCATTGTTGTGTATATTGATGACATGCTGCTCACTAGTCCTCATGAGAATCATATTTTTTATTTCAAGGCTAATTTCCATGCCTCATTTGAGATGTCTCTATTGATATATTTAGGTGGTGATGTGTCTGAATACACTAGGAGTGCTGAGACACTTTTTTCCCTCTTTAGGAGGTATTCTTCCCCCGTCTTGTATATATGCCTATAGCCCTAATGGGTTACTTATCTTTGTACATTCTAGTGGTAATACATTGAGTATTCTGTGTTGTGCTCCAAGCTTCTTCTTCTTCCTTGTGTTGTTTGTGTGCTTTCGGAGACATCTAACTCCAACAATTGGTATCAAAGTAGGTCGTCGCTTCATCTAGGGTGTCATCAACACCTCTCCGGTTGTAGTGTGAGAATTGCATGAAATTTGGTGAGCATACTCAAGGTGTTTCAGAGATCAAAATAGTGTTGTTATGTGGTGCTCAAATCACGATCTGAGCTTGTTTTGGCCTCTCAACGCACTATCACAATGTTTATGTAGGCTATTTTTTCTTTTTGTGCCAAAGATATATACAGGTTTTGGTTCACCAGTATAAGCACCTTGAAGTCTATTGCAAGTCTAGTAGAACTCGTTTGGGTAGTTCTGTTCAACTTTTTCAGATATAGTCATTTTTGTGAATTAGGGTATTTTAGTCAGTGGCCATGGCTGAAAGCAGCGATGTATTTCGTATGTTGGTTGTTGAGGATAGGTTGGATGGTACAAATTACCCATTGTGGTCTTATATGACGCATCATGTATTGGTCACAAAAGAACTATGGAATATTGTGTAGGGTGTTGAAAGAAATCCTCTTAAACCTGCGAATATAGGTACTACAAATACAGGTACTAAAGCTAATGCAGATGGTATCGAAGATGGTGAAATTTTGCAAATTCATATTCATGCTGTATTTTTTGCTACAACTACTGTAGAGCAAATTTGTTGGGATGGCAGAGATGCTTAGACACATGCATTGATATCCTTGTCTGTCAAACGTGCCATTATCCCTCACATTCACACTTGCAGAACAACTAAGGATGCTTGGGATACACCTACCACATTGTACTAGGCTAGGAATGAGGCTCGTGATGCTTACCTCCAAAAACAGTTGGAGAGTGAGCACATGAATGAAGGTGATTCTATGGATAGTTTTCTGACAAAGATCAAGGATTTGAAGGAACAATTGATTTCTGTTGACGAAGTCCCTCTTGATAGTTCACTTGTGCAGAGTATTCAAAATGGTCTTCAGGACTCATATCAAGTTTTTCTTCTACTCTTCTTTTGATGATGAAAGGCAATCCAAATGCCTTAACATTTGAAGAGTTAGTTTCTTTTCTATTGTAGGAAGATCACTCTAGGAAGAACAGGTCTATTATGCATATTGCAGATCAAGATTTTCTAGCTAGTTAGAAGGGCAAAGGAAAATGGAGCTCTTCTGCTAGTAAGCAAAAATCTGATAATTTTGCACAATCAAAGAAGGAAGTGTTAAAAGTTCTTTCGGTCAAGCCCTTTTAATCTTGTTTTTGGGCTCTTGGGATGGACAGGGGTCTGATAGTACAGAGGCCCTTTTAATTTTCCCAATTCAACATTCAATTAACACCAAACTAATTTCCGATTCAACAGTTATCACTGCGCAATACGTCTATCATGCATATGAAACATTTACGAATCCGCACACGACTGTTAAAGTTAATCGCAATGTTATGGTAATTAACAATTAATTATTGAACTTAATACTCAAACATAGTACTCAGAGTTTCAGAAATTTGCAACACAACATCTCCAGCACTATCGCCCAGAGAGACAATCTGGCGATCCTCTTCCGCCCGAAGAATACCGTGCTTGCCTTTTCATTAATCCAAAGAAGGTTACATCTTTTCGCCATACCTTTTCAGTGATTGTGAATATAGAAAATAAAATTACAAAGAGATCCAATCCGGTCTGCCAAAACTGGCATGCACGGTGGACTCGAACCCAAAAATCGAATTACAGGTTTAAGGCACATCAATAATGCCCTAGATATACAAAGTTCTGGCTAATTTAAAAGTGCGGGTAATTTTTTGTTTTAAAGAATCTAACATATTCTTCAAGATATCTGGTTCGATAAGCTAGGCATCCGTTCTAACAAAACTGGCTGCGATAACTTGACTCATTAATACATCTGTTTGCGTCTGCAAAAATGCTTCCTGCAGGTAGAATTCATTGGCAATGGCAACATCTCGTCTCAGCTTTATTTCGGCTATCTCTGCATCAATGCGAGACAACCTTTCTACCTGAAAGCCAAATTGTTTCTCATGTCGTTCCAGCTCCTCAGTTTGAAACTGCATTGTCTTATAATAGGCGTCTTGCTCTTGTATAAGCACTTCTATCTCTTTCTTTAACTATATAGTCCGGCCAAATTCCGCTTCTAATTCACGACTTTTCTGGAAAAGTTCTGCGGACACTTTCTTTAAATCTTCAGTATTTTGCATAGCCAAGTCTGCCATTTCTTGTCCTTTTTGTTCCACCAGAGCAAGGACCGCGCGTGTTTCTTCCAGAAGATCCCCAAGAGCAACGAAAGCATCTTCTTTATCTTGTACCAGTTGTTTCAATTGAGAGATTTCTGCCTCGCGAGCAGCAAGAAGGACATTCTTTTCCTGCAACTCCGCAAGCGCGCTTTCCCATTGAGCAATCAAATTGTCCCTGTCTACTAATTGTTCTTGGAGTTGTTGGAGCTCAATCTGTAGTGCGTGATTCTCTGCTTTGACCGCAATGGCTTCTTCTTGGAGTGGGGCAATATCGGCTTTGAGCAAATCAACTTTACTGTGCAACTCCTGCTGAATGTTCTGAGTTGCTATCTTCATTTGTAGAGGCAATTGCTTGGAAAATTGAATCAGAAGTTGGCCCATCGATGCCAGTTCCATGAACATAACTACTGGGGGTGGAAGAGGAGGAGGAGGTTGTGATGACGAGGCAGAGAGAAGATGAGGCGAGGATGGTGGAGAGTAGTCAGGAGAGGATAACGGATGAGCTGATGCCTTGCGAATGGCAGTAGAGGATGCCTCATGAATAACTACAGCAGTATCGGGAATGGTAGGTGGAGGAGGGAGAGGGAGAAGGGCCATCGGCACCAAAACTATTCCGGTCTTAATCATTTTGTCATCCACAGTAGCTTTGGTAACGGTCTCGGCATGTCTAGTCACCTGCATGACTGCATCTGCTTGGACCGTGATTGCATCTGCCTAGATCGTGACTGTATTTGCTTGGATCCTGACTGCATCTGCTTGGACATCAGCGGGTGGTGATGAAAGAGATTGGAAGTCCGTACCCCCAGTAGCTGGCTGTGGCTATCGCCTTCATAGCCTCAGCGTCCAGTTGATAAGATTCTTCCTGCGATGAAACTTCATCTACATCTTCCATGATCACATCTTGATCCTGCTTGAGAGAAGAAGATGGGGCGGACTCTACCTGTAAGGAGGTGGTGGTGTCATGGAAGACTTTTGCTTCTTGACTCGCATTGGAGCCTTGTACCTGGCTTTCGGATGGACTAACACATCTGCATTTGCTATGAAAAAAATGAAGCAAGTCTTCATCATCATCATCTTCGACCATTTGTGTAGATTCTTCATGTAACAGAAAAGGAGCGGTTGGAGGTTGCGGGGCTTGTACCACCGAAAGGAGAAGGGTAAGGAGATGGGGTAAACGAGTGCGAGGAATGTCATGCTTAGCTAATTGTTTGGTAACCGCTACACATTCTCGGTGAATACGCCTAAAGAAATATGAGGTGAAATTAACGGGTTCACGGGAGGCAGTGTCGATCATGGAGTAAAAAGGTCGAGAAATTTCATATGTGCGTTTTTGCAGGTTTAACGCTGCGACAAGGAATTGCAGAGCGGTACGCTCTGGTTCAGGGCGGCAAAGGATGGCAAACTCATTGGATGAGTGCCGGGGAAACGATTCCTTCATGGTGGCCAGAGGGAGGAGTGGACCATTCTCCAACCCTGCCTGAGGGAGATGGAATCCCTCAGCAACGGTGTTGAGAGTGACGATGTTACGGGGGTTTAAACACGTTATAGGCCAACACTGCTCTGCAGCAGGTGTGTCAGCAATAGCAGAGATGATCTGCGCATGAAAGGAGTGACACTCCACTGAATGCCATGGCAATTGAGCGAAGGCCAACAGTCCCCGAGCACGTAAGTACTCACTCACATCTAGAGTGAGACCTGCACAGAAGGTTGCTATGTTAGCCAGAGCTTCCATGGTGCGTGCAGAGAGCAACAAAGACACAGAGTACACACTGGTCACAAACACACAAACACAATAGCGATTATCAGTGAAAAGAACAAGATTAAGTAGAAAACACTACACGACATAGGTAGCAAGGACCCTAATCATAACGCAGGATTGGAAATATGTCCTTCATAATGGGAACATGCATGCATTAACAGAAACAGCGACACAGAGGTGGCTATTAATCATGATTAGATCAGCAAAACGGAAGGATTATGGCAGTCAGTCAACCGAAACATGGGGAATAAAAAAAAGAGCATCAAGTAACAAGCAAAAAAGTAGAAAATACGGAGTATACCTCATAGGTTAGTATAAGGGGGGGGGGGTGATAGGGGCGGAGTTTGGAGCCATTAATCATTTTTGGAAGAAGGACACCTGTTAAAGTTGCCAACCAAAAAGTTGCGGGTCCCACTTGTTCAGCAATCATGTATCGACCGAACCACCGTAGCTTAAATTTTCTGGCAGATCTATTAGCTTTAGCGTTACAGAAGAGGACCAATTGGTTGACCGTAAACATAGGGGTTTTGAGAAAGTGATCATGAGTACGGGCTTGGCGTAGCTGAACTTCTTGAAGAATCATGAAGCTTTCCAAGCATTGTTCATCCAATGATCTGAGAACATCCAACCGGAATGGAAAAGATTCTTCCAGCAGAAATTTCTGAGATAAGGCTACAGGCAGGCTCAGCACCACGACTTCCATTGCCGCAATAGCTTCCAATCCATAAGCAAGTTTAAACGGAGTCGTTCCGGTTGCCACTTTGTACGTGGTCCGGTAGGCCCACAAAACTGCAAGTAAGAGCTGGTCCCATCATTCCGGACACTCCAAGATCAGTTTCCACAAAATATTCAGCAGATTCTTATTAGTGCTCTCAGCAAGACCATTCGCGCGTGGATAGTAAGGTGAGCTGAATTTATGCACAATCTGGAAAGTCTGAGTCAACACCCTTCATTAAGGTATTTGAAAAATGTGTACCTTGGTTTGTCACTATCTCCAGAGGTAATCCATATTGAGGGAAGACATCCTTCATCAAACATTTGGCCACCGAAACAGCTGTAGCAGAATGTAGAGCCCAAGCTTCTGCCCACCTAGTGGCATAATCTGTGCAAGTCAAAATATATCGGTTGTTGGTGATGGTAGGTGGGGGTGTAATTGGGCCAATAAAATCTAAACCCCACTTCTGAAAGGGTTCAAGAGGCAGGACAAGTTGGAGAGGAAAGAAATGTCACTGCAAGGGTTGTCGAGACCATTGACAGACATCACACTGCTGCACAAATTTAATAACATCTCTGTACATTGTAGGCCACCATAGCCCACTTTGCAGGATTTTGCGATGAGTGAGCTCGGTTGCGAAGTGTCCTCCAGTGGGTGATGAGTGAGCCATGGCAATAACTGATGCCGATTCATATGGAAGAATACATCTGAGCAGGACACCAGTCTGACCTATGTAATACAGGTGACCCACAATCAACCGAAATCGTCGACTGTAGACTGCAATTTTCCGGCGCAGAGTAGCAGGAGTATTAGGAGGGAGAGAACCATTAGTAAGGACAGTCATTAATGTATCATAGTATGCAGGTGCAATAGGAAGTTCTACAGATTCTTCACGAGCTGCCACGGTGACATAAATAACTGGCGTCGTATCATCAACACCTATCAAAGACTCACAAAAATCCAGTCGAGATAAAAAATCCGCCAAGACATGTGCCGTACCGGGTCGGTGAATAACTTCATAATCAAACTCCTGTAATAGTAAAACCCATCTTGCCAGTCTACCGCCTAAGTGTTGTTGGTGAACCAAATACACAAGTGCGGCATGATCCACATGGAAAGTGAATCTTCGTCCCAGCAAGTAATGCTGAAATTTCTTAACAGAGTATAATAGACCAAGACACTCCCGTTTGGTCACGGAGTAATTCCTTTCTGTAGGAGCTAATCTACAGCTCACATAATATATTGGTTTCTTGTCAGTTTGTTGCATCAGCACTCTACCAATCGCTATGTCTGACGCATCCCCAAATACATGGAATGGACATTCCCAATCAGGCGGTTGTAGGATCGGAGCCTGCATCAATAGAACCTTCAACCGATCAAATGCGCTTTGATACTCATTAGTCCATTCGTACTTACGCGGGGTGCTTGTCATAAGTCGGTTGAGTGGCGTCGCTAGATGAGAGAGCCACCGTAAGTGTCTGCCATGCCACCTGATCTGGCCAAGAAATCGCATAACTTCTTTGGGTGTTTTTAGGACCGGTACCTCCAACACTACTGCTACCTTATCAGGGTCTACCTGTATTCCTCATTTGGAGATGATATGACCGAGCAACTTCCTAGGAGACCACAAAAACCGATTTGGTAGGATTCAAACATAATCGATATTCTCGGCATTTTTCAAAATAGCACCGTAAATGATACAGGTGCACCGAAGTATCACCAAATAATGAAAAATCATCCAAATAGACTTGCATAAACGTTGTCAGATAAGGTGAGAACACTTCTTGCATGCATCTTTGAAATGTAATCGGGGCTTTCCGCAAACCGAACCACATTATAGTGCATGCATAGACGCCCGAGTTGGTGATAAGTGCCGTCTTTGGTATATCTTGTTCCACCATCCTCACTTGATTGTACCCATTGTAGCCATCCAAGAAAGAATACATGTCGTGACCAGCTACCTTATCGAGCATCGTATCTAGAAAATGAAGAGGGAACGGATCCGGTACGGTGGCTGCGTTAAGCTTCCAGTAATCGACACAAATGCGTAATTGTTATTTTTCTTAGGCACTATCACTATTGGCGAGATCCACTCAGCATGCTCAATTGGCACAATAGATCCCACCTTCAATAAACGATCAAGTTCGGCCTTAACCTGTGCTGCATAGTTAGGATTCATCTTGTAACTAGGTTGTTTGATGGGTCTCGCATCCGGTTTTAGCACTACTCTATGTTGATAAATTCGTGGGTCAAGACCCTTCATGTCTCTGTAGTCCCAAGCAAAGACATCTGAGAATTCACGCAGGAGTTGTACCAAATCATCTTGGAATTTTTCTACTAATCTTGCCTTAATTTTAACTAGTCTCGGGTTGATCCTGTCACCCAAATTGTACGTTACGAGCTAAACCTCTAGTACATAGAACTGCCCAGGCTTTTCCAAATCATCAACTGGCTGCAACAGTTGTTGTAATGTCGATTCATCCATAGTTATATCGGCATCTGATTCTGCTTCTTCGGTCAGTGGTACGACCGTACAAGCTGCCGGACTCCAATTATTTGCTACCGACTGTAAATGTACAGTACCTAATGCAATGAGGTCCTTATTTGTCTTGAGGAAAGCCTCCTCCTCCTCATCAGATAGCCCGTCCAACATATGGACTGGCTCTACTACATATGGGTGTGCATGTAGATCACAATGTTGCATAGTGTCCAATGCAATGACATATTTTCGGTGATTATTCTTAAAACTTAACTCTTGAGTTGACCAATCCTACACGACCTTGGATTGCTTTAGCCATGGTTGCACAAAGAGTAAGTTGTAGTCAAGGATAGATTCAGGTAATTCTAGGACTACAAAAGTCATTTTAAATGCAGGGTTATAGGAATATTACGCACTAGTCCCACCGGATGGACTCTCGATTGGTCCATCATTCACACAAAGAACTGCACTGGTTCAATTTGAGTCCAACCCAATTTCTTACAGAGTGCAGCTATTGCAATATTCATTCCAGACCCGCCATCAATTAAAACTTGGGTGATCTTTTGGTTTTTATACCAAACAATGATCAGCGGTACCGTATGATCCATCTCGGGTTTTATAGTCGCAGTCGCTGGAGTACATGAAGGTCCGGGCTAACCTGCTGTTGGAATTGATGTTGTATACTAGGGACTAGGGCGAGCAACTGTCCCAGAGGGAGTGTGATTGAAGCCTTAGATATAACGTCCCATAATTGGTATGTTTGTGTTGTGGTCATCACCGACTCTGGTTGTGATTCTAATGTTGTTGGGGTAGAATTCTGTGTATTCGGTCTGGTTGGTCCGCAAGTGTGGTGGCACGTAATGCTTGGCTGGCTGCCCGTGCTCCTGTATGATGGCATTTACTGTCGCTCTACCCTACACCTTTGCGTTGTATGCATAGGTTTCTATTGAGTGCCCCGATGTATTACAAATGGCACAATACATTTGGTTGAGCGTGTGAAGAGATGGATAGGTATGTGTTGAAGATGAGGAGGTGTTGCAAAATCTTTGCTCTACACCAGCCAAATGAACTCCAGGAGTAGATGGTGGGCCCTTTTAGCTTGCCAATGGATGTATTAGACACCCTATGTACCTTGGAAGATCACTCTCAAAAAGATAGATCAAAACAGATAAGTTGGAGTTAGCTCAGAGGTGAAAACTTGCTATTCTTGGTTGATACACCTGTCCAGTGTTTTACATAATTCTCTGAGCACAGAAGCAATTAGATTAATTCCTCTTGGGTAAGGCTAGGTAGCTTAAAGAGCTAACTTTAGAGAGTAATCTCATCAAAAATAACAAACCACACACTGAGAATGACTTTTAACAAGTGATGACATCATCCCGATTTTCACGGGCTGCTACAGAAATAGACCAGTGAGTAGAAAAAGTAACATAACTCAAGATGTAAGAATCCAATGATCATGAAAATTTGTATGCTTATACTAGACAGTAAGCTGAATCCAACAAGCTTTAAATCACTGAATTTGGATAAGTAACCACTGAGAAATGACTCTGACAAGATGACTGAAAAAGTCGGGTACCTGACAGAGAAGAGAAAATGGACAGACAGTGATGACTTCAACTGAACATAACTGGAGATTGCAACATGCAAATGCCATGAAAATTTGTGAGCATATAGTAGACTTATAGATCTAACTTTACCAAGTTAAATCACTGAAAATGATGAACCAAGTGCAGAGAAACAATCTCTGCAAGCTGACTGAGAAAAACTGAAGTAATGGCAGTGAGTAGTACACATCACAAGAACATGGAAAGATGACCTCAAATAATCATAAAAATGAAACTATATTGCTTGTACAATACAATGACTTACTGATACATATGTGTGCTTTGTAATCACACCTTGATATGGCATAAACCTCAGCTCTTGGAGGTCTTCACATAGGTCTCTCTAACCACGACTAAAACTGCCATCTATTTATAGTTGAGTTTGGGAGGCTAACTTCCCTCAATCACTCTCCAATCAATCAATGATTGATTTGATTCTCTACCTACCACAAATCACGAATTCGTGGCTCCTCTTTCCATTCTTGATCATGTGGGCTCAACCACTTAAGATTCTCTTACTTTTACATTAAGTAAACTCTTCAAAAGTTACAAGAGGTAGTTCACAAGTGAACTTTACATAGTCTTCATTTTAAAGCCTTTTTTTATGACTTTGTGGGACTCAAGCCAATACTTAGGCTTGTCATAGACTTGCTCCAACAGAGCGCACATGTGGAACTGGTGTGACCGGGATTCTTACACTTAGTATAGTACATTTGTTTGGATGGATCCTCGGTCACATTCTTACTTGCTTTCAACCATTCCAGGTACCTCCGTAAACCCTCCAACTTTGTGCTCCAAGTGCAAGGCCATTGCAATGACAGCGTCCAATGTCATTCCGCCCACACATCGAATTATCATGGTCTGTTTTAGTTGTAGGTTCAATCGTTGATAAACCATTGTGTTATGACATCATCTGGCAGGTTCGCATGCACCGGTGGCAGCTACCGCAAGTGAGTTCTTAACAGTGTCGCATACTCCTGGACACTCTGGTGTGGTTTCTACCGATTGTTTTGCAAATAGTCAAAAATTTCTATAGGGTTCTTCTTCAAGCGAAACCTCTATAAGAACGCATCCTTCATATCATCATAATTACCAAAATGATTAATATCGTATTCTATCAGCCACCGTGCTGCTTCATTAACCAGCGTGGCCTGGAACACGATGGCCTTATACGTCAGATCTGGTGGGTGGTTCAACACTACAAACTGATTTCGAATGTGCAAACATGTGCATCGGGGTCATCCCCCAGAAATCCATCGAATTTCGTCACTCCTGTTGGTACCGATCGAGCTAGACCGACTGGCTATGGCTGTTGTTGTTGTTGCTGCTGAAATTGCGCTTGTGGCTGTGGCGGTGTTTGTTGCTGTTGTTGTGAGCCACTCATGGTGCTGTTGTTGTTACCTGAGTTTTGAGGAGGTGTCTCTTTATCTTCCAAGTCTGTATCGTCAACCTGCTCACTTTGCAGGCCTAAAATGTCGTTGAACCATTTTCTTAACTCCAAGTCTAGCAGTCTTTCCTCAACTTTGGTATCGAAATTACGTAGACTTGCACCAAAAAGTGGTGAACGCAATAAGTGTCCACCAGGCAGCACTGCAGTATCACCGAAAAACTTCAAATTTCCATCAAGTGATACCGAACTTCCACTGAAACTCGCCGCAGACTTTGTTTTTGGAGTAGAGGCCTCTGCAACAACCATTCCTGACTCTTTTTTCTTTGCCTCTTTTGCAACCAGTTTAGGACAGTTCTTTATGATATGATCAGTTCCTTTATAGTACTTGCAAAACAATTTCTGCTTTTTTTATTTCTTTTCATCTTTGTCTTCCCTCTTCGATTGTCCAAAATTAGCAGATTTCTGCTTACTAGTTGAAGAGCTCCATTTTCCTTTGCCCTTCTGAATAGCAAGGAAAGCTTGATCTGCAACTTGCATAATGGGCCTATTCTACCTGGACTGATCTTCCTACAATAGAACAGTGACTAACTCCTCAAATGACAAGGCAATTGGATTGCCTTTCATCATCAATCAAAGAGTAGAAGAAAAACTCCAATATGAATCAGGAAGACCATTCAGAACGGTCTGCACAAGTGAGCTATCTGGTATAACCTCATCAGCAAAAATCAATTGTTCCTTCAAGTCTTTGATCTTTGTTAGGAAACTGTCCATAGAATCACCTTCATTCATGTGCTCACTCTCCAATTGTTTTCGGAGGTAAGCAACACGAGCCTCATTCCTAGCTTGTTACAATGTAGGGAGTATATCCCAAGCATCCTTAGTTGTTCTGCAAGAGAGAATGTGAGGAATAATGGCACGTTTGATAGACAAAGCTATCAATGCATGTGCTTGGGCATCTTTGCCATCCCAACAAATCTGCTCTATAGTAGGTGCAGCAAAATCTGTAGCATGAACAGGAATATGCAGAATTTCATCATCTTTGACACCTGCATCAACTTCAGTACCTGCTGTTGTAATAGTTGCAGGTGTGATAGGACATTTTTCAACACCTTGCACAATGTTCCACAGTCCTTTTGCAACCAATACATGTCACATCATATAAGCTACAATGGGTAGTTAGTACCATCCAACTTATCCTCAACAGCCAACATACAAAATACATCACTGCTTTCAGCCATGGCCAGTGACTAAAATACCTTGATGCAAAAGATCGATTGTATCTCAAAAATTTGAACGGAACTGCCGAGATGAGTTCTGCTAAATCTGTAGCAGACTTTGAGACACTTATATTGGTGAACAGAAATAGGTATATACCTTTGGCACAAAAAGACGAAATAGCCTACACAAGCACTACGATAGTGCGTTCGGAGGTCGAAACGAACTCAGATCACGATTTTGGCACCACTCAGCAAAGCTGTTTTGATCTCGAAAACACGCCGAGTATGCTCACCCAAATTTGTACGATTCTGCAACCCGAGAGGTGTCAACGACACCCTAGATGAGGCAGCGACCTACTCTGATACCAATTGTTGGAGTTAGATGTCTGTGGAAGCACAAAAACTTCACAAGGAGGAAGAAGAAGCTTGGAGCACAACACACAATACTAAATGTATTACCAAGGAATGTACAAAGATAAGAAGCCCATTAGGGCAATAGGCATATATACAAAGGGGGGGGGGGCTCCTAAAGAGGGAAAAAAGTGTCGTGGCAGTTCTAGAGTGCTCACACACATCACTACCTAAATATATCAATAGTGTCAAACATTGGTAAGTATTTAAGCGCATCTTTTGCTACTTGACTGGTACCTGGCTACTTAGATTTTGATATCACAAGGGGAGATAAAATTTGCATGTTTTCTCTTACTCTTACTAGGTTGGTTGCTATGACACCCGTGTGTCCACTAGTGGTTTTTGCTTCATGGTTCTTAGCTCATGCATATCTTGGTTGAGCAAGAAGCAGCCTACTTTGGCCACTTCTAGCTGTGAGGCTGAGTGTAGGGCAGCTTTCATAGTGATTGTTGAGTGTGTGTGTGGCTTAGATGTCTTATGGTTGATTTGGGTGTTGGTGAGTCTTCTGCCACCAACATCTTCACTGACAGTCAGAGTGCATTGGTAGTTGCAAGGAACCCTGTGTTGTATGCTCCCACTAAGCACATTGAAATGCATTATCATTATGTCAGGGAGATGTTCTCTCTTGGATAGATCAGCTTGGCATATGTGCCCATGCAAGAGAACATTCCAAACCTTTTCACAAACGCTCTACCTAGGAAGAAGTTTAAAGCTTTCTACAAAGCTTTGGGCTTACTTCATTTTGTGGATTGATTCCACATATCTTGACACTTATACATGAGTGCCAACTCCTTGTTCACTGCATCGCTCCAAGGGGGGATTTGTTGATATATTTAGGTAGTGATGTGTGTGAACACTCTAGGACCATTAGGGTTCTTTTTTTCCCTCTTTAGGAGGTTTTTTCCTCTGGCTTGTATATGTGCCTATTGCCCTAATAGGTTACTTATATTTGTACATTCTAGTGGTAATATATTCAGTATTGTGTGTTGTGCTCCAACCTTCTTCTTCTTCCTTGTGTTGTTAACATGCTTCTATAGATGTCTAACTCCAACAGACATGACACATGAGCCTGTGGAATGTTGCAGGTGCATTGGTGAGCCTAAATTGCGTCCCACAAAATGCAAAGATTCCCCACTCTGTGCAAAGGTTGTTTTTTATATATCTTCTGGGGCAATGGCTAATTGGTTTTTACGTGAAAATCCATCAAGGAAGCTACCTATAACACGCTCCAATAAATGTTTGGTGATTGGAACAGGGCACGTATTTTTTATCGTAGTAGCATTAACTTTTTTAAGGTTAGTACAAACCCGTAACTTTTTATTCTTCTTGGGAACCACTATCATGGGGCACACCATTCAATATGCTCAATCTCATAGATAAATCTAGCTTCAATGAGTCTCCAAATTTCTTCTTTTATTTTGGCTGCATAAGTGACATTATATGTGTAGGGCTTTTGTTTGGTGGGCTTGGCATCAGTATTCCCTTAACAAAGATACAAGCTCTGCTTCTTTTTCTGCACTTAGTTCTTCTCCTATGTATGTACATCACTCTTCATTCTCTTCAATAGTTACTACAACGTTTTTTGTCTTTTCTTTATTATCATATGCTTCTCTTGTGATGACCTCTCTCTTAGGCATTCGTACCAAAATTTTCTAGTCTTCAACTTCATATTTTTGAAATTCTCTGATACTTCGAACAATGATTCCTCCTCTACTTATTTCATTTCTTTTCTTTTCTTTTTCTTTTGACTACCTTAACTTGCATGCCTTGAATCTACAGTTTTAATGCTTGCAAGAGGTTCTTCTTATTTTTGGGTAAATACTCCTATATTTTCTAGATAGTGCTCCTCTGAGTCAATCACAATGGGCTCTAGATTGTTGTCGCCTCTTCTTCTTGGATGCCCTCATTGGAGTCCCACTCGTCTAGCAAGGGTACACACATGAACAAAGAAATATCATAACCCTCCTCATCACAATGAGGTGTCCACTGCTCTTCATTGATAGCAATGTCCATGGTTGCTAAGATTTGTGCCCAACCAAGAGGCTCAAATTCCTCATCTAGAAAGATCATCAGTGTGTAGGCTAGGTCTCTAAACGGTCGAACTCCTTGAGAAGTTCCTTCTTCTCTCTCTTTTAGGCATCTTTCCTCTTCCTCTGCAATTTTGCTAATCCACAAGTGAGTATCTTTATACATCCATGATGGATAAGAAGAACTTACAAAATGCACAGAGATTGAATCTTGTTGCACTTTGTGGATAGGATTCCACTACGGGGGTGGTACATCTCTGAAGGTATAATCCTTCAAATTGACCTTGTTTGTGACCCCTAACTACTGCAAGTACAAGGAGTTGGTTCCCATATCTTGTACTATTTATAGTTGTCTTAGGAATGGCCTTCCTAGGATCATCTCAAAGACATTATTTTTGCCAAAGTCAAATATAGCAAAGGTGTGCTCAAACTATGCACCACAAGTGGTTAGAGTTATCCCTTCTAGCAATCCTAGACGTCTTTCAATATGGCCATTAGCCATTTGAAGCTTCATTCTAGTTGGTCTTAATGTGGGTTTTCCCCATTGCTTCCACAAAGAAGTGGTCGCAATCGTTCCACAATCACCTGAATCTAAGATAGGTTTGGTTGTGTAACCTTGGTAGGTGATTGGAAGATACGTATTACCTTCTTCACCTTCACTCATGTCTCCTATTTTTTCTAGAGATATCTTTGGGACTTTCAACTTAGAGCCTGCTTTTGACACATTGGAACCAAGTTCTAGAATTTGATTTGCCACTTGTTTCCACAAATCACGTTTTACTTTAGAAGCTCTTCTAAGGTGAGATGACACTATACCTTATTGTTCTTCACATCTTCAATGTTTCTTGAAACCATTTCCTTTTTCTAGGCTCTGCTGATTCACTAGACTCTGATTGTTCAGTTGGTTTAGCCTATTTTAAGGCTTATGCCTTAGTGATTGTGTGTAAAGGAACCACGTTAATGCTACATGAACTTGAATCCACCACTAAGCCTGATCCATTAATGGGTGTAAACTTGGGCACACTAGAGGGGTTCCTCGAAAAATCTCTTAGGAGAGGTTCTTTGCTACACTCAGGACAAAAGCCTTGTATTGTGATGTTCTATCCTTGTCTCGGAGTTGGTGGTTGGGGGCATTCAATTAAATGGTTCTCATTACATATAAAACATGGTCCTCTAGGGGCTTATGATCTCATTTGTCTCAACTAGGGCCTTGGGTTAGGATTCATATACATGACATTGTTGGAAGTGAGGTAGGTCATTGGCTCATATCACAGGTCCATGGTTTCATAGGTCCAGTATATACAACATAGAATCTAGCAATCTTCTTATATTGAAAAAACATGAACATACCACAACTTAATCATACAGATGATGAGACAAAGATAGAGAAAGAATAGACGACATGTGTAAGGTGTTACGTAAGCCATCGCTTACTCATAGTATCATATATACCAATGTTCAATGTACAATGTGGGAGCAAAACTCTTAACTACTCTATGTGATGAGAAATAGATGAATGAGTGAATGTACAATTGTAACAAACATATTCAAATGTATGGGAAGAAATCTGAATATACATGAGATGTGTGACCTAATAGTTTATAGAAGAGTGAATATGAGGGACTCAAAGAGGAAGGATCAGTGTGAAACTGATAATCAACAAACCCTCATCTAATCTTAGGCTATGGAAGACCCTAAGTCAGATACGTGTGTGAAAAGATCACATACTTAAAAAGTAGCAAGGAATGCTAACAAGTTTGTTGCCGGAAATCCTCAAACTCATGTGAACACACCTTCTCAAACACCTCATCCAAATATGCATAAAGCATATACGTACTGATTCTCTTGTACGTATGCCGAATAGGACTCCTCCTGATATGAATGCTACTGCCTCCATAAACTTCAAGTAGTACTTGTGTGCATAAAGAGAATATGTACCTGAATACTTAACATAAGATGTAAATCTTATGTTAACCACCATCCAATGTCTTTGATGTAGCCGGACATCCTCTTGTAGAAGATAATCTTCAACTACAACATGTAGATGGCTGATCCTCACCATCAAGCTGCTAATGACCAAGTCTTCTTGCCATGAACAAGAGATAACCTCCTCTCCATGAGCTAGAGTGTGAGCACACCCTTCATCTTCTCCAAGAAGAATCTTTAAGAAGAACTCCATAGCTGCTCCTCAACATGCTTCAAGTTAGCACCATGGTTGTCCCATGTGCTAGACGAAACACCACCTCTATTGAGGTCCAAGCTCAAGGCTTGTGTTGAACACTAGGTGAAGGATGAATATAATGAGCCCAAGTAGTCTCTTATATAGTAGAGCTTCTATCTTGAAAAGCAATAATAAAGCAAAGTCTCCACGATCGCTACGATCAGATAAAGCACAATCGAATAGCGATCAAATTTGAAAAACATCGTACGCAAAAAACTGTCCGAGCGTTATGCGTTGTTTACGTGATTTTTAATAAAGTTATGCGTTGTTTCAACATCTGCTACAAAAAACTCTTTTACCTCAAGAGCTAGATAAAGAAGAAATATACTTCTCTGCAACTTGTCATATACCAAGGAGCTCTATATTGATACTCCAAGAATTCTTTGAGGGAACATATAAGCTGCCTGCTTAAAAGCTTCAACTAAAACATAACTCATATACATATGAGTCAAAACATATATCTGTTGCTTTTCTTTCTCTCAATGCAATTCTTTGTCAAATCTAATAAATCATGACCAAGTGTAATGCAAAACAAGAAACTGCTTCTTCTTTAAACAAGATGTTCTCGTAGACTTGTCTTTGGATGTAGAGGATAAAATAGGAAAAGTATATGGAAAATATATGAGAAAAGGAAGCCTTACTTTTCTTTTGGAAATGATGGACTTTCTTCTTCTACACCTTTCTTCCACCTCATGATGTCAACATCTTCAAACTTCTCTTCCATACCTTTTGTTCTCTTCATATTGAAGTAGCAAACACTCTTGACCTCTTCAAATGAACTTTTCTCTTCCTCTAATGCTAAGAGTAAGAGATAAAACAAACATGGTATACAAATGGAAGTGAGCGTAGAATCATGTTTTATCATCTCCTCATATCTCTCAATCAAAATTCTACTTCAAATGTCTAAAACAACTAAATTCACCAATCTTTTGTCTGAATGATGAATTACCCTTCTAGAGTTACCTCTCTAGATCACATTTGTACCTTGATATCCAACCAACTTACAACAGAAAATTGGCTGAAAAACTCATCCCATCTCCAAATTTGTCTTCTTAGATGAAATTTCTTGCCATGAAAGAGATCTCTCAAAACTCTCTAGAAAAACCTCTAGATACCTGTTTTGATGTAGCCTTTAACTTTCAAATGATGGAAGTGTATAAAAGCTTTCCTTGAATCCTTCAAATCTCTTCATAACTGCTCTTCTAAGATATGAACTGCAAATGATAATCTGATAGTAGAAACTGATACCTGTGATTTGATGTTGAACTGATTCCTTCATCTTCTCTAAACCATTTTTCTTCCTTGAATTTGAAGTAGCCTTCTCTTCATCAAGTGTGGGTCTTCAAATAATACTTTTGTAAAGTATTTGCATACTTTTCCAAAAATATTCGGCTGCTAACAGATCATCAACTTCATACTCCACACTGATGAATACACATGTGACTGAATTGTCTAATTCTCAAATCTCTACTCATCTAGATTAAGTGTATATGTCAAATGTCAAATATTAGAAGATGCTCCTTAAATCGTATGTTGTAAACCTGGAAGTCTGGAAAACCTGAGAATCTCAGAGAGCCTTAATGCATTGATGCCAAAGACCTAAAGTTCTGAAACCAAAACCTTAGTGCTCTGATACCAAATGTTGGAAGTGAGGTAGGTCCTTGGCTCATATCACAGGTCCATGGTCTCATAGGTCCAGTATATACAACATAGAATCTAGCAATCTTCTTATATTATCAAAACATGAACATGCCACAACTTAATCATATAGATGATGAGACAAAGATAGAGAAAGAATAGATGACATGTGTAAGGTGTTACATAAGCCATCGCTTACTCATAGTATCATATATACCAATGTTCAATGTACAATGTGGGAGCAAAACTCTCAACCACTCTATGTGATGAGAAATAGATGAATAAAAGAATGTACAATTGTAACAAACATATTCAGATGTATGGGCAGAAATCTGAATATACATGAGATGTGTGACCTAATAGGTTATAGAAGAGTGAATATGAGTGACTGAAAGAGGAAGGATCGGTGTGAAACTGATAATCAACAAACCCTCATCTCACCTTATGCTATGGAAGACCCTAAGTCACAAACATATTCAGATGTATGGGCAGAAATCTGAATATACATGAGATGTGTGACCTAATAGGTTATAGAAGAGTGAATATGAGTGACTGAAAGAGGAAGGATCAGTGTGAAACTGATAATCAACAAACCCTCATCTAACCTTAGGCTATGGAAGACCCTACGTGTGTGAAAAGATTACATACTTAAAAAGTAGCAAGGAATGCTAACAAGTTTGTTGCCGAAAATCCTCAAACTCATGTGAACACACCTTCTCAAACACCTCATCCAAATATGCATAAAGCATATACGTACTGATTCTCTTGTACCTATGCTGAATAGGACTCCTCCTCATATGAATGCTACTGCCTCCATAAACTTCAAGTAGTACCTGTGTGCATAAAGAGAATATGTACCTGAATACTTAACATAAGATGTAAATCTTATGTTAACTGTAAGGAATTGAACTCACAACCTCTTGGTTAGGAATGTGATGGGCTAACCACTTGCCCCAAAAGCCATGGTTGAGGATTACTTCCTAATCCTCTCTCTTAGGGTGTGGTTCAACCATCTCCTACCAGGATTATGTTACATTCTTCCCCCCTTGGGAAATATTTTCGTCCTCGAAAATAAAGCTATATATATAACTGTAGGCAACCCCCGAGCCTCATGTTCTAAAACTGAAAGAACATGGTCATGTTCTAGAACTGGAAGAACATGTCTCATCTCTGTGGTGGCATCCTTGCCCAAATGATTCAAAACACTATCTGGTTTTGTACTTTGATGAACGGGACAAAGTACAAACTAGTGAAGAATAATGAGGGTGGATCTAATGACATCCCTGGCTAATTCACAATTTCTGGATGTGCGATCTAGGCACAAACATGTGAACTAGGTGGATTCAAATTACTAGTCCATTTCTAGGCATAACTGGTGCATGGGCTTAGTAATGAAGGTGGGATTCTTCATCTTTTAGTAATGAAGCCATGGTTGAGGATTACTTCCTAATCCTCTCTCTTAGGGTGTGGTTCAACCATCTCCTACCAGGATTATGTTACATTCTTCCCCCCTTGGTCGATCATTGTCCTCAATGATCTACTCTTGTATCCCTCTAGCCTCGGTGATCAGTCCCTTGAACCCCTAGGTGCCCTTGAATTGATGTCCCTCAACCTCGCATAGTTTCTTGAACCTTGTTCGCAACCTTGGTCTCTTGAACCTTTGCTCTCAACCTCGGTGTCTTGAACCTTCTTGTTCGCAACCTCGGTGTCTCGAGCCCTTGTTCTCAACCTCAGTCTTGAACCTTGTTCTCACCCATGCTTGGTATCTTGAACACTCAATCAAGTGCCACCCAAGGATTCCCAAGGAATTCACACTTCCAAGCTAGCTCATTGGAAAGTTCGTTCCGAGAGCTTTCCAACGGTATATTACATGCCTCAATCCGACATACGGATTGAGAGATACACCCCAATCATTGTAAGGTCCATCCTTGAAACCGATGCGCGCACCTTCCACAATTCCTACCCTTTCACATAGAGGATGCCCAAGCGCCTTTTTTAGAGGCCATTGTATCATTCCACCTTGCCCAAGCCTACTTCCTAGGCTCTGATACCAATGTAAGGAATTGAACTCACAACCTCTTGGTTAGGAATGTGATGGGCTAACCACTTGCCCCAAAAGCCATGGTTGAGGATTACTTCCTAATCCTCTCTCTTAGGGTGTGGTTCAACCATCTCCTACCAGGATTATGTTACATTAACCACCATCCAATGTCTTTGACGTAGCCCGACATCCTCTTGTAGAAGATAATCTTCAACTACAACATGTAGATGGCCGATCCTCACCATCAAGCTGCTAATGACCAAGTCTTTGTTAGTATATGATCAATGTCTACCCCTCATGATTGTATGCACATTTTGTAAGGCCCCCGTTATGAGGAGAAGCCAAGCATGCATTACCCAATTGATGGGAATCCCAACTTGCATGTTGGATGAAGGTCATATTGGATCATATAAGGTATTGTAAGGAAAGGGAGTTAGAAATCATTTATATTTGTTAGGTCGGTTCAACCAGTCTAAGCCGTGTATGGCAATTACGCGGGCGGTGGTCGCCCACGCTCTACCGCCCACGCTCTACTACCCATGTATTGCCGTCCACGGAAGGCCACCCATGATCCTATATATACATGACTTCTACACTACCTGAGAAGTTGAGCCAGCATACCTCTACCTTGTATCTCCCTATCTAGAGTTGTCTAGATCTCCATTTAAGCTCTACCTTGAGAGCGCATGAGTGGACAACGCCATCATCTTTGTACTTGCTGTTAGTAGAAAATTGTTGAGATTCACCTATATCTCTTACAGTCTTCTTGCCATGAACAAGAGATAACCTCCTCTCCATGAGCTAGAGTGTGAGCACACCCTTCATCTTCTCCAAGAAGAATCTTTAAGAAGAACTCCATAGCTGCTCCTCAACATGCTTCAAGTTAGCACCATGGCTGCCCCATGTGCTAGACGAAACATCACCTCTATTGAGGTCCAAGCTCAAGGCTTGTATTGAACACTATGTGAAGGATGAATATAATGATCCGAAGTAGTCTCTTATATAGTAGAGCTTCTATCTTGAAAAGCAATAATAAAGCAAAGTCTCCACGATTGCTACGATCGGATAAAGCACAATTGAATAGCGATCAAATTTGACAAACATCGTACACGAAAAACTATCCGAGCGTTGTGGGTTGTTTGCGTGATTTTTAATAAAGTAAAAGCATAAAAAATCTCTGCGATCTGCGCTGCTGCCGATATGGGGATTTGAACCCAGGTCGAGGGTTTGAGAGGATAATCACCTATCCACGATGTTCGCATCGTTTCTTTCTACAACGTTTACCAAAAGACTTTAGAGATGATGTAATAGCTGGAGTATTTTGGACATTGACTCCAACAGACGTTTGAGTATTCAGGCTCCCAGTTTGGTTCCATAGGTAGTGCCTCATATTGATACGGATAAATCTCACTTTGCTCAGGTGACTATATGTAATAAGATTATGGACTATCTTCATGGGTGCAGTGAGAACTCTGCGTATGAGGCTCATTTTTTGAGAGCTAAGGGGTGATTGACACCAATTCTCTATTAGGCTTCTCCTCTACCACTGCATACTTAACTAGAATCACATTGGTAGGACGTGGTGGTTGGTTTCCTAAGACCTGATATTGTTGTGGGTATTGAGTTTGATATTGTTGTTGAGGCCTATAGTATGGCTACTGGTGTTGGTTCTGATACCTACCCTGCTGGTAAGGTTGTTGATAAGTTTATATAACATCCTACCTTTGTACAGATAATCTTGAGCTATATGGTTCATGTATTTTCTCTACATGGTGCAATGTAGATCATTTAGCTCTCTCACATTCTGGTTTGCAATGGGCATACATTAGTCATGCAGTCCCCTCTGTAAGTATAACATTGCTTCAACAAGGTGATCCTTAGTGTTTTTCTATTAATTTGAACTCCTAGCTTCTTGGTAACCTCCTCAGCTATCTCATCTATCTCAGTGGAGGGTTTGGAAGTATGAATAGTAGAAGTGGCAAAATCCTTCTAGAGTTTGGACGATTCTAACTCCTCACCCAAGTTGTCTTCTATGCCGCTACACATTCTCAAGCATTGATATAGTGCGATTGGATCCTTGAGATATACATATGATCTAAGTTTCCCGCTTAGAAGTCCATCTAAAAATAGGGAAACTTGTTTGGCTTGTGTAGGCGATTAAGGTGTGAGACATCTCTCCACGTATTGTTTAAATCTACATCTAGCTAGTCAAACTATTTCTTGGGGTTTCTGCTTGAATTTGTGGATCAAGGATGGTGTTATGAGTGATGCCACTCTTGGAAAATTTTACAATGAATGCTTCTAGCAGTTGACCTATATCTCATTAGTTGTGGATATTTCGGGATTGAAACCAAGCTAAGGTATTACCCTTGAGAGTCAAACCAAATGCCTCAAACTCGGTGAACAATTCCTCAACCTATTTGGCTCTTAACACTTTTTTGAACTCAGCCACGTGATCATAAGGATCTCGACAATGGAAAATTATGGTCATCTCTTTGATGTCTATGTGCTCGATGTCTCCCTCTTTGAGGTCTTTCACCTTTAAGTACTGATCTATCTCTTCCCACTATGTGTGCAAAGCTTACCATAGGTCTCTCTTTGGCTCTTTCCCTTTGGTTTTCATGAGCTTGGGATGATCTTGCTCCTTGGTGTTCATGGGAAATATTGGATCTTGGTGGAGGGAAAATCAATGCACCTTGCCAAGTGTATGCATGCCTACCATGCTCTATTACCAAGAACATTCTCTTTGACATGTTATCTAGATAGAAAACTTTTCCTTTGAAATCATAGATGGTGACTTTGCCTATTTTCCTAAATATTTGGCTTGAATCTCCAAAAAGTTTCCTTCGTTTCTCTATTTAAGAATAGTTCTATGCTTTTGTTGTCTTGGGGAATCCACTCTAGAGTAATTACCCTAGGCAAGACGGACTCTCTTTGAGGAGTCTTTGGTTCTTGTCCTAGGTCTCCTTGCTCTAGCTCTCCTATCTCATTCTCGGGAATGACATTTCCAAACTCATTTGTACTATTTGGTAAGCTAGTAACCACATACACGGTTCCTTGCTTATCAATATAAGAAACCTAATAGGTTGGTCCTGATATACTCCAATTGTGTTTTATAGGGACCTTCTGGTGGCTATAAATAAGCAGTGCTTGAGCTACTTACGGGTCTCTCCATGCTAAAAGACATTTTTGAATCACTCGTTTGTAACTTAGTACATAGGGGTAATCATTAAGTTGTTGTGCCCATGACCTAGCTATATGATTGACACTAGCCTCAGATGATTTGATGCTTTGTCTATCATGGCTTCGGTGTCTACCGGATCTCTAGGCTTCATAAGCCTTGTCTACTAGTCCCAATTTCCCCTTTGTATTGCTGTAAATCCTTTGGATCCCTCTTGCCTACAAGCTTTCCAATGCACTCTAGAGCTCAAAAAACAAATTTTGGATGAAAAAATTATGTCAAGTCAGGCTCCTCGGGTTCAAAACAGGCAAACAGGATCCGACGATACACAATACCTAAGAAATATGATATACAATACTTGGACTACCTGATACAAGATATTCAACTTCCATGATAGGATACTTGAGGTTGGTGATACTTGGAATTTGATGATAATATCACCACGATACAAAATATAGGCTTCTACAATGACACACGATACACGATATTTATCCTCATGATATGATAGCTAGCTCCAACACAATGCATGATACTCGAACGTGCAATGATACACGGTACCAGATTTTTTTGGATATGATACTTGAGGTTACACGATACACGATACTTGATGGTGCACCAGTACTTGATACATGATACTTGGACTCGATTAGGATACAGGATACTTGATCCCATGATACGATATCTGGCTCCAACATGATACATGATACACAAGGGTGCAAGATATATGATACTAACCTTCTCATAGTACACGATACTTCAAAACTATTGACTATACATGATACTAGATGGTCGCAATACTCACCCCGACGATACACGATACTTAGGAAGTATCATGATACATGAAGGGTATGAGGTATCCGCAATACACGATACCTATCAAGTATCTCAACATAAGGGATTTTGGTATTGCGATACCTGAACGCAACTGGTCATGATACTTGGACTATGTGAGGTCCAAATTCAAAAATACGATTAATGAAGATTGGAAATAGGGAGTGTGTATTAGAAAAATGATTCAATCTAGTTCCTATCAAGGGCATCAGAGGTGTTGAGTCTTGGAGCCTCCAAAAAGCGAGGAAGCTTTGGAACCGAGGGTTTCATTTATGGAAGCACATCTAGCATCAAGATACATGTCAACTGATTAGATTTGAGGACATTGACTCTACTAGGAGAGTTGACTATGAAGAATGATGCCTATTGCGAAGTAGATTCAATGCTTGGGAGTGCTTGCAGACTCACCTCCTTATTGGGAATGAGTTCCCATGCCTTGAGGGACTAAGATGGAACAACGACAACAATCTTGATAAATTTCCAAGATTCAAGAAGAATGTGGACTTTCATGTCACACTTAATAGGAGGTGGTGTTTGAATTGGTTGCATTTAAGCTGGGATTTTAAGTTTCCAATCCCTTTGGCATCCCCTCATCGTGATAAAAAAAACCAGCTCTTATGTGGCAAATCCTCCACTAGGGAATTTGGACCAATATAAAAGCTAACAAAATTTGTGGAGCCCCTCCTTGGTTTGAACAACCTTCATTTAAATGAAGGCTTGGGACACCTCTTCTTTTTGTGCTCCAAATGAATGTGAGTGTGACAGGCCCATGTGAGGATCCAATTGCTATAAGGACAAATCAATTGGAAGCAAGTAGCATCAGGTGAAGCAATTAGTTCTTCAACATTCTGGATTGCTATAAGAGGCAAGGCCCTCTAGAAGATCTAGAAAGAGAGTTGTGCTGCCAACTTTGGTAGCCCTCCTACAGAATTGTCGATCGAAAAATCTCTTTTCATTTTATGCAAAAGAATTTCCAATTGTAAGAACTCCTCGCCATTTAGACATCATAGAGTGCTTTTTCTTGAGATCCAACAAGATTAAAATCAAGTTGGTCCCCCATGAAGGGGATGAAATGGTTATTAACCTTCTTTGTAATGTTCTCTAATTCTAACAAGCTTTTAAGCAACCTTTGCTTTGTGGGATTGGGATGTCCATGTGTGTTAGGCCCCTTCACATGTACACTTATTCTTTCTATTAAATTAAGTTTGGGAGAACTTCCTTTCAAAAACAAAACTTTCAAAATTGAAGGACATGGTAGACTTTGAAAATACAACCCTCGATCTTGTCAATGAAGTATGGCCTTGAAGCTTAAACACGTACAAATCTTATGCCCCTCATCTTGTCGGATGCTAGCTTTCTACGTCTCCGACCTCGCTTTTGGCTATTCATTCGTTTCATTAAGGAGCTGTAGTCAAAAGAGACACGCAGGCATGTTCTGGAACGAGCTGTAGTCAAAAGAGACATGGAGACGTGCAATCAGACCCCACAGATGTGTTCTGGAACTCCTTGAAGTTGTAAATTCGAATAACAAAGTAGATGTGAGTGCTGACCTTTAGAGCTCTCTCTCTCTCATTCTCTCTCTATATAGAGAGAGATATGAATCTGATGCTGACCTTTAAACCTCTATCTGTATGTAACCTCTATCTATATACATACAGAGAGAGAGGGAGATTAGCATTTCCACTCCGCGGAAGGGAAGAGCGAGAGTTGTGTATCAGATCGTTAGGAATTTTGGCTTTCTCAGAGCGGATACCCAGAGAGAGAGAGAGAGAGAGAGAGAAATAGGGTCGAAGCAGGCGGCATAAGTGGTCTTCAAGACGGAAACCTTGCTCTGCATCAGAGACAGGTAAAGCAGTAGAGGATGTCAGGGTATTACCACGACGAGGACCGCTATGAAGGAGGACAAGCAGATGGAGGTAGGTTCGATACCATGAACCTGAGTGAGCCTGTCCGACCTCAGCAATTTGAGACTTCCAGTTTTGGGCAGGGACCTCACCGTCCTCAAGCCTTCGATACAATGAGTTTCGAGGCTCCTGTGCGAGGTCCCTCTGCGCAGGGAGCTCATCAAACCTTCGACACAATGAATCTTGAGGCTCCTGTGCGACGTCCCTCTGCGGCTCCGCAGAGCAACAAGCCGGCGGGTAGCAAGTTTGAGAAAGGAACCGAAGACCCATCCGGGGAGACGCCAATCCATCCTAAAATTCCAGAACAGAAGCGGCCTCTGTCAGTTGATGGGAGCACTGACATGGCTCCGTCACTCGTTATCATCGCCCTTTGCCTCCGGGTTTTCGAGGTGCTTCTACTTATAATTGCCCTATCTCTCATTGCCTCGTATTCCAAGGACTTCGGCGACGGCACACTCTCCGTCAGCACCTTCCAAAGCACCAAGTACGTTCTTGAAGTCCGTCAGATCGAGCACTGCACAAACATCTAGTGCACATCCAAGCTGTTGAAGACCTTATGTGGCCGTTACAGCTTAGGCGCCGGCTCCTGTCTGTTGCATGCATTCTTGCACAACATGTTGCATATGAGAGAGAGAGAGAGAGAGAGAGAGAGAGAGAGAGAGAGAGAGAGAGAGAGAGAACGTGCAGGTACGCATTGGCTACGACCATTATAGGAGTACTCTACTCCATCTTCGAAGTCGTTCTCGTCACAGTCCGCCTCATTGCTGGACATCCACTTCTACCCGGGAAAATTTCATCTTACGTATCGTATGTTGGTGATCAGGCAAAAATTCTGAACTCTTCTTTCGAGCGGATCAGGGTCCCTGTTAATTCTTTTCTGTGTGTGTCTGTGTGTGTGTGTGTGTGTGCGGGTGAGAACGAAAGTCCCATGTCGTGCAGGTAATGATCGTGTTGCTCCTGACGGGGGGGACTGCAGCTGCGGCCGTATTAAACGAAATCAAACACATTGTGGGGGGATCATTTTGCACCGATGCGGGGACATACTGCGAACAGATAGCCGCTGGTGTGGCGATGATCTTTCTTGGTCTTGTCTGTCTCGGAGGCAACCTCACCATTTCTGCGTTCTGTGTCTTCCGAAACAAAGTGTGAGAGAAATATTGCGACGAGGGCAGAGCAAAATTGAAGTCATTTTCCCAACCAAGAAGCCTTTTCTTGCTCTTTTTTTTTTTTAACATTGAATGCATTTACATTTTATGGTCTCCAACGACCCTTTGTACTGTCGAAATATTACACGTTAAAGATCTATGATAGAAGAATTAGAAACCACCAGGAAAATTGTTCGGACAAGGTTACTCTTATTAAGGCAATACGCTGAAACGTAGGTAGATCCTTCATGAAGAGGACCAAAGGTTTCTGAGTTTCCCATACTTCTCTTGTAAGTCTCTTTGCGTTTATAATTTAAAGTTTCTGTTGAAAAAATTAAAAATCAGAAGAGTATAAGCAGAGTATCGAGCTATCAATGCCACTTGAAATCCATCATGTCAATACTGTTTATAAAATGCTTTTCTTATAGCTATGGCGTTCTCTACAGTAGGTTCAGGCTTTATAATCGGATTCTTTGGAATCCGACTCACACAACTCTCCATCTAATAACATTGTCAGGGATTATTTAAGACAACGTGTTTCATTTGAATATTAATCTCATGATTGATTTCTGCTAGGAGTATCAATTTGCAAGAGGATCATTGATAGTAGTTCTGAATACGTTATGGTGACTTAAAGAGAATGAACCGCTCAGTATTTCTGGACCAAAATCGTATTGTGCTTTAAAGAGAGTCAACTGTTGAGATTACAAGCTTTGAGTAGATTTTGAGAGAAAAAAAATAGGTTCTGATCTTGTAATTTCTTTTAAAGAGTCTATTGTTGACATTAAAAGTTTTGAGTAGATTTTGGTAAAAAAGAAAGTTTTGATCTTGTAATGTAAATAGAATCAATTGTTGAATCTATACATTTTGAGTAGATTTTGAGAAAAAAAGAAGGTTCCGATCCTGTATTTCTGAACATCCTATTGTGCCTTTGAAGAAAATCAATTGTTGACATTATAAGATTTGAGTAGAGTTTGAAAAAGAGAAGTTTGTGATCCTGTATTTCTGCACATCCTATCGTGCTATTAAACAGAATCAATAGTTGACATTTTAAGTTTTGAGTGGATTTTGTAAACAAAAGAAGTTTTGATCTCGTATTGTGCTTTGAAAAGGATCAATTGTGGGCATTTTCAGTTTTGAGTAGATTTTAAAAAATCAAACTTCTGATTTTGTAGTTTATAACATTGTTAGGGATTATTTTAGACAGCTTGCTTCATTTGAATATCAGTCTCATGATTATCTCGCATTAATCTAATGATATATTTGGTAACTTTAGAGAAATAAAAAGACAATTTCTATTCTGTCTTTGGATTATAAAACCGAAAACCAATATTTGTTGAGCTATTGGTCGCATGATTTAAGATTAGAAAATTATACAAGGAGTGTTGGATATTTCAAATGAACATGAACGTGAGTCATTCCAGTACTACGAGTATGGTCTAACGAGGATTAATGAATTTACAGTACATTTTTATTAACATTACACTTCCTAACAATATTTATTGACACCTTTCAATTTCACACACGCGCGCACACACACACACACACACACATATATATATATATATATATATATATATATATATATATATATATATATATATATATATATATATATATATATATATATATATATATATATATATATATTAAGATTCTCTATGGCATTCTAGAATTTGTAATATGAAAAACATTTCTGTCCCTTTCAATTTTGCATAAATATATTGAGCATTTTCTACGGGCATCTAGAAATGTGATAGTGAAGACATTTTACAGTTTAGGAATTGTATCTTTATCTACAGTACTTTTTATGTTTCCAAAAGTATAAAAGTTCTGATATGATGCACCGCGTTTATGAATGCACACCCTAACAGTAGTGAACATCGTAGTTAAGTAAATGTTGATGACCGTTGAGCTTCAATATGATTCAAAGATTAGCAAGGGTTATGTGACACTCTCACATCATCATTGAAAAGAGTGTCACTTAAGTGGCGCTCAATAGGGATGGCCCTTGCCATCATGGTAAATCCGGTGTGGTGAGTTTTCAAATCAAATATTCTCCACCTACTTTGAAACTAAGTGATTTCTAGGAGGTGAATTGCATGCTCCACAGAGGGATCTCAACCAACTAGCAAGCTAGCCAGCCATGATGGTTGGAAATCAAGCTCCAACACTAGGAGCATATGAACCACTTCTCTTGTTGAAACTTGGAGCACCATGAAGAGAGGATCCAAGCACGATAACACGTAGATTTGATTTGAGTTTGAATCCCCTCACATCTCTCAATCAATCACCTATCACTTAAGTGGCACTCAATAGCGATGCCCCTTGTCATCATGGTAGATGGAGTGTGGTGCATAACTATCATGAAGCGATGATCCTTTTTCAAAAGCAAATATTCTCCACATTCTTGGAATTAGTCAAATGATTTCTAGGAGGTGAATTGCATGCATCGTAGAGGAACCTGAGTGAGCTAGCATATGAAAAATCAAGCTCTAACCCTAGTAGCATATGAAGCACTTCTCTTCTTGGCATTTGGAGCATCCAGAAGAAAGGAGCCAAGCATGAGAAATCATACATTCAATTTGAATTCTGATCATCCTCCTATCTCTCAATCAATCACCTATCACATTTAGGTTTTGATGGATCCTATTTTCTAGGAAGAGAACAACTTACTTCCTAGGGAATCTTTCTCAAGCTATATAAACAGCCGTGTACTTCGAATTGATGAGATCCCATGTATTATTGGATATTTCAAATGAACATGAAGGTGAGTCATGCCAGTACTACGAGTTTACAATATATATTTATTAACAATATATTTGATAAAAATGTTTATTAACAACCCATCCATGTTCGTAGGAAGACTCATCTATCGGACATCAAGATGCTCTTTGTTTTCAATATGTCATTGGAGATCATCATCGTCAAACTTCAACAAATTCAAGATGTGACATCAACTTTGGAGGCTTCAACGATCAAAGGGCTAAGCGTTCTAGAAGTCCTTCTAGAATTCTACCTTCTTTTGTGATATCTAATACAGCTTTAGCTTTAGCCTCAAGAGGCAGTTCTACAACGGGAATGGATATCCTATGACATTGGAAATTCCATGAAAGAATTGAACGGAATCTAGTAGCCAAGGGATGCCATAAGGACGCATCTTTTCATTCAAAGTATTAAACGTCATGCACACTGTTGGGGGATTCTTGGAGAAGAAGGGATTTGAGTGTTTGTAGGAGAAAAGGGAAAGAAGAGAAGAAAGATACACACTGGAAACCTCTGTCGATTGATTATAATAAAACAAATACAATGTGAAGCACAATGCAATCCAATGCTTCTGTGCAAAAATCCCACAGAGTGCTCAATTACAAAATACCAAATACCCAAGAGACTTGTAGCTGTCGGCCTCCTCTGCACCAAACCTCCACCTTCTCCAAGCCTGCACTTGTGCACACCTTGCACCAAGCTTCCACTAAGGGGGAGGGATGGATACCTTTTGTCGGCACGCGCACACTTCAATGAGACCTTGAGATCCTTGGGGGACTAGCTTAGCACTCCTCTGCACACTTCCTTGGTCACTCTTCATGCACACTTTGCAATTTACTTCTCTGCGTCGCACACTGTGTGTCTCTTGCACTTCTCACTCTTGCTTCACTTAGACTATGCTCACTCTTGCTTACACTTAGGATAGTCCAAGAATAGTCCTTGCCTTGATTTGAGTGTGTTGATTCACGTACGCTCCTAACTGCGAGAGTATCTTGGTGCTCACTTTGATGTCCCAAGATTGTCTTCACAAGTGGCAGCCAACGACTCCCTGTTTTGTCCTGTAGTGACCTTAGACTAAAACCAAAAATTTTAATTGGGGGGCCATACTTTCACTTCTGCGTACGCTGCCGCTTCACATACCTTCACATTTTCCTTTTAACTCTTCAAATGTGCACATAAGGGAGGGTTCACCTGAACCTTCCAAAACACTTTAAAAACACTTTGAACCTTGGGGAAATTAGAGAAATACCTCTGCAACCTGCAACCCACTTTCTCCAATTTACCCTTTGTGGACAATTAATTGTGCACTACCTGTGCACTTTTACACCTGCATTTTAGCACTTTGACTTTGCACATGTTGACTTTTACCTTGACTTTGTTGACTTTGACCAAATTGACTTTGATCTTTTGACTTTGATTATGGTTGACTTTGACTACGATTGACTTTGACCAATATGACTTCTATGGGCTCAACAGTTGCCCACCACCTAATGTGCTCTCCGTCCCAGAGAGCTACATTGAAAACTCTGAGCAGAGAGGACACCATAATTCTTGGGCTTCCAAATCTGCAAAAGGACACTTGAGCAGCTACCACATCCACCACGAGCAGGAGAGAAGAACCAAAAAGTGGAATTTTTGCATGGAAAAGCAAAGGAAGGAAAATTAAGGGTAGACAAGATGATAAATGGAGGGCTGATGGGCTGAGATGGATAGGGCAGGGAGGGGCAAGGATATGGCTCGGCCAATGGGTAAAGGGAGGCTGAGTTAGAAGGATTATGGGGTTTGGAGAGGGCCAAAATGATCAAATAGAAGAGCTACAGAGGTTGCATATGGGAAAATGTGCAACATATGGTGAGATGATGTGGGAATAGACCATGTGGACCATGTGACGAAAATAAAACATGTGATAAATGTGCTCAAAACATGTGGGTTTTGACCAAAACTCAACGAAATTGTGGGAATTTTGAAAAATAAAGCCAAAAACTGAATCCAAGGGTGCCAAAAAACATGAAAATGACTCCAGTTTTGAAAAAAACAGCCATCCGAGGTGCGATCCAAAGCCAAAAGCTTTGAGCCATGAAAAATAAAAAAAACATATATACATATAAATGTTTAAAAAATAAAAAATAAAAGATGGGTTTTTTTTTGTGAACGCAATTCACGGTTAAAAAATAAAATAATAAATAAAAACACAAAAGAATAAAATAAAGAAAATATAAAATAAAAAGAAAATAAATAAAAAAATAAAAAATAAAAATAAAAAAAATCGGGGAGGGGGGGATGTGTCAGAACCGGGGAGGGGCGGGGGGGGGGGGGAGGAGGGTGGGGTTTTTTTTTTTTTTTTGCAAAAAAGAAAACGTCCTAGGGGCTTCTTTTTTTTTTAAAAATTTATCCAAAAAACTAAAGAAAAATACATAACAAATCCAAAGAATTTACAAAAAAAATCCAAAAAATCTTCAAAAAATTTTGAAAAATTTTCCTACAGGTCAAAGCTAGTTTTTTGCACTCAGACCCACAGAGAGCTTCCTTTATTCCTCAAATTTGGCAAGAAAATGACACATGAAAAGGAGAAAAATGCTAGAAAAATTCTAAAAATGCTTGAAAATTTTCAAAAAAAATTCCTAAAAATTCCAAAAATTATACCTTTGCAAAGTTTATGAAATGGCTGCTAAATTTGCTAAAAAATCAAGAAACAAGCATGAAATGGATAAAGAAAACTACTAAAACTTAAGCAAAAATGACGGGAAAAGACTATGTACAACCTCGACAAATTTTGTAGGTTCCATGTGATCCATAAATCTTCACTTTTGTTGATGATAGGCCTTGAGCCTTGATATGTTGACTCAGAGAAACTCCTCCATAGTCTCCAATTGTACTACACTTCCTTGGTTTTTTCTTCTTGTTGGGCCCACTGGTCATTTGATAGGGGTACCCTAAATCCTTCAGTAAAATATTGTCTCCTCCATACTGCAACTTTTGTATCTTTGTGTCAGCAACTTTATAGCTTAATCTGCAAATCTTCATTTTCACTATTCCATCTTCTTCATCAAATCGAACCCTCTCTTTCCAAGGACTTGCAGGTACTTCTTCCACATCCTTGTAAAGCCCTGCACTCGCTATCATTAAAATTGACATAACAGATGATATCCATACCAGTATCCATAAAAAATGGCCATTGACATATGATTTGAAGTAACTTCATCCGTGCTATGGCCTTTGACTGAGACTATTTCACTCAAATCAGTAACTTGAATGATGTCCTCTTTTTCTTCATATGTTTCCTCTCTACTTGAGTTTGGAAAAATTCCATAGCAGTAAGATGGTTCGTCTGCATGGAGCCAAGCCAACATGTTTTCATCTTCATATAAATTTTCTCCTTCAAATAGATCTGCTTCTGGGTTGTCCAACAATTCTTCTTCCATACAAATACCAATTGTCTGCATCATGCTAGTATTTCTCTGATTGTCTGGTCCTTCTTCTAAAATTATTTGCTGCAACTCTTTTCCCTCTTGCTTTACCCACATCGTGTCCTTGCCCCAGTCATGCAGTACATTGGCATGCCTTAACCAAGGTCTCCCAATTAACAGGGGGAAACTTCCTTCTACCTGTGGCAGCCTTAAAACAACAAAGTCCAAGTTAAAGATGGTACCTTGTATTTTGACTAGGACTCTAGGGACCACTCCCATAGGCCTTACTATGCTTTGGTATGCCATTGTTACAGTGAATTTGGCAGGTCTTGAAGGGTATAGTCCAATCTTTTTCATGGTATATTCAGGCATCAAGTTAATGCCAGAACCACCATCCACAATAACTCCTTGAAACTCATGACCTTTGATAGAGACTGTTAGCCGAGGGCTCTTGTAATCTGTGAGGGGTGCTTCCCCTACACTTTTATCTTTAGGCATAACAGCAGCCTTTGCCACTAAACTTGTTGTGGACATTACATCAATTATCTGCAAGAGTTCTCACCTGAATTTCCCATCCATCTTTATTAATTCAAAAATATTGACCTCCTTTTTCATGGACTTGAGTAGTCTGGAAGCTTTTGATTCCTTAATAGCATGGGCTCCATTTGACTTATCAAACTCCTCATGAGCCCTGTTGAATGCATGTCCAATGGAATCATTGGTACCTATGAAATTTTCTTTTTGTCTTGTATCTGCACATGTGGTGGTTTTGTCTTCCGATGCAACTTTGTCTTTATTCAATCCATTAATCATTGATTCTTGACCTATGTCCACTTGAGCCTTCCCCTTGCTTCTTGTCTGCACTGTAAAAGATTCAATTTCTTCTAACTGCACCACCTTGGTAGATGGAGATGGCACGTGGACTTGATCTACCCTTTCTTCTTTGCGCACAAAAATCATTTGAATGTGGGGCCCAGATGAAGATGCTTGGTTCTTAGGGCAACATTAGTATAGTGGTCTTTAGCCTTTGGGTAGTTCCTGCAAGGAGGGGCATTTTTTGGGAGAGTGCACCTACTTTGATAGTGCCCACATTCTCCACATCTAAAACAAATAATTGGCCTTCTAGGCCCATTTCCAAAATTATCCCTCTGTCTAGGGTTGTAATTGTTACCTTGATTCGGTGTAGCAGCCATCACATTTGCTGGTGGAAGGGGTCCTCCTTGTGTCCAATATGTTGTTGCAGGTATTCCCCTTGATTGGCATTCATGGGTCCCATGACCAACTTTTCTGCATAATTGGCAAGTCACACTTAACAGAGGACATTCACTTACTATATGACCTTGCTTGCTGCACATGGAACACCAAAGTCCACTCTTGATGCCACCCCCTTTGAGTTCCTGCAGCTCCTGTCGCAGTTGGGCCAATTCCTCTGCTTGGGCCTCCTCCTCCTTTTGGAGCTTTAATGCTTCAATCTCCCTTCGCAATTGAGTAACAACATTATCCTCCTCTTTGTGGGGCTTATTTCTTTTTAAGCCCTCCAGCTCCTTCCTTAGCTGGATTATTGGATCCTCCATTTCTGTGGAATATTGTAGTTGAGAAGAAGTTGCTCCATACTGTTGCCTTATCTGCTCCAGTCGAGTGGCTGTGTTGATGAACTCCTCTATGGAGGCTATAGGCAACACTAATTCCTTGATTTTGCATTGGGTGGCCACTAGAAGTGGCTTAGCTAGCCATTTCTTAACAAAAAAATCATGTGGTGGATCTGGCAATTTAGCCATTAGTGCCTTGGCCCTAGTCACAAACTCTGGGAACTTTTCACCTAGACCCAATCTCAAATTTTCTAGTTCCTCTATAATTATCTCTGCAGTATTTCCATGCTGAAATTGATTTCTGAATGCATCTTTCATTAGGTCCCAAGTTGTAAAATGGTTCTCAGCAAACTGGCTGAACCATTTATCTGTTAATCCTTCTAATGTGGCAGAGTATCAAAAAGGCATTCTCCCTACCCATTAAGCCTCTAGTTTTGCATAGTGCCAAAAACCTTCTAATATGCTCGTCAGGATCTTCCTAAGCTAGGCCTTTGAAAGAAGGAAATTTTATATTTAATCTTGATAGTAAGGTTTCCAAGTCTACCTAACCAGCCATGCTCCTTACTGATGAAGTTGATGAAAGTGGACTGGATGATCTTCTAACAGCCTTCCTTCTTGTTTGCTTGCAGGTGACCCTCAATGTTTGGGACCCGGTTGCGGTCATGGGCTGTTCATAGTCCTCTTACTATGAGATAATTGATAAGAATATGTACCTCTTAGTCCACTGAAGTAGTATTGTCGACACTGGAATATTGATCTCCAACTACAATATATCTTCTCCTATGCTCAAATCTCCTTGGAGTCCCACCGGGCGTGCCAAATTTTGTTGGGGGATTCTTGGACAAGAAGGGATTTGAGTGTTTGTAGGAGAAAAGGGAGAGAAGAGAAGAAAGATACACACTGGAAGCCTCTGTCGATTGATTATAATAAGACAAATACAATGTGAAGCAAAATGCAATCCAATGCTTCTGTGCAAAAATCCCAGAGATTGCTCAATTACAAAATACCAAATACCCAAGAGATTTGTAGTTGCTGGCCTCCTCTGCACCAAACCTCCACCTTCTCCAAGCCTACACTTGTGCACACTTTGCACCAAGCTTCCACTAAGGGGGAGGGATGGATACCTTCTGTCGGCACGCGCACACTTCAATGAGACCTTGGGATCCTTGGGGGACTAGCTTAGCACTCCTCTGTACACTTCCTTGGTCACTCTTCATGCACACCTTGCACTTTACTTCTCTGCGTCGCACACTGTGTGTATCTTGCACTTCTCTCTCTTGCTTCACTTAGACTATGCTCACTCTTGCTTACACTTAGGATAGTCCAAGAATAGTCCTTGCCTTGATTTGAGTGTGTCGATTCACGTACGCTCCAAACTGCAAGAGTATATTGGTGCTCACTTTGATGTCCCAACATTGTCTTCACAAGTGGCAACCAACGACTCCTTGTTTTGTCTTGTAGTGACCTTAGACTAAAACCAAAAATTTTAATTGGGGGGCCATACTTTCACTTCTGCATACAGTGTCGCTTCACATACCTTCACATTTTCCTTTTAACTCTTCAAATGTGCACATAAGGGAGGGTTCACCTGAACCTTCCAAAACACTTTAAAAACACTTTGAACCTTAGGGAAATTAGAGAAATACCTCTTCAACCTGCAACCCACTTTCTCCAATTTACCCTTTGTGGACAATTAATTGTGCACTACCTGTGCACTTTGACTTTGCACCTGATTGACTTTTACCTTGACTTTGTTGACTTTGTTCAAATTGACTTTGACCTTTTGACTTTGACTATAGTTGACTTTGACTGCAATTGACTTTGACCAATATGACTTGTATGGGCTCAACACACACATTAATAGGGTCGTTGCATAAGAAATAATGGGAGCATCTGATATCTGCCCACAAATTTTCATTAAATAGAAAGTGATTGTCGCAATAAGGATGGTTAAATGTAGCGTATGTGACACTGTTGAATTTCGGATCCCATAGAAGCATGTTGTCATGGAGTTCGTCGCAAACAGAGGGTAGAAAAGGGTACAAGTGTATTTTTATAACATATTGTGCTTTCATCTAAAGCAAAGGAAAGTACCTATATTAAGATCCATCAAAGAACATAAGGTGCTTATGCACAAGTATTGGTCATGCGAACGTACTCCAAACTCCGTAATCCACTTTTTAGGGAAAGAAGTTCTAGATTCTCTAGCTTTAAATTGGTGGTACAAACTACTCTTCTGTTATCCATGACAACAACAGATGAACGAGTAATTTAATGGTCATATTGAAAAAAAAAAACTAAACTAAACATAGAGAAGCAATTTTAGAATGGAATTAACTTCAAATTTTGGAGGCTTCCAAATTTACAGGTCGAAGTGTACTAACTTCTAATTCAAAAGATCTTCAATTCATAATCCCAACAAGTCGCATCTCTTTTCATCTTTCCAAAGTTCCGAGCATAATGAGAATAGCGAAAAGCTTCCATTTAGTTTCTCTTGGTACGATGCACGAGGCAAAGATTTACCGGTTTCACGTCAGCAAATGCAGTGGGTCAGATAAATTCTTCGTGCTCTCTCAGACCATTTTCACCTTCGAAGTCTGATCAAGATTATTCTTATGATTCTCCTCATCATGAATTTCATGGAAGAAGACAGCCACATACTGGGTACAGGCAGCTCTGATTTTAGACACTCTCCATACGCATGTGCACCCTTCTAATTCTTGTGCGAAGGCAAAGCGAGAACGCATTCAAGACGCAGCTTCCCTTGCATCGAAGCATACGTAGCCATAGAAATACTGCCCGTCTGATGCATAAAAAAAAGATTCCCCTCCTATCAAATTCTTCCACTCCTCTTGTACGTAGCCTGCTGGTGTCCTCCTCTCTCAGTGCACATCTCTTTTTCTCTATTCCCTTCCGAGCATCCTTAGTTCCCAAGATCAGTGTAGTGGGGCATAGTTCCTCTCGAATAGCAAGAACGTACCTTTCTTTACATCTCCAGCGGAGCCCAGGACACCCCCTTTTCTCGAAGCCTTCCACCACTACTTATCCCTACGATTCCCGTTCCATCTAACCTTGTCCTGATCATCTGAATCCTTAAAGGCAAATACAGCATCTTCCAATTCAAGAATCTCATCAATCAACTTCATTGCAAGTTCTCATGGAAACGTTTCCATGCGATTTTTGCTGCATAGATCAGAAGGACAAGATCTAGAGAAAAATGGAAATAAAGATAAAGGGTTCCATATGTTGGTTGTAGATAGGAGATCACAATGATCATTGGCTCGGGTTTAAATCACGAACACATCCACCCCCTCTGAACCTGTGCATCGTCCGGATGCACCACATCAATCTTCATTTCTGCATCTGCAAGACTTTTGCAAATTCAAAAGAAATGAGAAGAATCAAGTGCATGTGCATAGGAAGTCATTGTGTCTTTGCACATCCATGTAACGGGCCCTATTTGGGCATACTTTACATGCATCAACAAATATCATGGTGCAGAGAAAAGGTATGAGGCATTCGATGTCGAGATATTCTCACTCAAAGTCGAAATCAAGATCTGATCATGCATTCATAATTCATTTAATGTGAAATTGGATGTGTGCCTATAGGCTTCAAGTTTTTGTGCACATACATATTCATGCGTGCATAGTTTAGATGCAACATTCACAATCATGGTGCAAGCATGGAAATACTTCTTACGGATTCTAAACAAAGATGCTCACAACTCATAATTTTTCTCACAAGGCCAGTTACCCTCTTCATTCAACTCCATTCATTGTTCGAGTCTACTCTTATTCATGATATTTACAAATACGTTTCAAGTGCAAATGAATGTGCACCTATTGGAATCAAAGCATGTGCTCTTCTGAACTTAAAATATGCATACTTTATGTGCAATGCAACTCAAAATTGGTGCAAAGAAAAGATTAGGGTTAACCGAAGAACTAAGAAAAAAATACAAGGCTTTCTGATCTCCACTTCACTTCCCATTTCCATCGCCTTCCTTTGATCTTCTCTTGCATTCAAACACTAAACACGTGATAAGAAATATCAATCCATCAAAATACTCATATGTACACATGCAATCCATGATAATACTTCATGAATATCTATTTTCAATACGTTATGTACAAGCAATTCAAAGAGCATTGCTCTTTTCACGATCCATTTGAATTCCCGATTCGCAATTGGCTCCAAATCTTCACTTGTACTCATAAACTCAGAAAACACATTAATAGCATCATATTTAAAAAGATTATTTGAAAAAATTTCATCTACTTGAATACTAGATGTACTTACTTCTTCTACTTATTTATATATTTATTTAGTTATTTATGTATTTGTTTATTTATTTATTTATTTATATATTTATGTAATCATTTTATCTATTTATTTATTTAATTTATTTATGTATGTGTTTATTTATTTATTTATTTGTTTATGTTTTTATTTATTTATTCTTGTATTTACTTGTATTTATTTCTTTATTTATTTATTTATATTTTATTTGTATTTATTTATTTATTTCATTTATGTATTTATGTATTTATTTGTTTATTTATGCATTTATATTTCTATTTATTTATTTATTTACTTTTATATTTACTTTTATCCATCTTAGAAAATCAAAACATAATTATTAAGTATTTACATATATTTACAAAAGTCATTTTCCAATACATTTTCACAAATAAATGCTCTCCAAAGAAGCTATGTTTAAAAACAAGCCATCTTTGAATCCCTTCAATCAGGGTTGCATTCATGGTGGGTATGTAAACAAGCCACCTTATTTTCTTGTCTATCTCTTGGCGGCTTGATCGGCATGCATAACATTTCATAAGTCTAAGAATCCATGTTTCAATTGCTTGACCATAGGATTCTTTGTTCAAGATACTTTCAAATGCATCATATGTAGAATCAAAAACACATGTATAAGGAGTTTGAAATTTGAACATATTTGTTTCATCATTAAAACATTCTTGTAAACACACATTTTGGTCTTTTTCATATTTGAAATCATTTGAAGGAATTTCATCCTTCTCATCATCCTCTTTTGTATTCTCATCTTTATCAAGATGGGGTTCTTGGATCAACTCATCTGAATCCCACTTCGGATGGAAGTGTTCATCACATTCGAGCAATAAACAATATTCATCTTTGAAATCTTTAATGAGGTCATCCCATTCTGCCTGAGCTCCAAAGATTATAAGGTCTGCGTCTTCTTCCAACCTATCTAGGAACTGTTCATCTTCATATTTATCATGATTCCAATTTATCTCTCCTTCAAGGTGAAGGGACTCTATATCCTCATAGTCAAGAAATCCTTCATCTTCAGTGTCACTAGAGTCTTGCTTATTGAGATCAGACTCATCACAATTTGAACTCCTTCTAAGACTATGCATATAGTTTGAAAGAAACACAATTTCTTTATTTGCAATGCCATCATAAAATTCCACATTCATCTCCATGGATTCTTGTTCATTTTCTTCAGAAGATGAACTTAGGCCATATTTTTCATACACATCATCGGTTATTGATTCTTGCTCGAATGTCTCATCATATACGAGCACTTCAGTACCTAAGCTTGATTCAATTAGATCTTTATTCATTTGACAATTTTCAGAGTCATTTGAATCTATCTTCTCATGTTCATTCTCCTTAGGCAGCATCCTAGCATGAAATTTTTCATACACTTTGATAAGTTCTCCTTCTATCTCTTCATGCATATTCTTTCCATTGAAAAATCCACACCACTCGATTAATCGCTCATTAAGCATCTGGATAGCTTTTTGTTGTCTATCCTCTTCTTGAAAGCACACGAATCGGGATATAAGGTCTTCCATTTTTAATTTTTGCTAGGCTCTATGTCTATAGCTCTAAAATCTATTCACCCCCTCCTTTCACGTCTGGTTCACCAAGTATGTCATGGAGTTTGTGGCAAAAGGAGGGTAGGAAAGGGTACAAGTGTATTTTTCATAACATATTGTCCTTTCATCTAAAGCAAAGGAAAGTACCTATATTAAGATCCATCAAAGAACATAAGGTGCTTATGCACAAGTATTGGGCATGCGAATGTACTCCAAACTCAGTAATCCACTTTTTAGGGAAAGAAGTTCTAGATTCTCTAGCTTTAAATCGGTGGTACAAACTACTCTTGTGTTATCCATGACAACAACAGATGAATGAGTAATTTAATGCTCATCTTGAAAAAAAAAAAACTAAACTAAACATAGAGAAGAAATTTTAGAATGGAATTAACTTCCAATTTTGGAGGCTTCCAAATTTACGAGTCGAAGTGTAGTAACTTGTGATTCAAAAGATCTTCAATTCATAATCCCAAAAAGTCGCATCTCTTTTCATCTTTCCAAAGTTCCCAACAGAATGAGAATGGTGAAAAGCTTCCATTTAGTTTCTCTTGGTATGATGCACGAGGCAAAGATTTACGCATTTCACGTCAGCAAATGCAGTCAGTCAGATAAATTCTTCGTGCTCTGTCAGACCATTTTCACCTTTGGAGTTCGATCAAGCTTATTCTTATGATTCTCTTCATCATGAATTTCATGGAAGAAGACAACCACATACTAGGTACGGGCAGCTCTGATTTTAGACACTCTCCATACACATGTGCACCCTTCTAATTCTCGTGCGAAGGCAGAGCGAGAATGCATTCGAGACGCAACTTCCCTTGCTTCCAAGCATACGTAGCCACAGAAATACCGCCCCTCTGAAGCACGAAAAAAAGAGTCCTCTCCTATCGAATTCTTTTGCTCCTCTTGTACATAGCCTGCTGGTGTCCTCCTCTCGCACTGCACATGTCTTTTTCTCTATTCCCTTCCGAGCCTCCTCAGTTCCCAAGATCAGTGTAGTGGGGCATAGTTCCCCCCGAATAGCAAGAACGTACCTTTCTTTACATCTCCAACAGAGCCCAAGACAAGAGCAACCCCCCTTTTCTCGAAGCCTTCCGCCACTACTTATCCCTACGATTCCCGTTCCATTCTAACCTTGTCCTAATCATTTGAATCCTTAAAGGCAAATATAGCATCTTCCAATTCAAGAATCTCATTGATCAACTTCATTGCAAGTTCTCATGGAAAAGTTTGCATGCGATTTTTGTTGCATAGATCGGAAGGACAAGATCTAGAGAAAAATGGAAATAAAGATGAAGGGTCCCATATGTTGGTTGTAGATAGGAGATCACAATGATTATTGGCTCGGGTTTAAATCATGACCACATCCACCCCCTCTGAACCTGTGCATCGTCTGGATGCACCACATCAATCTTCATTTCTGCATCTGCAAGACTTTTACAAATTCAAAGGAAATGAGAAGAATTAAGTGCATGGGCATACGAAGTCATTGTGTCTTTGCAGGGCCATGTAACGGGCCCTATTTGTGCATACTTTACATGCATTGACAAATATCATGGTGCATAAAAAAGGTATGAGGCATTCAATGTCGAGGTATTGTCACTCAAAGTCGAAATCAAGATATGATCATGCATTCATAATTCATTTAATGTGCAATTGGATGTGTGCGTATAGGCTTCAAATTTTTGTGCACATACATATTGATGTGTGCATACTTTAGATGCAACATTCAGAATCATGGTGCAAGCATGGAAATACTTCTTTCGGATTCTCAACAAGATCCTCACAACTCATAATTTTTCTTACAAGGCCACTTACTCTCTTCATTCAACTCCATTCATTGTTTGAATCTACTCTTATTCATGATATTTACAAATAAGTTTCAAGTGCAAATGAACGTGCACCTACTGGAATCAAAGCATGTGCTCTTCTGAACTTAAAATATGCATACTTTATGTGCAATGCAACGCAAAATTGGTGCAAAGAAAAGATTAGGGTTAATGAAAGAACTAAGAAAAAAATAGAAGGATTTCTGATCTCCACTTCACTTCCCATTTCCATTGCCTTCCTTCGATCTTCTCCTACATTCAACATGTGATAAGAAATATCGATCCATCAAAATACTCATATGTACACATGCAATCCATGATAATACTGCATGAATATCTATTTTCAATACGTTATGTACAAGCAATTCAAAGAGCATTGCTCTTTTCACGATCCATTTGAATTCTTGATTCGCAATTGGCTCCAAATCTTCACCTGTACTCATTAACTCAAAAAACACATTTATAGCATCATATTTAAAAGATTATTTGAAAAAAATTTATCTACTTGAATACTAGATGTACTTACTTCTTCTACTTATTTATATATTTATTTAGTTATTTATGTATTTGTTTATTTATTTATATATTTATGTAATCATTTTATCTATTTATTTATTTAATTTATTTATGTATGTGTTTATTTATTTATTTGTTTATGTTTTTATTTATTTATTCTTGTATTTACTTGTATTTATTTATTTATTTATTTATTTATATTTTATTTGTATTTATTTATTTATTTTATTTTTTTATTTTTGCATTTATTTATTTCTTTTTGTATTTATGCATTTATATATCTATCTATTAATTTATTTAGTTTTATATTTTCTATTATCCATCTTAGAAAATCAAAACATAATTATTAAGTATTTACATATTATATGATATAGAGATCTGGCACAAATGAGTTGGACATGCAAACTTGTAGAGGCTGAAATTGATGCAATTAGAGGAGATTGTCAATGGACTAACAAATTTTAATGTTGCAAAAATGCAAAAGGTATGTGAAGCATGTTAATTTGTTAAACATTCAAGAGCATCATTTCCATATGACAAGCATGTTAGTGAGAATGTGCTAGAAATAGTAGATACACATTTTTAGGGTCCTGCAAAGACCACATCTATGGGCAGTTGAAAGTTTTATATTACTTTCATTAATGGCCATATGCAAACTAGAAAAAATCTATGGATGAGGAGATGGCTACACTTCGTGGAAATGATACATGGAAGTTGGTTCCATTGTAGCAAGGAAAGAAACCCATAGGCTTCAAGTGGGTTTACAAGGTAAAGCACAATGTTGATGGTAGCATAAGTAGGTAAAAAGCGTGATTGGTAGCAAAAGGATATGCACAGACATATGTCATTGATTATGAGGAAACATTTAGCCCCGTAGTTGAAATGACTATTGCTAGAACACTTATTGGAGTAGCTACATTAAAAGGATGGACTTTGCATCAGATGGGTGTGAAAGATGCTTTCCTACATGGTGAGTTATAGGAAGAAGTATACATGGAGCATCCATAGGGATATGAAGATTCAAAGCACCTAGAATATGTTTGCAGGTTGCAAAAGGCTTCATATGGACTTAATCCAGCCCCTTGTGCTTGGCATTCAAGGCTTGTTGACTACTTAACCACCATTGGATTTTCTATGTGTGATGCAGATCATACATTACATGCAAGTAAGGGCGGCAATGATGGCATCATGATTGTGGCTATTTATGTTGATGACTTTATTATAGGTGGTGATAATGAAGAAAGCATTAAAGAGGTAAAGAAACTTCTTATGCAAGACTTTGATATTAAAGATCTTGGTCTGTTGTGCTACTTCTTGGGCATTGAGTTTATACATATCAAAATAGGTATATGGATGTCAAAAGGTCCATATGCCTTGAGTACGCTCCAAACATATGTATGACTAATTGTAAGACAATTTCTATGCCATTAAATTAGAGTTTGAAGTTGGATACTAGATCAAGTGAAGCATTGGAAAATTCTACTATGTATAGGAACATTGTGGAAAGTTTTGTTGGCACAAATGAGTCCAAGCCTACATACTGGGATAATCATTTAAAGTCACATATGACTATCCCTTGTCAACAGGCATTTACTTTTATCCTTGCAAAAGTCCATAGCACTTACTCTGATGTGGAGTTAGGAGGAATCAAATCACGATTCATTTGATAGGTGTTTGATGAGAAAGCATGTCCTAACTTTTAGGACTCACTTTATGGTAAGAGTTTGAATTTGAATTCAAACTATGGCTCCAACTCCAAGCTATAAAAACGGAACCAAATCTTGCATAATGTATAGCCCAATTTAGAGATATTTTGTGAGGTATCTATAGTGTTACGTGAGCTCATTCTATAGCTCCATCACTACCCTCACATTGAGCAATTATACATTGCAAATGTCTTTGTAAATCTATGTGATTTAATACATATACATTGATCACATCTCTACTTCATTTCTCTGTTATGTTCATCTCAGAACACTGAACTTCGCATACTTAGTTCTGAGTGCATACTTGCTCATTTGATGTGATTTAAAGTGGTATAGACTCAGCATGCTGTCCATTTTGTTGCTACAAAATTTCATTGTTATTGCTTCATGCAATCTTGAGATAGCTTTGAAACGTTGATCATTGGTCTACATACTATGCTATCCCGAAAATATCGAGATGATCATCTAACTTGCTAAGCATAATTCTTAGTGCAGACTTGATCCTTTTTAGAGAAATAGCTTGTGCTTGCTAGCTATGTAAGTCAGTTAGATAGTTCTAAAAGGAATTTGATCAATTATTGAACATGTGTAGAGAAAAAATTAGCAAGTCTTGACTCATAGTTGAATCTTCTACTCATCTATTTTGATCCATTGATTAGAGGATCATACTCCAAAGTGTTGGTGCAGGGCAATCAACAATTGAAGGTTTGGATGAAGAATTGAAGTGAAGGACTGAAGAAAAGACCAAGTCATGAAGCATGAAGGAAGTGCATATCCAGGCGATAAAGATGTGTATAAAAATGTACATTATTTTAGAGTCAGATCATTACATAGTTTTGTATGGTCATGCGTTTGTAAAAAATTGCCTATATATACAAAGAAAATGTTGGGGCAAGGTAGAGAGATTATGTGAGAACAAGAATTGAGAAGAATTAGATGTCATTAGACTTTTAGAAGTGAGTAGAATCTCTCTCATTGTTGAGATGTAAGAATTTCTCAGAAATGAAAATGTTGTGCTCGATCTTTCTATGTATTCTCCTTCTGTGCTTGATCATTATCCTTTTGTAGATGTCTAAGTTCATAGTTAATGAGTCTATGGTTAAAGTTTGAGAGCCTAATTGTAAACAGGCTGTGAGAATTATGAGTAGGAACATTCATATGTGAAGAAGTGTTCATTGGTTCCTGAAACAGGCGCAAAATTCAATGCTAATGTTTTGGTCAGTTCTCCTTCCACATTGTAAAGTTTTGAGCATGAAAGCACTCAATCTTTAAGTTGGAAGGTAAGCTACTTGTGGCTAAAAGCATTTGCATAAACCGGTTCTAGATTGAGAGAACCAAGTGTTAAAAGTTATAGGTGTCTAAATCGATTTCTCAGAAGAACAGTTTTAGACATAGGTGACTTGTTAAGTTCATTTCTCAAGATCTACTGAATCTTTTGAAGTGATTTTAGGAGGTGCGCAAACTATAGGTGACACTTGTGGAAAGTTTTATAAAAAACTTTACTCATTTGATAAGTCAATGAGAGAGATATGTGCAGCAGACTTTCTGTAGAGTCATCATCTTCACAGATTTTTCAAAATCTTGACAATTGGTCATTGATCCTCTAAATTGGTGAAGGTTTGTAGTTACTCTTGATATAGAGGTGTTCTAAATTCAAGAATAGCTTGTTCTTTTGGAGATTAACACTCTCCATTAGTGGTATTAGAGCAGGAAGCATCAGAGTTGAAGGAAGGAGGATCCCGACTACTGCAGCTGCAAAGAATTCAACATCTGAAGGCTTAGAAGGTGAAAGATTAAGAGTTAAGCTTGAGGAGGAGGCCATACAACATCAAGGAAGACAAAAGGAACATTATTTGAATTAAAGGTACATCTATTACTCATAAAGGTTGAAGAATTCAATACACAAGTGAAGAAAAGATGGGAGATTCTCTTCAAATAGAGAAGTTGGATAGAGAGAACTATCCAGCATGGTCAATGAGGATGGAAGCTCATCTTATGAGCAAAGACTTGATAGCTTATATTACAGGTGAAGAAGAAAAGCCTCAATTTAGAGATCCTAGTGTTCCAACTAAGGAAGAGTTATCAGATTTGAAGAATGGATGAAGAGAGATGCTCAAGCTAGGAGCATTATCTATATGTCAGTCAATGAATACTTGTTACCTCATATTAGAGGTCTTGAAAGTGCAAGTGATATATGGAATGCTTTGGAGGAGCATTTCCAAAACACCACAAAGTCTAGGAAGGCATCCTTGTGGGCAGAATTTACCACATTCAAGAAGAAGGCCTCTCAATCCATCTCAGATTATGTAACCAGAATGAAGGACATTGCAGATGCATTAGGAGCAGTTGATGAAGACATTGAGGAGGATAAATTGGTAAGGCAAATCCTCACAGGTTTGAGAGGTGATGACAAATGGAAGCCATTCATTTTGTCTACTGAATTATCACTTGATCGTTTTACTCCTGACTTAAATCAGTTGCTAAGACATATGTTAACCTTTGAGCAGGATGTCAAAGGTGAAAGTGATAAGCGTACAGGTCATGCAATGTATTCAAAGGATAAGAAGAAGAATATCAAAGGAAAACAATAAGCAAATGAGGATGAAGGTACAACTAGCCAAGCCAACTTCCTAAGAGGAAGAGGAGGTGGCAAAGTTAGAGGAAGAGGCAGGAGTAATAAAGATGGAGTCAAAGCTTGCTGGATTTGTGGTAAGATAAATCACTTAGCTAATGAATGTTGTCATAATACTCAGAGTAATGGTGGATATAATCAGAATTTTAATTCAAGAGGAAGAGGTGGCAGAAATCAAAGAGGTAATTTTAGAGGTAGAGTTAGTAGGGGTTACTTTGGAAGAAATGCAGGTAGAGGATTCCAAAGTCAACAATACAACAATACCTACTACAATTATGCTTCAGATCAGAAGGAGGATTCAACATTGATAATGAATGCAACTTGTGAAAGGCAAAGTGAAGACCAAAGAGCCTTCTACATTGACTCAGGGTGTAGCAATCACTCAAGTGGTAACATAGCATTGATGAATGATTTGGAAAATAAGGTAACGAATCATGTAGTTCAAACAGGTGACAATACAAAGCACAATGTGAAGTCAATTGGATCAGTGAAGGCCAAGGATGGTAGCACCCTCTTGAGTAAGATCTTGTATGTTCCTACAATTCCTAAGAATCTAATAAGTGTAGGATAAATTGTTGAAAAAGGTTATGAAGTTAGATTCACTAATGGAGTGTTTGGGGAAGACCCTAGCAATGGGTATAAACAAATTGTTTCAGGGAAGAAAGAAGAAAGATTGTTCACATTGAAGATCCAAGGTAATGATGGTCATGCCTTGTTCACTTATGGAGGATATAAGATCTCTGAGTTAGATCTTTGGCACAAGAGGCTTGGACATTTCATTGAAAGAGGTATCAAAGATATGATTAACAATGGTTCAATGCTTGGATTGCCTAATGTTGCAGGTCAACATATGACATACAGATGTGAGGCATGTCAATTAGGTAAGGCTCATAAGCAATCTTATTTCAAGCATGGTTTTATGTATTCAGAGAAGCTTGAATTGGTACACACAGATGTGTGGGGACCATCAAAAGATTTCAGTATCAGTGGCTGAAGGTATTATGTGATTTATGTTGATGATGCTACCAGATGGATCACTATCTATGTGATCAAAGATAAGTCAGAGGTATTCAATACATTCAAACATTATCCTATGTATGCAGAAAGAATTACAGGTCATAAGTTGAAGAGAGTAAGGTCAGATGGAGGGGGAGAGTATTTCTCTAATGAGTTCAGTGATTACTTATGGAATTCCGGTATAAAAAGGGAAATTACGTGTAGGTATTCTCCTCAACAAAATGGTGTAGCAGAGAGAAGAAATAGAACTCTTGTTGAGTTTACAAGATCCATGATGAAGGAGAAAAATTGCCCAAATTACTTGTGGGCTGAGGCTGTAAATACAGCTACTTATTTGGTTAATAGGTTACCATGTAAAGCTTTGCAGGGTATGACACCATATGAGGCATGGTGGGGTAAGATACCTACTCTAGATCATTGCAAAGTATTTGGATGTTTGGCATATGCATATGTGCCATCTCAATTAAGGCACAAATTGGAACCTAAAGTAGAAAAATATGTGTTTATTGGATATGATGATAAGCAGATGGGATATAGGTTGTGGACTCCATCCACAAAACAATTCTTTGTATCAAAGGATGTTACATTTGATGAGCAAGGTACTTGGTATGCAAGTACAATCAATATTAATGCAGGTGATGAAGAAGTTGTGAATCAAAAGAAAGGTAAATCAAAGGTTCAGGTATTTGATGAAGAGGAGAATAATGAAGTACAGGTTGAAGTTGAAGAAATGCCAAGATTTGATCCTGAGTGTGATGAACCAGAAACTTCAAGAAGTGGAGAACTCAGAAGGTCAACAAGGCACAAATGGCAACCTACAAGGTATAGCTATGACACTTCGTTTTTGGCTACCAAAGATTATGCTTATATGGTAAAGGCAGATGAAGACCCTTCTACATATGAAGAGGCAAAAGGTAAGGAAAATTGGGAGAAAGCTATGCAGGAAGAGTATGATCCATTGATAGAGAATCAGACATGGGAGTTGGTTGCTAAACCAAATAGCCAGAAGATCATTGGATGCAAATGGGTCTACAAGACAAAGAGGTTTGCAGATGGAAGTGTGTCTAGGTATAAAGCTAGACTTGTTGTGAAAGGGTTTGCTCAAACATATGGTATTGATTATGATGAGACCTAAAGTCCTGTGGCAAAAATGACAACCATCAGGACACTCATAGCTATTACTGCATGTAAAGGTTGGAGATTATGTCAATTAGATGTGAAAAATGCTTTTTTGAATGGTTATATTTTAGATGATGTTTTCATGGAGCAACCACAAGGATTCAGAGATGGAAGGTATCCAGATCATGTATGTAAGCTCAAGAGAGCTTTGTATGGTTTGAAGCAGGCGCCAAGGGCATGGAATTATAGACTTGTGAAGTTCTTGCAGGAACTTGGATTCCAAGTATCTAAAGCAGATATTAGCTTGCTTGTTAAAGCAAGTGATGATGGGTTCATTTACATGTGCATATATGTTGATGATATAATTCTTACAGGTACAGATGAGAAAGGCATTCAAAGCCTAAAGAAGCAAATGGAGAAAGAATTTAAGATCAGTGATTTGGGAGACTTGTCATATTTTTTGGGCATGGAGATTTCATACACTCAACATGGAGTGTATGTGACTCAAGAAAGGTATTTGAAGAACTTGTTGATCAAGTTTAAGATGAATGATTGCAGGGTAGCACCTATTCCAATGGAGGTGAATCAAAAATTGAGCAGAAATGGAGGAGAAGAGTTCAAGGACATGAAGTTATATCAAAGTTTGGTTGGTAGTTTGATTTATGCTACTTTAACTAGGCCTGATTTGTCATATGCAGTTGGAATTTTGTCTCAATTCATGCATTGTCCTAGGAAAGAAAATTGGATTGCAGGACAAAGAGTGATGAGGTACATTAAGGGTACACTCAAAGAGGGTTTGTATTATGGTTTTACATCAGATACAAACATCAAGATATATAGTGATGCAAATTGGGCAGGTAATCCAGATGATAGGAGATCAACTTATGGCTACTTGTGTTATGTGGGAGATAAGTTAATTTCTTGCTGTTCAAAGAAGCAACACACAGTTGCTTTACCATCCACAGAGGCTGAGTATAAAGGTATGGTGGAAGCTACAAAGGAAGTGATATGGCTTAAGACTCTGATGAAGAGTTTTGACATCATTCAGAGTATACCCACTATTCATGGAGATAACATGAGTTCTTTGTATTTAGCTGCTAACCCTGTGTTTCATGCCAAGACCAAACACATTGAGATTCAGTATCATTTTCTAAGAGAGAAGGTGATGGATAAAGAGATTGAAGTCATACATACTTCAACAAAAGATCAGATAGCTGATATGCCAACCAAAAGCTTGGATGGACCAAAGCTACAAAGATTCAAAGACATGGCAGGCATAAAGAAGATAGAGAAAACCTCAATTGATGATTGAGGGGGAGCTGTTGGTGCAGGGCAATCAACAATTGAAGGTTTGGATGAAGAATTGAAGTCAAGGACTGAAGAAAAGACCAAGTCACGAAGCATGAAGGAAGTGCATATCCAGAAGATAAAGATGTGTATAAAAATGTACATTATTTTAGAGTCAGATCATTACATACTTTTGTATGGTCATGAGTTTGTAGAAATTTACCTATATATACAAAGAAAATGTCGGGGCAAGGTAGAGAGATTATGTGAGAACAAGAATTGAGAAGAATTAGATGTCATTAGACTTTTAGAAGTGAGTAGAATCTGTCTCATTGTTGAGATGTAAAAATTTCTCAGAAATGAAAATGTTGCGCCCGATCTTTCTGTGTATTCTCCTTCTGTGCTTGATCATTTCAAGAATCCTTTTGTAGATGTCTAAGTTCATAGTTAATGAGTCTATGGTTAAAGTTTGAGAGCTTAATTGTAAACAGGCTGTGAGAATTATGAGTAGGAACATTCATATGTGAAGAGGTGTTCACTGGTGCCTGAAACAGGTGCAAAATTTGATGCTAATGTTTTGGTCAGTTCTCCTTCCACAGTGTAAAGGTTTGAGCAAGCAAGCACTCATTCTAGATTGAGAGAACCAAGTGTTAAAAGTTATAGGTGTCTAAATCGATTTCTCAAAAGAAGAGTTTTAGACATAGGTGACTTGTTAAGTTCATTTGTCAAGATCTACTGAATCTTTTGAAGTGATTTAACTTGGAGGAGGTGCGCAAACTATAGGGGACACCTTGTGCAAAGTCTTATAAAAAACGTTACTCATTTGATAAGTCAATGAGAGAGATATGTGCAGCAGACTTTCTATAGAGTCATGATCTTCACAAATTTTTCAAAATCTTGACAATTGGTCATTGATCCTCTAAATTGGTGAAGGTTTGGAGTTATTCTTGATATAGAGGTGTTCTAAATTCAAGAATAGCTTGTTCTTTTGGAGATTAACACTCTCCATCACAAAGCACTTAGGTGATTATTTGTGGTTCTTGAGAAGCTCAAGGAGTCTACTTTACGATCCTCAACTTGTTCTTGGCTGGTGTGAAGCAGGGATTTGCAACACCACTTCATTTTTGGAATCTATCCACCATCTCCTCCAACAATGGTATCTGAGCAACATCAAGAAAAATGGGAGATGGATCTCCATCATTCACTAAAAAATTGGACAGGGGCAATTATCCAGCATGGTCCTTAAGGATGCAGGCTTACCTTCAAGGAAGAAGTTTGTATGGATACATCTCTAGAGATGAAGAAATGCCAATATTGAGAAGCAAACATAAACCTACTAGAGAAGAGCAAGAAAGACTAGCTGCATGGTATGCAAAGGATGTTCTAGCCATGTCTTATATACTTAAGTAAATTTTTGATTTCTTATTACCTCATATTAGGCATTGCAGAACCTCCCAAGAGAATTTGGAAGTACTCTCTTCATACTTCTCATCAAATACAAGAGCTAGGAAGAACTAGCTTTGGATGGAGTTCACAGCCTTGAAGAAGCAACCAAAGCAAAGTGTAGCTGACTATGTGACCAAGATGAAGGATGTAGCTGACGAACTTGGGAGCATTGTAGAAGAAATAGAGATGGAGAAGATAGTAAGGTAGGTGATAAATGGCATCAAAGCTGATAATAAATGGGAGTCCTTCACCATTGCAATGGAACTATATATGGACATGCAAATACTTGATCTCAACACATTGATGGGGCAACTCTTCACACATGAGACAAAGCTCAACAAGAATGGAGATAAATCTAGAGGTAATCAATGTTGCTTAACAAGAACGGAGATAAATCTAGAGGTAATCAATCTTCTGCCCTTTACACACATAGAAATAAGAGTAAAGATAAAGGCAAAGGTAAAAGGAATGAAGAAGAGGCAAGTACCTCTCAAGTGAACTTCATAGGTAGAGGAAAAGGTACTAGAGGAAGGGACAGAGGAGGGAAACAAGGCAGAGGGAGATCATAGAATCATTCACCTTGCAATATCTGTGGCTTGACCAATCATATCATCAATGAGTTCTTCAAGAACACAAAGAATCAGAGAGGAAGAGGCTTCCACAAAGGAGGCTATGGACAATCTAGAGGTAGGTTCAACAATGGAGGAAGCAATTACCATCATAATTACAACCAAGGCTACAACAACAACAACTATCAAGGATGCTTGAGAGGTAGAAGAGAGTACAACAACTATACAGAAGACCAAGAGGATTCTCTATTGATCATGAGTATGACCTCCAAGCAAGGTTAAAATGATGAACATCTATTCTATATTGATTCTGGTTGTTCCAATCATGTAGCTAGAAATGTAGCATTGTTATCTGATATTGAAGAACCTAAGGAAAGCATGAAGTTCAGACAGTGATGACACAAAAAACTTTGTTAAGAAGATTAAAAACGTTAAAGCATCTGATGGTAATATGAACCTCTTAAGTAACGTATTATATGTACCAACCATAACAAAAAACCTAATCAATGTAGGGCAGATTCTTGAGAAGGGCTTATAGGTTAGATTCACAACGCATGGAGCATATGTGAAGGACCCTCAACAAGGCTTCAAGAGGATTGCAAAAGGTGAGAAATCTGGTAGACCCTTTACATTTGAAGTTGAAGATACCAAAAATATTGCTCTCTTCAATTACAAAGATCAAACCCTATCTGAATTAGAGATATGGCATAAGAGACTAGGTCATATAGGTGAAAGGACACAAAAGAAAATATGCGGGTATCAGAGTGTGCTTGGCATTCCAAATGTGTCCAAGCAACACATGATTTACAGATGTGGAGCATGCGAATTGGGCAAATCACATCTGCAACCATTCAATAGAAAGGGATACATGTGTGAAGACTACTTGGAGCTTGTGCACACAGATGTGTGGGGTCCTAGCAAAGAGCCATCAATCTCAGAGTCAAGGTACTATCTCTTATTAATTTTTTGAATATAGTAGATGGACAATACTTTACTTTTTTGAAGCATAAAGATGAAGTCTTCACTTGTTCCAAGAAGTTGGCATTGGTTGAGAATCAAATAGGTAGAAGCTTGAACAAGCTCAGATCTGATGGAAGTGGTGAGTATTTATCATATGAATTTGACTTCTTCTTACAGGATAGAGGCATAAAGAGAGAGGTCACAATAGGATAAATGTGAGAAGTGAAGAATGTCATGCTTGGGACTTACCTCCTAGCCTATTTATAGTCGTCTCCTAGTCACCATCTAGAGTTCTCTCTAAGGCCCCTCTACTCATCTAGCCATCATGAGTAGGTACCTTGTATGAACTCTCTGGCTTTCGGCCTTGGCTATCCCTCGAGCAAGGAACTTCTCGTTCCTCCAAGCATGTACATCTCTAGAATATAACACTCTCTCCCCCATCTAAAGATCATTGTCCTCAATTATATAGAAGGAGCTATAAACCTGGGAATCAAAATCTGTGATTCCAAATAATAAGACTAGAGGATATCAAAGAGGTGGATACTCACAGTCAAGAGGCAGATTAAACCATCATCAAGGGTACAACAACAACTACAAGAACAACTACAATGGCAACTACCAAGAAGGATTCAAATCCAGAAAGGATTACAACAACTATACAGAAGAGCAAGATGATTCTCTTCTGATTATGAACATGACCTCAAAACCACGTACAAATGATGATCATCTTTTCTATATTGACTCAAGATGCTCAAATCATGTGGCTGGCAATATAGCTCTACTCTCTGACCTTGAATAACCAAGAGGTAAGCATCAGGTACAAATAGGTGATGACACCAAGCACTCAGTAGTTAAATTTGGAAATGTTAAGACCTGTGATGGAAATCAGAACTTGTTGAGTAGGGTACTATATGTACCAACCATTACAAAAAACTTGATGAGTGTTGGACAGATTGTGGAAAAAGGTTTGCAAGTTAGATTCAACCAACTTGGAGCATTTGTGCAGGATCCCAAGCATGGGTTCAAGAGAATAGCTAAAGGAGAAAAATCAGGTAGACTTTTCACTTTTGAGCTAGAAGATACAAAGAATATTGCACTCTACAATTATAAAGATCAAACACTTTCAAAGCTTGAGATTTGGCATAAAAGATTAAGGCATGTAGGAGAAAGAACCTTGAAACAAATATGCAGGGATCAATGTGTACTTGGGATACCTAATGTATCCAAGCAACATATGATCTACAAGTGTGGTGCTTGTCAGTTTGGAAAGTCTCACAGGTTACCATTCTCAAGGAAAGGCTACATGCATAAGGACTACCTAGAGCTTGTCCATACAGATGTACGGGGACCAAGCAAAGACCCCTCGATCTCAGGATCACGGTACTATGTATCTTTTATTGATGATTATAACAGGTGGATTGTATTGTACTTTATGAAGCACAAAGATGAAGTTTTCAATTGCTTTAAAAAATATCTTGCACTTGTTGAGTATCAAATAGGAAGAAACCTAAAGAGGCTAAGGTCAGATGGAGGAGGTGAGTACTTCTTCAATGAGTTTGAAGCATTCTTGCAGGACAAAGGAATCAAGAGAGAAATCACCACAAGGTAAATGGGGTAGTTGAGAGAAGAAATAGATTGATTGTTGAAACAACTAGGTCAATGTTGAATGAAAAGAAATTACCTAACTACTTATGGACAGAGAGTGTATCTACTGCCATCTACCTCATAAACAGGTTGCCATCTAAATCTCTTGATGGAATGACCCCTTATGAAGCATGGCATGGTAAGAGACCCTCACTTGATCATTGTCGAATATCTGGATGTGTAGCATATGTACACATTCCTTCTCAGATAAGAGGTAAGCTAGACCCTAAGGTTGAGAAGTGTACCTTTATTGGATATGATCTAAATCAGAAAGGGTACAGGTTCTACAACCCCTCAAATAAGGGATTCATGGTTAATAGAGATGTTTTTTTTTAATGAAAATGACTCTTGGTATGAATCAATGCAGGAAGGTTAAACTACCCTATGACTTGGAGGAGGAGTTTCCAAGTCTTACTAAGGAGGAACCTACTGCGAATGAAGTCACCAGTTCAGATGATGAAGACATTATCAATCTTGAAGAATTCAAGGCATGGAAGTCCAAAGGCAAGCTCAAGATGAAGAAACTAGAAGACATACCCGAATCTTCAAATCAAGCAATCAGAAGATCACAAAGGGAAAGCAAAAAACCTATCAGATATGGGTATGACACCTCTCTTGTCACTAAAAATTCTATTTACCTTTCCAAAGACTTGTCAATTGAAGAACCAGGATCCTATGAAGAAGCAAAGACCAAGACAGAATGGAAGGAAACTATGGATGAGGAGATTGAACCACTCAAGGAAAGTGACACATGGGAACTAGTACCAAAGAAAGAGGCTATGAAGGTAATTTGATCTAGATGGATCTATAAAATCAAAAGAAATTCTGATGGGTCAATTAGTAGGTACAAATCTAGACTTGTGGCCAAGGGTTTTGCACAAACCCAAGGCATTGAATATGAACAAACATTCTCACCTGTGGCCAAGATGCCAACCATTAGGGTATTGGTAAGTGTGGCTGCATCTAAGAATTGGAACATGTATCAGCTAGATGTAAAAAATGCTTTTTTGAATGGATGGATTTCAGAGGAGGTATACATGTCACAACCTCATGGTTATGAAGATCCCAATAAGGTAACACATGTATGCAAGTTAAAAAAGGCTCTTTATGCATTGAAGCAGGCACCTAGGGCATGGAACCACATTTTGACCACATATCGTCAAGACCAAGGTTTTGTCATGAGCAAGGCATACACTTCTCTATTTATTAAGAGAAGTAATTCAGAGGTAATATACCTATGTGTTTATGTTGATGATATCATACTTACAGGTAATGATGTCAATGGAATCAGACAAATCAAGAACCAGATGATGAAGGAGTTCAAGATCAGTGATCTTGGGTTACTAAAGTACTTTATTGGACTTGAGTTAATTTATACTAACTCCGGAATCTATATTACTCAGAAAAAATACATACAGGATATGTTGAAGAAATTTAAATTGCAAGATGCCAAAGTTGCAAGTACTCCAATGGAGGTAAATCTGAAATTAAGTGCACATGAAGGTGATGTACTTGATGACATTACAGGTTATCAAAGCATTGTGGGTAGCTTGAATTATGCTACCTTGACAAGAATAGACATTGCTTATGGAGTTAGTGTGCTAAGTCAGTTTATGCACAAACCTAGGGCACCTCACTTGGAGGCTCCCAAAAAGATCTTGAAATACCTCAAGGGTACTCAACGTCATGGTTTGTATTTCCCTTACACTTCAAACTTGGATATCAAGATTTATTGAGATGCAGATTGGGCAAGATGTGAGGATGATACGAGGAGCACTTCTGGATACATTTCATTTGCAGGTGATAAACCAATATCATGGTCTTCAAAGAAGCAACCTACTGTTGCGTTATCTTCTACAGAGGTAGAGTATAGAGGATTAGCCAATGCTACTCAAGAAGCCATATGGATCAAGCTATTGTATACATAATTGGGATTGTATACTACCTCACCATGGATATTTGGAGATAATACAAGCTCACTTCACCTTGCAGCTAATCCTATCTATCATGCTAGGACCAAACATATAGAGATCAATTACCATTATGTGAGAGAGAAGCTATTAAGCAAGGACATTCAACTAGCATATGTATCAACCAATATGAAATGTGTAGATTTGCTAACTAAAGCATTGGATGGAACCAAAATTTGCAGGTTCAAGTCAATGATTGGATTGCAGGATATACATGAAGATTGAAGATGAAGACCAAGCCAAAATGTTTGGCTTGAGGGGGAGCTGTTGGTGCAATTTACAAGCCTACACATTTGGCTTGTAGTACATACATATATGAAGAAGCATAGGAATCAATGCTAATGGTTAATTACCATTTTATCCTTTTGTAAAAGTCATATTTGACTTGGAATCTTTGTAAACACCTACCAAGTTTCAAATTCAAATTAGAAGTGAACATCTATATAAATTTCCAAGAAAAAGTCGCCGTAGAGCTAGTCACTTTCCGAGCTCCTCATTGTCATATTTGAGTGTGTGTGAGGCATACACTATAGCCCACACCCTTCTCCACCATTAGGCAATGATCTTCATGCCTATGACATTGTACAACATTGTTCATTAATACATATATCTACATTGTTTATTTCTGAATTCTCTGTCATAGTCTCTGTCAATCAGTCAACTTGTGGAGATCATATCTCACTTATTTCTCCACCAAATTCAAAGATCTATAGCTTGATGGAACCAGATCAAAGTCTTCTACGTGCTACCAAAACTTGAAAGACTTCTATTCAACCATTTCAGAGAAAAAACCATCGAAGTGATCACTCATCGAAGTCTGCAACAGTCCTAAAATATCGGGGATAAAGGTTTACTTGCTAAATTAATTTCTTTGATCATAGTTAATCTTTTTAAGTGATTTTACTTGAAAACATTAGCTTACTAAGCTAGTTACATACCCCTAAAAGGAAATTTTCCAATTCCTACTGTGCTGGTCATACTGAGCAAAAGAAGGAGTAGGTGTATTGTAAAAAATAGAAGGTTTTCTTGAAGACTTGAAGTTCAAAGTTGTCTATTTTGATTCAATCCTTTCATACATCACTGCCAAAGTACATAGGCCATTTTATGGTGTCATTGGAAAGCTAAGAAGGTCTACTTATCAACTCTGAAGCACCAAAGGACTCGTACAAAGCAGGATTTGGCAGTACCTACTTATCTTCCTGAAGTATTCATCCATCTTCGCAACAAACCTGACTTGCAATCCTTTCGCTAGTATCCAACACTTATCAAATTCTTTGTTATGGTAGGGACATAGAGTACCTTACTGAATAAGTTGATGTTTCCATCAGGTGCTTTGACATTTCCTATTTTCTCCACAAGGTTTCTTGTATCATCTCATGTTTGTACCTCATGCTTATTCCTTGGATCTTCTAAATCTGATAGGAGGCCACATTTCCTACCACATGATTTGAACAACCTGAATCTATGTAGAAAACATGCTCATCAGATTTATCTTGTGGCATAGCCATGTTCATGATCAATAATGAATCCTCTTTGTTTGAGTCTTCTGTGTAGTTATTGAAGTCTCACCTTCCTTTGTAGCCTCATTGATATTTTGAATGATTGTAGTTGTTGTAATTGCCATGGTAGTTGTTGAACCTTCCTCTTGAGTAGCCATAACTTCCTCTATTGTATCCTTTGCCTCTTTGATTCCAGGAGTTCCTAAAGTAATTTTTAGTTGTATGATTAGTTAATCCACAAATAGAACATGTTTTGGAGTCTTGGGATCTCCCTCTGCCTTGTCTACCTCCTCTTCCTCTACCTTTGCCATGTCTTCCTCTACCTGCATAGTTAGCTTGATATGTTCCTACTTCATCATCCACTTTCTTTGACTTTCCTTTGATATCTTTGGACTTGTTTTTATCAGTGTATAAAGTTGAAGATTGATTACCTTTAGAGCTTTCTTCATTTTTTATAAGCTTTTCCTCTTGAGTAATGATGGAGAGTGTTAATCTCCAAAAGAACAAGCTATCCTTGATGTTAGACCACCTCTATATCAAGAATAACTTCAGACTCCACTTAATTTTAAAGAACAATCACCAAACTATCAAGAAATTGATCAAGTGTGAAAAATCACTTCTCAGAAAAACTCTGCTGCACATTAATCATACATTGACTGATCATTCATGTAAATTTTTTGATAAAACTTTGTCGAGTATGTCGCCTAGAGGTTGCGCATCTTCTCCAAGTTAAAACACTTCAAATGCTTGAGTAGATTGTGAGAAATGACTCAAACAATGTACCTATGTCTGAAACTGTCTCTCTGTAATGACGACTTTGACACCTGTAACTTCTAAGCTATGATTATCCCAAACTATAGCCCGTTTAATCAAATTCTTTTAGCCATAGATGGCTTACCTCTCAACTTAAATTTTGAGTCCTCATTTGTGTAAAACTTTACACTATGCACTGAGCACTGTCCATTTCTTTGACCATCGAATCTGTGCCTGTTTCAGAAGATATTCAGAACTTTCTACATATGAATGTTCCTATTCAAAATTCTCTCAGCCTATTTGCAATTGGACTCTCAAACTTTAACCATAGATGGATTAACTATGGATTTAGACATGTTCAAAAGGATTTCTCAAAAGATTAACTACAGAAGGAAAATCAAAGAAAAGATCGACGCGCAATTCTTTGAAAGATTTTTCTTCTCAGAATTTTTCATACATCTGATGGATGACATGCATAATGTTCATCTCATTCTCTCCTATTCTTCTATTCTTCACATCTATTGTCTTCTCTATCTCTTTTATATCTCACTCTCCAACTATGAACATGTATCTATATATATATACAAGTCTAACTCGTCAATTTTCCAAATAATTTGAAAATATTTACAAGAGTAATGTACAAAAGAACTTTGTTTCTGAATCTCTTCTTTCTTGAAATTGATCTTCAATCTTCCATTCATTTTTCCACTTCTGGATTTTATGTAATCACTAATTGTTGATTGTTTTGCTCCAACAGCTCCCCCTCAATCATCAATTGTGATTACCTGCATCTTCTTTATTCCTGCCATATCTTTAAACCTCTGCAACTTTGGTCCATCCAAACTTTTTGTCATCATATCTGCAAGTTGATCTTTTGTAGGAGTATGCATGAATTCAATTTCTTTATCAATAACCTTCTCTCTCAAAAAGTGATACTGAATTTCAATATGTTTAGTTCTAGCATGAAACACAGGATTTGCTACCAAATATAAAGAACTCATATTGTCTCCACAAATGATAGGAGTACTCTGAATCACATCAAAACTCTTCATAAGTGTCTTTAGCCATATTACTTCCTTTGTAGCTTCCACCATGCCTCTGTATTCTGCTTCTGTGGATGATAGAGCAACTGTATGTTGCTTCTTAGAAAACCATGAGATTAGCTTATCTCCCACATAACACAAATATCCATGTGTTGATCTTTTATCATCCAAATTACCTGCCCAATCTGCATCACTGTATATTTTGACTCTTGTATCTGAAGTAAAACCCATAGTACAACCCTTCATTGAGTGTACCCTTGATGTACCTAAGTACTCTTTGTCCTACAATTCAATCTTCCTTTCTAGGACAATGCATGAATTGAGATAGAACTCCAACTGCATATGAAAAATCAGGCCTTGTTAATGTAGCATAAATCAAGCTACCCACCAAACTCTGATAGAGCTTCATATCTTTGAATTCTTCTCCTCCATATTTAGTCAATCTATGATTCACTTCCATTGGAGTTGGTGCTATCCTGCAATCTTCCATTTTAAATTTGGTTAGCAAATTTTTCAGATACCTTTCTTGAGTTACATATACTCCATGTTGAGTATATGAAATCTCCATTCCCAAGAAGAATGACAAATTTCCCAAATCACTGATTTTGAATTCTTTCTCCATCTGTTTCTTAATCATTTGTATGCCTTTATCATCTGTTCCTGTAAGTATTACATCAACATAAATACAAACATAAATAAATCCATCTTCACTTGCTTTGACTAGCAAGCTACTATCTGCCTTTGATGCTTGAAATCCAAGTTCCTTCAAGAACTTTACAAGCCTATAATTCCATGCCCTTGGGGCCTGCTTCAATCCATACAAAGCTCTCTTGAGCTTACACACATAATTTGGATACACTTGATCTTTGAACCCTTCTGGTTGCTCCATGTAAACTTCATCTGAAATGTAACCATTCAAAAAAGCATTTTTAACATCTAATTGAGATAATTTCCAACCTTTGCAAGCAGCAATTGCTATGAGTGTTCTGATGGTTGTCATTTTTGCCACAAGACTATAAGTCTCATCATAGTCCACTCCATATGTCTGTGCATATCCTTTCACAACAAGTCTGGCTTTGTACCTAGACATAGTTCCATATGCAAATCTTTTTGTTTTGTAAACCCACTTACATCCAATGATTTTCTCGCTATTAGGTTTAGGAACCAGATCCCATGTCTGATTTTCCATCAATGCATCATACGCCTCTTGCATAGCTTCTTCCCAATTCTTCTTCCCTTTGGCTTCATCATATGTAGATGGATCTTCATTTGCTTTTATCATGTAAGCATAATCCTTAGTAGTCAAGAATGAAGTATCATAGCTATACCTTGTAGGTTGCCATTTGTGCCTTGTAGACCTCCTGAGTTCTCCACTTCTTGAAGTTTCTGGTTCATCACATTCTGGATCAAACCTTGGCACTTCTTCACCTCCAACTTGTATTTCATTTTTCTCTTCTTCATCAACTATCTGAACCTTTGTTTTACCTTTCTTCTGATTCATAATTTCTTCAACTTTTGCATACACATTAGATGTACCTGCATACCAAGTACTTTGCTCATCAAATGTAACATCTTTGGACACAAGGAATTGTTTTGTGGATGGACTCCACAACCTATAACCCATCTGCTTGTCATCATAACCAATGAATACATACTTCTCTGCTTTAGGCTCCAATTTATGCCTCAATTGAGATGGCACATATGCATATGCCAGGCATCCAAATATTTTACAATGATCCAAGGTAGGTCTCTTACCCCACCAAGCTTCATATGGTGTCATACCCTGCAAAGCTTTACAAGGCAATCTATTAACCAAATATGTGGCTGTGTTTACAGCCTCAGCCCATAAATAATTTGGACAATTTTTCTCTTTCAACATGGATCTTGCAAATTCAACAAGTGTCCTATTTCTTCTTTCTGCTACCCCATTTTGTTGAGGAGAGTACCTGCAAGCAATTTCCCTCTTTATACCTGCATTCCACAAGTAATCACTGAACTCATTAGAAAAATACTCTCCCCCTGCATCTGACCTTAACCTCTTCAATTTTTGACCTGTAATTCTTTCTGCATATGCATGATAGTGTTTAAATGTATTAAACACTTCTGATTTGTCTTTGATCACATAGATTGTGATCCACCTGGTAGCATCATCAACATATATGACATAATATCTTGAACCATTTATACTAAAGTCCTTTGAAGGACCCCACACATCTGTATGTACCAATTCAAGTCTTTCTGAATACATAAAACCATGCTTATTGTATGATTGCTTATGAGCCTTACCTAACTGACATGCTTCACATCTGTATGTCAGGTGTTGACGTGCAATGTTAGGCAATCCAAGTACTAAACCATTGTTTATCATTTCTTTGATACCTCTCTCATTAAAGTGTCCAAGTCTTTTGTGCCAAAGATCCAATTATGACACCTTTTGCTCTCTATATGCAAACATAGCATGTCCAATATTTCCTTGTACCTTAAATGTGAAGAGCCTTCCTTCCTTCTTCCCTGTAACAATCTATTATACCCTTGACTAGGGTCTTCAACATAAACTCCATCATTAGTGAACCTTACCTCATATCCTTTTTCCACAATTTGTCCTACACTTATCAGATTTTTAGGAACTGTAGGAACATACAAAACCTTACTCAAAAGAGTGCTTCCATCTTTGGCTTTGACTGAACCAATTGACTTTACCTTGTGCTTTGTATTATCACCTGTTTGGACTCTATGATTAATTGCATTATAATCTAGATCAGTCATCAAGGAAATGTTTCCACTCAGATGGTTGCTACATCTTGAGTCAATATAAAATACTCTCATGTCTTCATGTGAGGCCTCACATGTTGCATTCATAATAAGAGTCGAATCTTCTTTCTGATATGATGCATAATTGTAGTAGGTATTATTATATGATTGATTTTGGAAGTTTCTTCCTCCACCTCTTCCAAAAGAATTCCTACCACCTCTACCTCTGAATTTTCCTCTCTGATATCTGCCACCTCTTCCTCTTTGATTAAAATTCTGATTAAAATTACCATTGCTTTGATTATTGTGCCAACAATCATGAGATAGATGATTGGTCTTACCACATATCCAACAAGCTCTGGCATTATCTTTGTTATTTTCTGCCTCTTCCTCTACTTCTGCCACTTCCTCTTCCTCTTAGGAAGTTTGCTTGGCTTGGAGTACCTTCATCTTCAACTGATTGTTGCTTTCCTTTGCTAGCTTTCTTCTTGTCTTTAGAATACATTGCATAACCTGCACTCTTATCAATATCTCCTTTGATATCATTCTCAAAAGTTAGCATATGTCCTAACAATTGATTTGGATCAGGAGTGAAATGATCTAATGAAAGTTCTATGGACAAAATAAAAGGCTTCCACTTCTCATCTCCTCTTAGCCCTGTGAGAATTTGTCTTACCAATTTATCTTCTTCATCCATTGCACCTAAAGAATCTGCAATGTCCTTCATCTTTGTCACATAGTTAGATATTGATTGTGAAGCCTTCTTCTTGAAGGTAGTGAACTCTGCCCATAATGAAGCTTTCGTTGATTTGGTTGTGTTCTAAAAATGCTCTTCCAAAGCATTCCAAATGTCACTTGCACTTTCAAGTCCTCTAATATGAGGAAGCAAATAATCATTCACTGCCATGTAGATTATGCTCCTTGCTTGAGCATCCTTCTTCATCCAAATCTTTACATCTGCTAACTCCTCCCTACTTGGAACACTAGGATCTCTGAACTCTGGCTTTTCTTCCTCTCCTGTGATATATCCCATCAGATCTTTGCTCATAAGATGAGCTTCCATTCTCATAGACCAAGCTGGATAATTTTCTCTATCCAACTTTTCAATTTGGAGACTATCTCCCATCCTTGCTTCACCTGTAGTCTCAAATCTTTAGTCCTTATAAAGAATGAATGTACCTTGGTTTTGAATGTTGCTTCTTCTGATCCTTTTGACAAACTTTATGTGTCTTCCTTCAATGTTTCTTCACATTTTATCCTTTTGATCCTTCGAGATGTAAAGTTTGTATGTCTCCAGCAGTCGGAGTCTCCCTTTCCTCAATTTTGATATAACCTGCTCTGATACCACTGATGGAGTGTTAATCTCCAAAAGAACAAGCTATCCTTGATGTTAGACCACCTTTATATCAAGAATAACTTCAGACTTCACTTAATTTTAAAGAACAATCACCAAACTACCAAGAAATTGATCAACTCTGAAAAATCACTTCTCTGAAAAAAATCTGTTGCACATTAATCATTCATTGACTAATCATTCATGTAAATTTTTTGATAAAACTTTGCAGAGTATCTCATCTAGAGGTTGCGCATCTTCTCCAAGTTAAAACACTTCAAATGCTTGAGTAGATTGTGAGAAATGACTCAAACAATGTACCTATGTCTGAAACTGTCTCTCTCTAATGACGACTTTGACACCTGTAACTTCTAAGCTATGGTTCTCCCAAACTATAGCCCGTTTAATCAAATTCTTTTAGCCATAGATGGCTTACCTCTCAACTTAAATTTTGAGTCCTCATTTGTGTAAAACTTTACTCTATGCACTGAGCATTGTCCATTTCTTTGACCATCGAATCTGCGCCTGTTTCTAAAGACATTCAGAACTTTCTACATATGAATGTTCCTATTCAAAATTCTCTCAGCCTGTTTGCAATTGGACTCTCAAACTTTAACCATAGATGGATTAACTATGGATTTAGGCATGTTCAAAATGATTTCTCAAAAGATTAACTACAGAAGGAGAATCAAAGAAAAGATCGACGCGCAATTCTCTCAAAGATTTTTCTTCTCATAATTTTTCATACATCTGATGGATGACATGCATAATGTTCATCTCATTCTCTCTTATTCTTCTATTCTTCACATCTATTGTCTTCTCTATCTCTTCTATATCTCACTCTCCGACTATGTACATGTATCTATATATATATACGAGTCTAACTCGTCAATTTTCCAAATACATTGAAAATATTTACAAGAGTAATGTACAAAAGAACTTTGTTTCTGAATCTCTTCTTTCTTGAAACTGATCTTCAATCTTCCATTCATTTTTCCACTTCTGGATTTTATGTAATCACTAATTGTTGATTGTTCTGCTCCAACAAGTAAGTAGTTGTCCAATGAGTGTATTGAAATCAGGTACATGCATGTCCATGTACAAATCCATAGCTGTGGTGAATGCTTCCCACTTGTCATCCTTCAAGCCATTGATGACCTGCCTTACAATTCGCTCTTCATCTATTACCCTTCCAATGCTTCCCAACTGATCTGCTATGTCCTTGAGCTTTGTGACAAAATCAGTCACATTTTGTTTTGGAGCCTTCTTGAGAGTTGTGAAATCCAGCCATAGTTGATGCTTCCTAGCTTTAGTACTTGAAGAGAAGAAAGCTTCAAGTGCATCCCACACTTCCTGAGATGTCTTACAGCTTCTAATGTGAAGCAACAAAAAATATGAGATAGAGTTGAGGAGATAAGACCTTGCAAGTGCATCCTTGGAGCACCATGTGCTCAATCTTTCTTGCTCTTCTTGTGTTGGTTGACTTTTGTTCCTGAAACTTGGCATAACTTCATCTCTAGCCACATAACCATATAAACTTCTACCTTGAAGATACGCTTCCATTCTTAATGACCAAGATGAGTAGTTACTTCTGTCCAATTCGTCAATTGATGAAGGAAATCCATCTTCCATGTTGTCCAACCTTGCTCTGATACCACTATGAAGAGATGGATAGGTATGTGCTTGAAGATGAAGAGGTGTTGCAAAATCCTTGAGCTACACTAGCCAAATGAACTCCACGATTATGTGGTGGGCTCTTTTAGCTTGCCAATGGATGTATTAGACACCCTATGTACCTTGGAGGATCACTCTCAAAAAGATAGATCAAAATAGATAAGTTCGAGTAAGCTGACAGGTGAAGAACTTGCTATTTTGGTTCATACACCTGTCGAGTGTTTTGCATAATTTGTTGAGCACAGCAGTAGTTAGCTTAATTCCTTTTGGGGAAGTCTAGTTAGTGTAAAGAGCTAACGTTCAAGAGTAATCTCATAAAAAATAATGAACCACACACTGAGAATGATGTTTAACAAGTGATGACATCATCCTAATTTTCACGAGCTGCTAAAGTAATAAGACCAGTGAGCCGAAAAAGGAACATAACGCACGATTTAAGAGCCCAATGATTATGAAAATTTGTATGCTTATACTAGACAATATGAAAAATCTAACAAGCTTTAAATCATTGAATTTGGTTACGTACACACTGAGCAACACCTCTAACAAGATGAGTAAAAAGGTAGGGTACCTGACAGAGAAGTGAAAATGAACGGACATGTCTGCCTTCAACTGAACATAACTGAAGATGAAAAACCCAAATGAAATGAAAACTGGTGAGAATATAGTAGACTTGTAGAGATAACGTTACCAAGTTAAATCACTTAAAATGATGCACCAAGCTCAGAGAAACCATCTCTGCAATCTGACTGAGAAAACTGATAGATATGGCAGTGAGTAGTACACTTCACAAGAACATGGAAATATGAACTCAAATGATCATGAAAATGAAATTATATTGATTTTGCAACACAATGGATTTACTGATACATATGTGTGCCTTGAAACCAAATCTTGATATGGCATAAAACTCAGCTCTTTGAGGTCTTCTCTGAGGTCTCTCTAACCACGACCAAAGTTGCCATCTATTTATAGTTGAGCTTGGGAGGCTAACTTCCCTCAATCACTCTCCAATCAATTAGTGATTGATTTGATTCTCTACCTACCACAAATCACGAATTCATGGCTCCTCTTTCCCTTTTTGATCAAGTGGACTCAACCACTTAAGATTCTTTCACTTTTACATCAAGTAAAGTCTTCAAAAGTTACAAGAGGTAGTTCACAAGTGAATTTTACATTGTCTTCATTTTAAGGCTTCTTTTTTGAATTTGTGGGACTCAAGCCAATACTTAGGCTTCTCATAGACTTGCTCCAACATCTCTCTCTAACTCAAAGGCTATGAATCCACCACTTTGAAGTATAGGAGCCTCTGAAACAACTTGTTTTAGAGTATCAAAATTATATTTCTACTCTTTCTTCCATGCAAAGAAACCTTGCCTTGAAGCAAGTTCATCATAGGTACTACTATCGATGAATAAAAAAAATGAATTTTCGATCAAAATCGGAATGTCCTAGAAATGATCATAAATGTCCCTCATCTTGAGATGTAGGCCAAAATAACATAACTAAAACCTTCTTGGGATCCATCTGAACCCCATCGATAGATACTCTATCCTCAAAAGATACAACTAAGTCTTCTCTGGATTAACTAAGTCTTATCATGATCTCTTACTCTAATATGATGGTAGCCACTTATGAAATCTATTGTACTAAATACAACGGCTCCACCTAGAGTGTCTAAAAGATCATTAATCGTGGGTATGGGATATCTATGTATGATAGCAATTATATTGAGTGCTCTGTAGTCAATGCACATCCTATAAGATCCGTTTTTCTTCTTCACTAGAAGAGTTGGTGCTGAAAAGGGTGAATAGCTAAGTTTAATCAGCCCTTTTCAGTAATTCTTTTAAGGACAACTCTTGGAATTTTTCTCTCACTTTCGCTGAAAGTGCTGAAGCATTCCAACTAGAGTCTCCATGATTGCATGAATTCATCATAGTACACAATGAATGCATACAATATGGAAAAATAAATAAACTTACAATCAATTTTAAGCAACTTGGTAGCATTTACTAATCATGTCTCTTGGAGATCTGGTTCTCCATGGATCAGTAGTCGCCTCCCCTCATGCCTAAACTTGATCACTTTACTTGGTCACTGTTTTCTTTGTAACTATAAATAGAGAGATCAAACTTGCTTCCCAACTTGTCTTCCATTTTGGAACTCACTTTCTTACTTAATAGACCTTGCATTGTTGTATAATCACTCCCTACTAGAGACAACCTTGCCGTGTCTAATAATTATAAACCATGCGTTGCTATATAACCTTGTCTAACTCCCTCCTAGGGATTGAGACTATAGCCTTGCCTTATTTACCCTTTGCAAATCTTGCCTTTCTGTATATCTTGGCCACTCTTGAATATCTGACCCACAGACTTGCCTTGCTTGTTCGCCACAAACCTTGCCTTTCTGTGTATCTTAGCCATTCTAGAGTTCTTGGCCTATGTTGGAAAACAATGTCATATGAGTACATTATCCATGGTTCATTTGCTCAAAATTGTCCAGAGTTCATAGGTTATGTAGACTTCTGTATAAGTTTTTGTACAAATAAAACGTGTGGGCAAGTTGGTTAGTTCATGGCCCTCCCAAATCTGTGATCCAAGTTCTATCCCCGATCGGCGTAGCACGAAAATATTTTTCTCATGCTTTTGTTTTAGATAAAAACACACGAGAATGGAAACACGTTTTTTGATACAGCGATGACAGATTCTTTTCCAATAGTGTTTTTTGAACAACGTTCACATGAAAGAACGGTCACTGCTTTAATGATTTTGGTAGAGCTTTTCATGGGACAAACACACTACTATATAACAACAAGTTGGGTCACGTTCTATTCATCCTTCACCAATTTCAACACAACCTTTGGAGAGCTTGGACCTCAATAGAGGTGGTGTTTCTTCTAGCGCATGGCGCAGCCATGGTGCTACCTTGGAGCATGTTGAGGAGTGGATATGGAGTTCTTCTTGGAGGAGAAAAGGGTGCTCACACTCTTGCTCATGGAGAGGACTTGGATATTAGCAGCTTGGTGGTGAGGATCAGCCATTCACATGATGTATTTGAATATTGTCTTCTACATGAAGATTTCAGTTTACTTCAAAGACATTGGATGGTGGTTAACATAAGATTTACATCTTATGTTAAGAATTCAGGTACATGTTCTCTTTATGCACATAGGTACTACTTGAAGTTTATGGAGGTAGTAACATCCATATCAGGAGGAATCCTATTCCGCATAGGTACCAGACAATCAGTACATATATGCTTTATGCATATTTGGATGAGGTGTTCGAGAAAGTATGGTCATATGAGTTTGAGGATTTCTGGCAACAAACTTGTTAGCATTCTTTGCTACTTTGTAAGTATGTGATCTTTCACACACGTATCTCACTTAGGGTCTTCCATGCTAAGGTTAGAAGAGGGTTTGTTGATTATCAGTTTTAGACTGATCCTTCCTGTTTCGGTCACTCATATTCATTCTTTTGTAACCTATCAGGTCACACATCTCATACATATTCAGATTTCACTCCATACATCTGAATATGTTTGTTACATTTGTACATCTATTTATGTTCACAAAGAGTGGTTGAGAGTTTTGCTGCCACATTTTACATTTAACATTGGTATATGTGATAGTGTGAGTAAGCCTTGGCTTACATAACACTTTACACATGTTGTCTATTGGAGATAGATGTCTGCGGAAGCACGTAGACAACACAAGGAAGAAGAAGAAGCTTGGAGCACAAACACACAATACTGAATGTATTACTAGAGAATGTAAGATAAGTAACCCATTAGGGCAATAGGCGTATATACAAGCTGGGGGAAGGAAACCTCCTAAAGAGGGATAAAAGTGCCCCGACGGTCCTAATGTGTTCACACACATCACTACCTAAATATATCAACAAATCCCCACTCGGAGTGATGCGGTGAACAAGGAGTTGGTACTCATGTATAAGGAAGTGCCAAGCTATGCGGAAATCACTCCACAAAAGGAAGTAAGCCCAAAGCTTTGTGGAAAGCTTCAAACTTCTCCCTAGGCAGAGCCTTCGTGAAAAGGTATGCAATGTTCTCCTGCGTGGGCACATATGCCAAGTTGATCTCCCTAGCAGAGAACCTCTCCCTGACATAGTGATAATGCACCTCAATGTGCTTAATGCGAGCATGGAACACAGGGTTCCTTGCAACTACCAATGCGCTCTGACTGTCAGTGAAGATGGTGGTGGCAGAAGACTGGCCAACACCCAAATCAGCCATAAGGCGTCTGAGCCACACCCACTCAATAGTCGTTGTGAAAGCTGCCCTATACTCAGCCTCACAACTGGAAGTTGCCACAGTAGGCTGCTTCTTGCTCAACCAAGATATACATGAGCTACCAAGCATGAAGCAAAAACCACTGGTGGACACACGAGTGTCATAGCAACCAGCCCAATCTGAGTCAAAAAAAGCATGCAAATCTGGCGGTAGTGATCCCCCCTTGGGATAAAACAACCCAAGTAGCTGAGTACCACTCAAGTAGCAAAAGATGCGCTTAACCGCCTTCCAATGCGTGACTCCTGGGCAATGCATAAACCTGCTCATCTGTGAGACAGAAAACTGTATATCTGGCTAAGTAATGCATAAGTAAATTAAGCATCCAACAACCTACTGATAGAGAACAACATCAAATGCATCTCTAGCATCATGAAGACTCAATCGTAAACCTATCTCCATAGGAGTGGCAATAGGCTTACAGTCGTCAAGGCCAAAATGCTGCAATAATGTGTCAATATATTTCGTTTGACACAAAGCCATTCCACCATCAATTTGCATAAACTGAATGCCCAAATAGTGATGCAAATGCCCCAAATCAGACATCTCAAATGAGGCATGCAAATCAGCCTTGAAATCAGCAATATGCTTCTCAATAGGACCAGTGAGCAGCATGTCGTCAACATAGACAACAATGATCAGAAGCGCATCATTAGCACGCTTAACATATAAGGTGCTTTCAGTTGGATTGTTTTCAAAACCATGTGCAACCAGATAGGCATGTATCTTCTCATAACAAGCACGTGGTGCTTGCTTTAAACCATATAATGCCTTCTTTAACCTGCACACCTGGTTTTCATGCCCTTTCTGCACAAAGCCACGGGGCTAAAAAACATACACTTCTTCATGCAAGTCACCATTCAAAAATGTTGTTTTAATGTCCAACTGATGTACATTCCAACCATGATGGGCTGCAAGTGCACAAATGCTCCAAATAGTAGTCATATGGCATGTAGGTGCAAAGGTCTCATCAAAATCAATGCCTCTTTCCTGTGCATAACCCTTTGCAACAAGTCTAGCATTATACCTATCAACTGTACCATCAGGTTTACGCTTCAGCTTGTATACCCACTTAGTGCCAATGGCCTTCTTGCCAGGAGGCAAGTCACATAAAGACCATGTACCATTCTTCATTATAGCATCATATTCAGATTGCATAGCAGCCATCCAATTTTCTGAATTCTGTGCTTCATCAAAAGAAACAGGCTCATTCTCATCACATAGACTAGAGGCAGCCATAGCATAGCAATCTGATGCAAAGGAGGCACTATGAGAGCCTGAACGAGTACGATATGAAAAAGGTGCATCTAATTTGAATATGCAAAGTCTGCACCAACCATTTTGGCATAGTTTTTGCCTATTCAATATCAGCTCTCTCATCAACAAGTGCATCATGTAAATCTGCATCAGAAATGGAATGATCTGCAACATCATATGAAACCTACAAAGACTGAGAAGTTGCCTCATTAGGACGAGCACTAGACTGTCCACCTGTAAAAAGAGGCATCAAAGTATCATAGATGTCTTTGGAGCTAACAAATGTCTCCTTAGTACATGAAAGCAATGGCTGAATAGCATCTTCCACAAAGACAACATCACGGCTAACCAGAATGTGTTTAGTCTGTGGATGATACAGACGATAGCCTTTACTTTCAGAACTGTACCCAACAAAAATACATTTTACTACCTTATCATCCAATTTTCTACGATGTTGTTCAGGCACTAGTGCATATGCCAAACAACCAAAAACACGAAGATGAGCAACAGATGGCTTGCGGTCATGCCAAGCCTCATGTGGAGTGATAGACTATAGCGCTTTAGTGGGACACCTGTTCAGTACGTATGCTGCACACATGACAGCCTCAAGCCGGAAACTATGTGGTAAAGCCTGACTCTTGACCATGCACCTCGCCATCTCCATGAGTGACCTGCTCTTTCGTTCAACAACTCCATTTTGTTGAGGTGTATACGGAATTGTACACTGGTGGTTTATCCCACGTTCAGCTAGAAATGCATTAAAATCAGAAGACATATATTCCCCCCCTCGATCATAACAGAGGGTGCCCATTTTACATGCTGACAGATTTTCAGCCAAAACCAAAAATTGTTTAAAGCACATGAACACTTCGTACTTTACTTTAAGTGGATATACCCATGCATGCCTAGAAAAATCATCAATGAAAGTCACGAAGTAAAGGTAATTTCCAAAAGAGGGTGTCTGCATAGGACCATAGACATCACTATGTACAAGCTGCAATTTCTCTGTAGCCCAAACTGAATCATCTTTTGGAAATGAGGAACGGTGCATTTTGCCCAAAATACAGCCTTCACAAAGATGTTTTCTAGGTGCCTCAAGTTTGGGCAAAGAGGACACCATTTCAGATTTCTACAGGTGTAGCAAACTAGCAAAATTCAGATGACCAAAGCGTGCATGCCAAAGCTTTGCATCTGACATAGCCTAAGAATCATTTATTGCACATGCCAAATCATTTTCAGATCTTTCATAGTCTATGAGCTTATACAACCTACGACATAAAATGCTAGAATCAATAATAACATCGCCATTTGACAGATCATGAACTGTACATCAGTCATCAACAAATTTCACAACCAAGCCAATCTTGGCTAATGTAGAAACTGATAACAGATTCTTCTTGATCCCTCGCACAAATAAAGCATCTAACAAAGTGAAAGAACTACCATCAACAGTAGTCAAAATGATCTTACCAACTCCCATAATAGGATAAGAGGAGTTGTTGGTGCATGTAACAGTATTCCCTGTAGGGGCAGGCTCGAGTGAAGAGAAGAAATTGCGCTGTGAGGTAATATGTTTGGTCGCCCCACTGTCAAAGTACCAAACATCTGAGTCTACTACCGACATTCATGGATCATGAGAAGATGGGTCAAAACTGCAGACAGTAGTAAACGCCCATTCTTCTTCCTGCACAAGATTTGCAGACTCTCTTTTTGGTGTAGAGGCCTCTGCAAAAACCATTCCAGCCTCTTTCTTCTTTGCCTCTTTAGCAGCCAGTTTTGGACAGTTCTTTATGATATGGTCATTCCCTTTACAGTACTTACAAAACAATTTCTGCTTTTCTGATTTCTTCTCATCTTTATCTTCCTTCTTCAAATATGCAGAATTAGCAGATTTCTGCTTACTAGTTGAAGAGCTCCATTTTCCTTTGCCCTTCTGACTAGCCAGGAAAGCTTGATCTCCAACTTGCATAATGGACCTGTTTTGCCTTGACTGATCTTCCTGCAACAAAACACAGACTAACTCCTCAAATGACAAGGCATTTGGATTGCCTTTCATCATCAACCAAAGAGTAGAAGCAAAACTCTGATATGAATCAGGAAGACCATTCAAAACGGTCTGCACAAGTGAGCTATCTAGTATAACCTCATCAACAGAAATCAACTGTTCCTTCAAGTCTTTGATCTTTGTTAGGAAACTGTCCATAGAATCACCTTCATTCATGTGCTCACTCTCCAACTGTTTTCGGAGGTAAGCAACATGAGCCTCATTCCTAGCTTAGTACAATGTGGTAAGTATATCCCAAGCATCCTTACCTGTTCTGCAAGAGCGAATATGAGAAATAATGGCACGTTTGACAGACAAAGCTATCAATGCATGTGCTTGGGCATCTCTGCCATCCCAACGAATCTGCTCTACAGTAGGTGCAGCAAAAACAGCAGCACGAACAGGAATCTGTGGAATACCATCTTCAACACCATCTTCATCAGCTCCACCATCTGTATTTGTAGTACCTGTAGCCAGAGGTGTAACAGGACGTCTTTCAACACCCTGCACAATGTTCCACAATCCTTTTGCAACCAATACATGTCTCATCATATAAGCCCATAATGGGTAGTTGGTACCATCCAACTTATCCTCAACAACCAACATACGGAATACATCACTGCTTTCAGCCATGGCCGGTGACTAAAATACCTTGATGCAGAAAATTGATTTTATCTCAAAAAGTTGAATAGAACTGCCCCAACGAATTCTGCTAGACCTGTAGCAGACTTTGAGACGCTTATACTAGCGAACAGAAATTGGTATATACCTTTGGCACAAAAAGATGAAATAGCTTGCACAAGCACTATGATAATGTGTTCGGAGGCCGAAACGAGCTCAGATCACGATTTCGGCACCACAAAGGAAAGCAATTATGATCTCTGAAACACCGTGAGTATGCTCACCAAAGTTTGTGCAAATCTGAGACTGCAAACGGAGGAGTGTTGACGATGTCCTAGATGAAGCGACGACCTGCTCTGATACCAATTGTTGGAGATAGATGTCTACGGAAGCACGCAAACAGCACAAGGAAGAAGAAGAAGCTTGGAGCACAAACACACAATACTGAATGTATTACTAGAGAATGTATAAAGATAAGTAGCCCATTAGGGCAATAGGCATATATACAAGCCGGGTGAAAAAAACCTCCTAAAGAGGGAAAAAAGTGCTCCGACGGTCCTAGTGTGTTCACACACATCACTACCTAAATATATCAACATTGTCTAGTCTCTCTCTATCTTTCTCTCATCATTTGTATGATTAAATGTGGTATGTTCATGTTTTGTCAATATTGGAAGATTGCTAGATTCTATGTTGTCTATGTTGGACCTATGGAACCTTGGACCTGTGATATAAGGTATGGGCCAACCTCATTTCCAAGATTTGGTATCAGATCTTTAGGGATTTGGCATCAAAACATTTAGGCTCATAGATTCCCAGGTTTCCAGACTTCCAGGTTTACAACATATGATTTAAGGGCATCTTCTAATATTTGACATTTGACATACACATTTAATCTAGATGAGTAGAGATTTGAGAATTAAACAATTCAGTCACATGTTTATCCATTAGTGTATGAAGTAGATGATCTGTTAGCAACCAAATATTTTTGAAAGAGTATGCAAATACTTTACAAACATATTGTTTGAAGACCAAGACTTGATGAAGAGAAGACTACTTCAAATTCAAGATTAGAGAAGACGAAGGAATCAGATCAAAATCAAATCACAGGTATCCGTTTTTAGTATCAGATTATCATTTGTAGATCATATCTTAGAGGAGCAGTTATGAAGAGATTTGAAGGATTCAAGGAATGATTTTATACACTTTCATTGTTTGAAAGTTGAAGGCTACATCAAAACAGGTATCTAAAGGTTTTTCTAGAGACTTTTGAGAGATCTCTTTCATGGCAAGAAAGTTCATCTAAGAAGACAAATTCGGAGATGGGATGAGTTTTATGTTCAACCAATTTTCTGTTATAAGTTGGTTGGATATCCAAGTACAAAATTTGATCTAGAGAAGTAGCTCTAGAAAGGTAATTCATCGTTCAAACAAAAGGTTGGTGAATTCAGTCATATCAGTCATTTGAAGCAATGTTTTGATTTGGAGATATGAGGAGATGATAAAACATAATGTTCACTTCCATTTGTATACCATGTTTGTTTTTTCTCTTACTCTTAGCACTAGAGGAAGAGAAAGATTTCATTTGAAGATGTCAAGAGTGCTTACTACTTCAAGATGAAGAGAACAAAAGGTATGGAAGAGAAGTTTTGAAGATGTTAACATCATCAGGTGGAAAAAGATGCAGAAGAAGAAAGTCCATCATTTTCAAAACAAAAGTAAGACTTCCTTTTCTCTTATATTTTCCATATAACTTTCCTACTTTATCCTCTACATCCAAGGACAAGTCTACGAGAACATCTTGTGTGAAGATAGTCTAAAGAACAAGCAGTTTCTTGTTTGCATTATACTTGGTCATGTTTTAGTAGGTTTTGACAAAGAATTGCATTGAGAGAAAGAAAAGTAGCGGATTTTAAAGACAACTTGTATGTTTTAACTCATATGTATGAGTTATACATAAGTTGAAGTTTTTGAGCAAGCACTTATATGTTCCCTCAAAGAATTCTTGGAGTGTCAATACAGAGTTACTTGGTATATGACAAGTTGTAGAGAAGATATTTCTTCTTTATCTAACTCTTGAGGTAAAAGAGTATTTTTTAGCAGATGTTGAAGACTAGGGTTGAGGTTTTGTATTTGGAAAGGTTACCTCATATTCAGTATTTTCAGAAAACTTCAGAAAATTTAGATTTTTTGATGTACCAGTCAGTTGAAGAATCTACTTTCTATGATTGTCTAGATTGTGGATACATGCTTGTATTCAAAAAGGTGTTCCATGAGATCCTATCACTTGATTGAGAAGTGGAGTTAGCCAAAAGAAAGTCAAGCAGGTACTATCACATTTCACCCGGGAAGAATATGAAAAGATGAAGTATCAACTTGCAGCTTTTGGAAGCTTTGTCCACTTATGTTTCAAGTACGAGTTGCAGATTCTGGAGAAGGATTTGTTTAAGAAACATTTTACAACTTTGTGAGAAGCATGGACACTTAGAGACATTCAGGTAACAAATCAAACATTCAATCATGAAGGTTTGATGAGAGCAAATTCTACAGAGGTATTTTTTTTGAGAGATCATAGATCTTGTATAAACTTGGATGATCTTGAATGATCATGAAGATCTTGAGTCAGTTGTCTATCCTTTGTTTGTAAAGATTCTTAGCATTGGAAGAAGTAAGTCAAAGATTCAGATTCTTTCATATTTGTATTGTAGAGGAATAGAAGAAGATACTTGTTATGTTGTAGAAGGTTATGTTCAATCCTAAAATGCTTTTGGCAAGGTTTTTAAGATAGATCAGCTAACCTTATTCTATAATTTGGGAAGCTAAGGAATGACACGGAAAGCTATTGGCATGTGCACAATGCTAATAAAAAGGGTTCAGAGATTTTGTTTCAGATATAGGTATTAATCACTGAAGATAAGATTTATTGAAAGCAAGAAGACATTCCATATTTCATAAAGCTTGATATATTTAGAATTCTGGATACTAGTGTTAAGTCATCCAGGGGGGTGATGAAACATGAAGACTTATTTTCAGCCATATGTAAAAGAATACCGAGTCATACCTATAGGTATTCCTATTTCAGGTATTCCTATATTTCCTTTGTCAGGTGCTCTTTATGTTCTAGCTTTGAAAAAAGAAGGAAGAAGGAGAATGTTTGGAGAAAGTTCCTGTTAGGATGTTCATGTTCAAGAGAAGGTTCCAGAGTTCTATTGAAGAGAAGCTTGATATTTCAGAGAGGTATGTTTGAGAAGTGTGCACATTTATGTTTATACCAGGTTCTGAAGGAAAGAGGTATGAAGGATTTACACATTGAACAAGGATGAAGAAATGATGACATCATAGATTTTTTGATGAGTCTCATGATTTGAGTTGAGTACAGTCAGAGATGAACTAGCTAGTGTTCATAATACACTAAGTTGTGAGTTGTCAGTCACAACTTCCAAGATTCAGTTCTTGATTTTGTTTAGTGTATCTACATGACACGACAGAAGTACGTTGAGAAATTTTTGGTAAGATAAACGCAAATATGTGGATCCTAGTGTATGTTTTGAGGTTTGTGAAGACAGAAAATAGCAAGTTCAGAGTTAGTACATGCTTTATTTGTTGTCAAGCAGTGATTGCTTGATGAGAACACTATTGGATATCTAGTTTGCATATTTTCTCAAGTATTATGGTTCATATTCAGCAAGTTCAGGTTTTTTGAAGAAAAGATTTGAAGGTCAGTTGGGGAGTATAAGTTTCAAGCTTGTAATAGTTTGCGGATTATGAAGTTTACAGATGTATGAAGTTTGCAGATCCAGTCCAGTTTGTACAAATATGATATTGCAGGGGGGATTGTTGGAAAACAACGTCATATGAGTACATTATCCATGGTTCATTTGCTCAAAATTGTCCAGAGTTTACAGGTTATGTAGACTTTTGTATAAGTCCTTGTAGAAATAAAATGCGTGGGCAAGTTGGTTAGTTCGTGGCCCTCCCAAACCTGTGATCCAGGTTCAATTCCCGATCAGCGTAGCGCAGAAATATTTTTCTCATGCTTTTGTTTTAGATAAAAACACACGAGAACGGAGAGACATTTTTTGATACAGCGATGACAAATTCTTTTCGGATAATGTTTTTTGAACAATGTTCGCATGAGAGAACGATCACTGTTTTAATGATTTTGGTAGAGCTTTTCATGGGATAAACACACTACTATATAAGAACAAGTTGGGTCACTTTCTATTCATCCTTTACCAATTTCAACACAAGCTTTGGAGAGCTTGGACCTCAATAGAGGTGGTGTTTCTTCTAGCACATGGCACAGCCATGGTGCTAACTTGGAGCATGTTGAGGAGCGGCTATGGAGTTCTTCTTGGAGGAGAAGAGTTTGCTCACACTCTTGCTCATGGAGAGGACTTGGATATTAGCAGCTTGGTGGTGAGGATCAGCCTTCACATGATGTATTTCAAGATTGTCTTCTACATGAAGATTTCGGTTTACTTCAAAGACATTGGATGGTGGTTAACATAAGATTTACATCTTATGTTAAGAATTCAAGTACATGTTCTCTTTATGCACACACCTACTATTTGAAGTTTATGGAGGCAGTAACATCCATACCAGGAGGAGTCCTATTCGGCATAAGTACAAGAGAATCAATACGTATATGCTTTATGCATATCGGATGAGGTGTTTGAGAAGGTATGGTCATATGAGTTTGAGGATTTCTGGCAACAAACATGTTAGCATTCTTTGCTACTTTGTAAGTATGTGATCTTTCACACATGTATCTGACTTAGGGCTTGCCATAGCCTAGGGTTAGATGAGGGTTTGTTGATTATCAGTTTTAGACTGATCCTTCCTCTTTCGGTCACTCATATTCATTCTTCTATAACCTATCAGGTCACACATCTCATATATATTCAGATTTCACTCCATACATTTGAATATGTTTGTTACATTTGTACATTCACTCATCCATCTATTTCTGTTCAAGTGGTTGAGAGTTTTGCTCCCACATTGTACATTGAACATTGGTATATATGATAGTGTGAGTAAGCCTTGGCTTACATAACACTTTACACATGTTATCTTAGTCTCATTATTTGTATGATTAAATGGGGTATGTTCATGTTTTGTCAATATTGGAAGATTGCTAGATTCTATGTTGTATATGTTGGACCTATGGAACCTTGGACCTATGATATGAGGTATGGGCCTACCTCATTTCCAACAACCTACAAACTTGCCTTGCTTGCTTAATAAAAATGAATCTAGCTAGGATCGGTATCCTTCATTCTTAGGTAGATAGATAGATGAAACTATCTCATCCGCCCATATTAAACCATTATGGAGTCAAGAGATGATTCCTTCGATAAAGCTAGTAAGTCTAAAGTCTATGTCTCAACCTCCGAATTTAGGAAGTTCTTACACAACTTTTCTTTTACTATTTCTAACTAAGGCATTCTAATCAACTTGCTTCATCCTTGTGATTCCACAAATCTGAAGTGTTTAATTCTTGTGAACTAAACTTCTTTGTTCTATACACACAAAATTGTGCACTAGAACTCATAGCTATGTACTTATAGTAACACTTTATGAACTAGATACTTAATTTATAAGCATCCTAAACTTATAGGTGTTCTTAGAGTTCTCCTCTAAGGTGTCAAACTACCTTGAGACATCTTACCTCTAAGTTTCTAACTCCTGAGACCTTGATAAAATTATTCCTTATCTCACTTTGTCCTTTCGACAAAAGGGCAATTCTTTTCACTTGGAGAAATTCTTATTTCTTTCTAAATATATTACTTTAAATATTATCCTTTTAAAGTTTGACTTGATTTCTTTCGATCATAATGTGAATTGCATTCTTTCTTGATCATAAAATCTTTGAGGATTAACTATCATCTATTCTAGGTTCTAATGAGACATCCTAGAATTCTAACTTGTGAATTACTAAGTTCCTTTGTCTTAAAACCACCCGTGGGCTTATCTTTGAATTCATTTGTCTCAACTAGTGATATCTACTAGATATCCACAAACTTATAGGATGCTTTGATTAGAATGCTACTAACCATTCATCTTTATATAGTTTGAACATTCTATGAATATTCAAAAAAACTAAGTGGCAGCGGAAAAGAAACAATTACAAGCCTTTGCTCAATGAAACATGTAGAAATAAGAAACTTTTAATATGTTCTATATGCTTCCATGCATATGTATACTAATTTTCTAAAAATTTTGGTAGCATAACGGCGTAATTTTGGAAACCGAAAAAAATTAGGATAAGAAATTTTCGTGATAGTGGTGCCGGCAGGCACAATCTATCTACAAATAGACCAAAAGGGGATTACGCACCCTGAAAAATTTTTCAATGCCGATAGGCATCATATAACTACAAGTAGACTGAAAGGGGATACACACCGTGATAAATTTATATTTTTCTCCTCGCTAACCTACAAGCAAAATACTTACCTTTCCCTAGAAGAAGAATACATGCACCACACAATACAAACTCGCATCTAAACTATGCGTATAGTCTAGGTGCTATGTAGAATTGTGTGTTCTATATGCAATTTGATGCAGAAAGAGAGCAACAATGCATATAAATTGACAAGAGACTTATCTCGAAGTTCAAAAAGTAATTTTCACGTGTGTAGGTGCTGAAGATGGTCCACACTCCATTGGAATAGCTTTTCAAGTCCCTCCTCGTAAGTTGTGCTTCAAAAAGTTGCTTGAAGGAGGATTGTTGAAGAGGTACGACAAACTTCAAAACTATGAAGATGATGAGAATTAAAGCCAAAGTATGGGTTGCAACCATATCTATGGAAAGTGCTCTGAGAGAGCTTCCCATGGCAAGAAAAAAACTTTGGATTTGGATGTGTTTTGCCCAAGATATGGCCAATTATATAGAAAAAGTTGGCTCAACATGACTTCTAAAACAAACTTCAAAATTCATTTGTAAGCGTCTCTGTGTAATATTTTGCCCACATACAGATCCGGGCACTGCTTGAATTATCCCACATACAAGAAAAATGAAATTGAATTTCTCCTTTGGCTTCCCTTGAAAGTTGCATATATGCGTCGATTAATCCCACATGTGTTGTGAAGTAAGAATAGACTATATATGGAGGCAGAGCCCAAACATTCTTTCTCAACGAAGCTAATACATTGAATTGTCTCTGGCTTGCCCAACGGCTGAAAGTCCACGTAGGCTCCGACTTCTCTGCAAACTTCTGCAAAAACTGAGTATTCGCGTGCATCGCTGTGTAGACATTGATGCCGAAAAATCTCAGTAGAGGTGAATTGCTCTGGGAGAGTTACCATTAACTTCAAAAACTAAGCATTGTAAGAGCTTTGGTTTGGCGTTGTAGTGCTTGTCACTCTTAGGTCTCCGAAAATTTCGTGCATTCAACTGATTCGCACCGGCCACCTACATGATTATCCTAGCCATGCTTTACAGGCGGGGCACATGCACATGGGAACTCATCATGCGGCTTCTTGGTACCTCCGTTTGCACCACAGAATCCTTGATGTAGACAATGGCTGAGCTTGGGAAATGCAGAAGATGACCATGCAAAAAAAAAACACAAAATACCCAAAAAACGCATGCTCTGCAAAATCAAACCATGCTCTGATACCAAGTGTTGGAAATTGCGTGAATGATGTGTGTGACTCTGCTCCCATCCATATATACCCTCTTGTACTCTAAAAATAGCAATGGTATACTCTAAAAATAGAAATGATCTGAAATAGTATAGTGTGAGCATGTGGCCATCATGCAACACTTATTCCCATTACTACCCAAGTACTCCCATTACTACCAAAGTACCTTAGGGTATCCCCCGAGCGTGGGACCTTGGCTAACTGGCCCTTGTCCCTCACACACATGAACTGATCCCTGTGGACCATATGGACTGATCCCTGTGGATCATCCCTATGATTGATCCCTATGGATGAATGATCCTTGTGGACCAATTTCTAACATAGCACAAGAATTAATATAGTCCTTTACATTGACATAGATTCGAGGCCATCGATAACTTTCTCTAATTTTTTCATATGTAGCTATAAAACCCTTATTTCAAACCCATAAAGTATCATGCATATTTCTCATTACTTGCAATTGAAGCTCTTTAATTCCAAGTACTCTTTGTGGAAATCTAATCTTTTCCCTTTCATGTATCCAAATTAATCTATCATTTAGGAAATAATTAAAGTCTCATATTCTAATATCATTGAACCTATTTGTAGACCATGTATGTGATTTAATCAAAGTCCTAAGATATCTTCCAATGTCCTACCACTCTCCTTCATATTCATCAATTTTTAATTTTTCATACATATATGCCTAAAATTCATAATTAAATGCATTAATATCAAATTTTGCTACTTCATCTTCATCATACCTAGCTCTAAAAAGCATATCAACAACAAAATTAGAGTTTCTTGCAATATGTATCAACATAGGATTTATAAATTTAATGTACAAAATCCATCTTAGCATACCGATATTAGGTGATGAATAGTTTGTTATTATTCCTAGGAGTGGTAATTATTTTGTCTCAACAATTACATTGGCTCTAATAAAATATTCTTTGTCACTTATTGATGCAATGAATAGATGCCAAATTTCTCTTTTAATTTGTGGATAATTTCTTTGCATTTCATGTGATATTTTGGCGCCAAATCTAATTGCATATGTTTTCCCCTCTTCATCATCCTAATGAGTAACCCATCCTATGCCTATTGGACTCCTATTGATAGGCAAGATAATGGGTTTTTGTTCAGAATAATTAACACATCTTGAAATAGGGGCATTAAGAAGTAGTTCCTTTAATTTCCTCCTAGTCTTTGAATGCTCTTTCGTCCATAGAATCTTCCGATTCTTCTTAGCAGATCATACAAATAGTTCCAAACATCTACATAGTGAGGAATCTGAATTGAATAAATACAAAAACACCAAGGAATCATCTGACTTCACTAATATTTCTACATTTCTCAAAAATCTTATTTATGGCATCAATCTTAGGTGGATATGCTCTCCGACCATAATGTCCACATAGATGTCCAACTATTAGAACCTCATTAACACCAAAATAGACTTCTCAATTGAAAATGTAACCACAAACTCTTCAAATATTTGAAAATCGTGTTCACAATAAGAGATATGACCCACAATAAATTTTCTATAGCTAGAAGAATCTGGAGGTTCATCTTTTACATTCTCTTCACATCCCTTCAAAAGGCATAGTTACATTAGGGTTGAATTCATGAAGGACCATATTCATGGCATTCATCATGTGTGCTAGTGTGTTTGTAGCTCCTTGTGGAAAATTACACATAAAGACTAAGCCTAGTGGAGTTTGGATAGTCATGATATCCCTACTCTGAATAGCAATCTCAAACTGATCATATCTTGAATATAAATCACCCATTGAATAGATAGAATGGCCACATGAAGGACCATATTCATGGCATTCATCATGTGTGCTAGTGTGTTTGTAGCTCCTTGTGGAAAATTTTACATAAAGACTAAGCCTAGTGGAGTTTGGATAGTCATGATATCCCTACTCTGAATAGCAATCTCAAACTGATCATATCTTGAATATAAATCACCCATTGAATAGATAGAATGGCCAGCAAATGCTTCAACAAATTCTCCTACAAAGGACTAGTTCCTACATCCCTAATCCTGCTTTATAAATAGGTTGTAAATCTTGTATAAACTTCAATAGGTGCCTTTGCCACATACACTCCATTGAATCTGTGAATACTACTACCTCGTACTAGCTCCAAACATTGATATGGCCACAATAGGTTGCTTTTTACTCAACCAAGCTATGCACAATATTCCTCGAAGGAAGAAAGAATTCACCACTATTGGAGACTTATCTATCATAAAAACATGCCCAAACTCAAAGTTATTTTGAGATATCTAAACACACGTTTTACAATTTCTTGATGCTTAGTTCCAAGGATATGCACAGACCAACTCAACTCAAAAACTGCATACTATATGTTTGGCCTTGTGTTAAATGCATATTTTAGACATCCCATAGGTTGTTTATAAAGAGAAGTATCAAATGCAGATATCCTCAATTAAGAAGCTAAATCCTATCAACATTTGTGTTGAGATAGGCTTGCAATCATCTAAACTAAAATGTTGAAGTAGTTTCTCAATTTACTTTTCTTAATGCACAAGAATCTTCCCCTCAACAGATACAAACTAGGTACAAAACCTGTAATGATGCAAAGCATCCATAATGGAAATTTTCTAATCAAGTGACCCAATCAAGGGAATGTAATCAATATAAAGGACAAGTGCTATAAGATTAGTCCCATGTTTATGTACATAAATTATGCTTGCAATTGGACTATATGGAGAACCGAGAAATAAAAATCTTATGTATCTTGTCCCACCATGGATGTGGAGCTTCGTTAAGTCCATACAAATCCATACCCAAGCATCAAAACATGCACTCTTGATCTTTGAGGGAAACTCTAGGAGCTTGCTTCAAATAAATCTCTTCTTGCAAATCGCCATTCAAGAAAGTTGTTTTTATATCAATTGGTGCACTTTCCAACCACCATGGGCATCCAATGCAATCACAAAATGAATAAGAGTCATGCTCAAAGTAGGTGCAAACTTATCCTCATAGTCAATGGCATATTTTGCACATAACCTTTTGCAAGTACTTTGGATTTGTAAAAATCATGCTACCATCACACGTTCTTTTAATCTTTTAAACCCACTGAGGTCAAATGGCATTCTTACCTCTTGGAGATTTGCATGACTCCATACTAGAAGTTTTGTGAATAGAAGCCAAGTCCTATTGAATTGTTCATCACATGCATCTTCAACCGTGGGTGGCTCTTCATTACATAGAGGTTCAATAAGAGATACATGCGTGGTGAGAGCTTGATCTTGTTCTACCAAGTAAAGGAGCGCTCAACTTGCTGTTTTGGAATGTATTTTGAAGTCCTTTGGCATAGATTATGCATCCTTGATAGACATGTATTTCTCATATAATATGCCACCAAAATGTACATTAAACATGGATGAATTTCATGCTGAATTTCAGTCATGTGTCATAAGAAATTTGGTAAATCTTCAACCATGTTTGGCTAGCCATTTTTATCAAGAATTTCTCACTCATATTTCTCTACAAATTTTGAGATTTTTTTGGCCATGTTTGTACTCGAATTTTTCAACATCCTTTCACTAAAAATATTCAACAAGTTGACCCTCATTCTAAAGGACTACATGGCTTTCATCAAGCACACTATTTTCAAACAAGGCATGATTGTATGAAACACATCATGTGAGCTTATTGTTGGCAGAAGTCTACATTCAAGTAAATGATCGGTTGAGTTTTTAGTAAATACCACATCTCAATTTACAATAATTTTTCCATTAATGTATGGTATAAGTGATAACCTTTAGTATCACTACTATATCCAACATAAAAAAACAAATGTCATTTTCTCATTCCAATCCTCATAAGGTATCATGAGTTTCAATTCTTTTGTAGGAAAATAATTGAATATAGAGTTTGCGAACATGTCTGATTCCATCCAAAATTTAACTCGAATATTCTTTTCTTTAACCATACATCATGCCATTTCTATTGGGGCAAATGCCAAGCCTTCACACTTGGCTAGGCATTGGAAGAAGATATGTGCAATTGTTTGAAGAACCACATGAACCATTGCTTAAAGTATTCACTATTAACCTTTGTAAAAGTCACTTGACTTAGAAGAATCTTGAAAAGCCACTAAATTCGTGGAAAGTTAGGAGAGCTTTATGGTATGCATTTTTTTCATGATTGAATATATCATCATTTAGAGGAAGAACTTTTAGGTGGAAGTTCATTTGAATTTCAAATTCAAACTTGAAGAATATCTCTATAAAAGAGAGTTGTAAATGCACGGCCATTGAGTCCCTATTGCTGAGCTTATTGCTGATCATTTGTATATGTTGAGTGGCTTACATCATAGCCTACTCTTAGCACTATCATTGGACATCATATTCATGCCAATGATCATGTACAACATTGTTCTATAATACATTATATCATTGATCATCTCTGTTCATCTCTTTGCAATGTCTACTCATAACAGTGAGCTTGTGATGCTCATGTCTCAGTGAGTTGTTATCCACTTTTAATGATCTATAGCTTGTTGGAACAAGCTCAAAGTCTACTAGAGGCTAGAAAAGTATTCAGAAGTTACATTCACCCAATTGGGAGAAAATGGCCTCGACTAGTCTGAGGTTAAGGAGATGCAATGGAAAACAAAGTTAGAAACCTAGATAAACAATGATCGTATGATAGGGATATTAAAGACTCTTTAGTAATTTGGTCCTTAATGACTTCTTCTACTTCTACTTCTTCAGACTCAATTCTAGCTTCAATACTTACAGACACAAATAAAGGCTATATGGACATCTAGAATATAGACTAATGAAAAATATTAAATTGATTAATGAAAATGTAAAGAGTAGGTATTAACAATAGTACTACGAATGTCAAACCTTTCTGAATGATAAAATTTGCTAAAGCTAAAGTGATGAAGAATTCTAATGAAACCTAAACAAATGTAATGTTGCAAATAGCTAATTTAGAAGTAAGCTTCAATTGGTTTTAGTAAGGTAGGTGGAACAGTGCATAAGCAACTCAATCTCTGAACATGTAACCGTAAAAAATTTTCACTCTTTGGCAATGCTCTTTTGATATTCTTTTCTTCAATGTCTGCAAGGAAACATTTAGGGACATAAGTATATCGTAATGAGAAATAATAAACATATATATATATATATATATATATATATATATATATATATATATATATATATATATATATATATATATATATATATATATATATATATATAGTGAATGACTTTTAATGCACATACATTCTTTTATATCTACATGTACACACATATGCACTTACATGAATTCATGCTCATACACACATTTATGCATATGAACACTTACTCGTACATTTTCACATATGCTAATACATATCACAACCGTTTGTCTACTAACATACTTTTAGAAACTTACTAACTCATACATGTATCAATCATGTTCAGTCATTCTTATATGCATCTAACATGTATACTCATTCTCATATTCACTCATGCTTGCATTCATTCTTCCATTCATGCCCATGCATACTAATCATGCACACACTAATACGCATGTTCATATATCCTAATATGCATATTATCTAATATGCACATGCATTCATTCTCATGCTCATCGATTACAAAATCAAATATACTTATATGCACATGCATTACACATTCCATTCACATGTTCTAATGCACTTGCACACTCATGCACATGTATTTATATCACATACACATGCACTAATGGATGCCAAGAGGCTCGATAATTTATGTATATGGAAGTGCTTCTCATGATTTTTGTATCAGCTGATGACATTAGTTACTGATATTTCCATATGTTTGTTTGTTTGAAAGCATGTGAACCTACATGAAGTATTAGCATTAACATGCACTCAAGCCCGATTATGAATGTGTATATATAAGCATCGACTATCAAAATAAATGTATGCTTGTGGACATGTTTCATCGCAATGGTATATGTATGTAGATATATATGCATATAATCCATGTGCACATATGAGTAAATAGTTGTGTGTGAATTTGAATCGATGTGTATACGCATGTAAATGTTAATATTATGTTGGTGTCCATATGGCCACTACAACCTACTCTAGTGCATGTATCTTGAGCTTGTGCGACCATAAACATGTGTGTGCATGTTTTAATGTATACTCCGACGTCGGTATATGGGTGCTTATGTGTACCCATATATGCTTGCTTATGTATCTTTTGATGTACGTCTATGGATGTGCATATTTAAAAATGTTTGTATACAGTCGTTGCACATAACAATGTGCATATTTGCATGGGCAAGAGCATAAAAACAAACGTTTAGAATGAATGTGTGATCACACTTTTACGAGAACGTGCATATATGATTATGGGATTATGTATGGAAGAGGGGCATTCTCATCTTTTTGGAATGGAACTAACGTGGAAGCTGGACAGAAAAGCAGAAGGGCGGCTTCTACCGCTTGCTAGAAGGGTAGGATTTCTAGTCTATTACACTACACGCCTCATATGTTTTTTTAGGGGGAGAGGTCATCCGACAGACGAGTGAGAGGAGGCAAACTTGCATTGGGAAAAGGGATAGGAATCGAAGGGAAAAGATCAGGAGGTGGCATGGCCAGCTAATGGAGAGCATCGCCTACTACCATCGGAGGTTTGACTAAAAAGGGCAATCACTTCTGTCGAAGAAAAAGCACAGTCATGCTTGTTGTCAGGCTATTTTCTTATGGTCGCCACAACGTCCTCGATCACCAAATAGTTTCGACTAATAGACATTATGAGTACACATAATTAAAAGGGGGGAAATGTTACTGTGCTAGAGGATATATCACTCGTTGCTGTTAGAAGAGACTTTATAGAGGAAAATATCGTGGCGGGAATCAATTCGGACAGGAGGATATCTAACGATGGGCATGTAGTACAAAGAATGTCAGAAGCGTGCAAAGAAAGCAGCGACTTGTGGACAATGAGACAGACTGGTTGTTAAAGAGTAATCAACTCTATATCACTTCTATGAGTTTATCTCTTTAAAAAAAAATTTGCTTCAGCATCAAGTTGATTTCTAGGTACTTGATCTTAATTCTGTCAATGGCGCATAATATTATTTGCTGCTTTCATTCAGAGCTTTGCGCAAGTTAGAGACACGATGGTTGTTAGATTTGTCTTAATCATTCGAACTGTTTATTCTGTTTATTCAAAGTTTGCTGTTAAAAATGTTTGGCAAGTTCATTTTGACAAATTTGCGTCTGGCTGTTCGAACGAAATACTTATTTCATTTTTCAGCTAAATAAAATAAACTGGTCATGAATGAGTGAACTATCCAGATGTAAACTTCATTACTAGATTCCATGGCAATAAAGGCATGAGTTGCTCACTGAAATTCTTATTGTAGAATAAGGTTTTTTTTTCGGTTGCTGACGGTATCAAACGGTATACCAGGATAATTTGTATCGCTAGCTTGTTTTGACGTGATATGCATGTTGTCAGACATTGGAATGTAGAAAAATGTAGACATCTTTGTTACCTTTGGTTATCCTTTACATGGTCTTTTTGGTGCTCGTCTCTTGCTGGACTAGCGCACATATAGTTTCCTGGTACATATTGTTAGATCTTATGACTCTCTACGTAGATATTAGCGACTCTCATTCCGTAAGAAAGTGCAAAAATAATAAGTGGACTTGAAATTTTTTAACCGAGCACTTACTCTTAGTGTTTGTGGGTTGAGAAGGTAAGTATATATATAAATAAATATATTGCATGCTAGAACGTCTCCTGTAAAAAGAGCTCTTTGAAGTTAAGTGTGATGGATTTAAAATTTAGTGTGCTAATATATCATATGCAGCTCATGTGTCAAATTAGTTTGAGTAAACTTCGTAATGCGATATCATGATCTGCTACATTGGAGCTTTTACACTTCGGGATAAGGGATTATTCCATATGCTGTTCGTAAGACCTTAACGAAGAAAGTGAATCTTTTGTCCATACAACATTTTGGTTCTTAAAGAAAAAGCTATGATGAGCTTTGGAAATCAAGATCTAAAGGATTGATTTTCTTGATTTCATTCACACACAATATCGAGTAATCTCAAATCAACTTAGTGTATCCTTTCACCCTCTTTTCATGAACCCAACCACATACCTGGTGAACAGGACGTGAAGGAGGAGAGTGTAGAGACTTCGAGCCTAAGAGTCAAGGCTTAGCAAGTAGTGTAGCTTTAGAGAGCTCTTTGTGTTTGACTATTTATGGGCGACACTACAATGAACGTTATAACCCATCTCTTGTGCTTCCAGTAGGATAAAAAAAGATGAAGTGCCATTCAGGCATTCCATGAACGAGTTATTAAATGGAGTGGTTACTTCGATGGGAAAAATATCAAGTGATTTTGTAAAGAGTAGGAGCTCGAAGCTTGATATCTTGGGACCGGATGTACTCCCTTAAATGATATAGAACGTATTGAGAACTTTGTGTATGTGTGAGAGCTGCACTTACGTGATCGGTTAATAATGGAGGCCCAAACGAAGTGGCCACAATATAAACTGGCTTTAATAAAAATGTTCGCTCTCGAGGACATTGATAAGGTGACTTCAGCAACGTTTCTAAAATGGACTCATAAACCAAAAGAACAAACCATTTTGGATACTAAAAGGGAATTTGGCCAATAATATAATGACCTAAAAAGTTTATGATACGAGAGTGATGGAACATGAAAGAGTTTCATTGTTCCTACGAGAGATAGATATAAAGGCTCGGGAGGAACTTCTCCCACAACTGCAAGACATGGAGATAGATTCTAGGCTTACTAAGGATTGGGATGAGGTAGAAGCAGCAGTGAAAAGGTACGTAGAAAAGAAAAGAACTATGGAAAAGTTTATGCAAGATTGGCAGGAGGTCATACAAGAAGAGAAAATATAGGCACCACATCAGCCTACCCTGAATGCTCAGGTTAATCAACCAACTCGAAAGGAGGTTTTGCCTCCCAACACTATGGAAGAAATGTTTAAAAGGTTTAGTGATCTGACAATCCAGAGTGTTAAGCAGATGATGGAATCCCAATCTTCGCAATCAACTAGCAATAAAGCTCCAAAAGATCCTGAAATTAAAAGACATATCTGGTGTGACTCTTTGGAGCACAACAGATATTCATGTGAGAGCTTTAAAGAAGCATTGGCTAAAAATCTAGCATTCATAAAGGAGAAGATAATTTATGACTCTAAAACCAGAGAGAAAGTAAATATTAACTTTGGTTGGGGAGGCATGATAGTGTTCTTCCCTAGCACTTCTGGTAATTTTGCTTCAACATCTCATATATCTACGGATGTGTGTCAAGTAATTAATGAAAATAGTGAGCCAAAATCATGGTCTAAATTGATAAAGTCGCTAGATTGGGGAAAGTTGCATCATGAAATCTTAAAATCAGCAAGCAATGAGATATGAGGGAGAACAGAATGGAACACTCTTATAGATACTCTCTTGTTTGTTACTTATCTATGCTCTTTAGTGGAGCATGAGGCAGTAGTGGAAGAGAAATGGAGGAGAACCAATGAGGGTGAAGAAGAGAAAACAAGAACTAGGTTTCAAGTAGAAGCTTCAGAAGAACAATCTCAAACACCAAATCAAAATCAACCAATACAAACAAACCAACCCAGTCAAGTAATTCCACCACCATAATTGACATTAATCCAGCCAAATGAAATTCCCACTCAAGTTCAAAACCCTACTTCTGTTGAGATGTTAGTTCCTACTCAAGTTAATAATCCTCCACAAGGTCAAGAGATCAAACCTGTAAGGAAAGGTCAAGGAACAGTGAAAAACCCATCATACATGCTCAAATCACACATTGAATAAGTCACAGATTTGAAACAAGTCCTTGAGAAAAGAGTGCTTGATAATGTAATCGAATTTACACTAGGTGAGTTACTAGGAATAGCTAAACGAGAATTTTTGGAGGTAATTATCGATCTCTTAAGAAGAAAATGGTAGGCAATAGCCAACCTACAAGAGATTGAGAAGATGGATAAAGAGAAACTTTTTAGTGCCATGTAAGCGCAAGTACAAGAGCTGAAAAATGTACTTGAACAAATTGAAATTAATGCACATCCATGCGCACATAAGGAAATGTTCTTGGAGTGGAACTCTCCAAAAATAACTCCTTTGAGTCATTATACTAGAGATCATCGGGCTCGAGCCACAACTGAGACATTGGTACGATTAGATAAAATCAGTACACTAATCGTCGCTCTTATCGATCACGGATCTGAAATCAACTTAATGTCCAATGATCTCTACATGAAAGGGAAAATGGCCAATAAATATGCACCCAGGTTGGAAAATTTGGGTTGCTAATACAATGCCAGGGGAGTTGTTTGGTGCATGCCCATAGGTACTAGTGACAATCGGAGATGTTAGTGACTATCAAAATGTTTTATCCAAGATCATTCCCGCTACTCTTTGATTCTAGGGCAGCCATACATTACTGCCTTGAGGATGGAAACAAGAGTCTTGGAGGATGGATCAACCTATGCATGAATGTTAAGCAAGGATAGAAAGAAAGCGGTCTAGTTTATGATGGTTTGTGTAGACCATGTCAGGAATAGAACTTCTCTTTAGATAAGACCTATTCCTGAAGAATTGGAAGATCAAAGTTTTTAAACAAAGCTTTCATAAATCGGGACTATGGAAGCTTGGATAGAAAAAAGATCTTGAATGTAAATACGTTCATATCAGGTTTCATAGCACTTTCTTCAATAAGCTCATTTCAATTTCAAGTTTTTTTCTGAGTTACAAAAGGTGGGAAAAACAATACATAGCATATCTTTAGAGAAACATTTACCGATGTAGAGTGCTTGACTTCTATGAGGAGATTTTTAGAGTTTTTGATGAGATATCTTTTGCACACAACTTGTTTGATCTGCAAGAGTTCATTGAAGGAGGAAGGAGTGATTATGTGATTCAAACGCACTCTATTTCCATGTACAAGGAAATAGCAAAGTTTGAGCAAGATGAAAAAGGGAAAGAAGCTTTCGTTGAAACAAAATACAAAATGGTCGATAAAAAGATTAAACCAATTTCAGTTCCGCTTCCTAAAAATAGTAACAAACTTATGGATGATGCAAAAACCTAGCAACCTGTGAGAGATAAAAGAAAAATAGGTCACGAATTCACTAAAGAAACATGAGCAAATCCAGCTAGGAAAAGATTGGTTTCTCAGTGGAAAAGAAAAGAATGTATTCTCCAGATGATATTCAGGTGGGGAGGCTTTTTCTTTCAATGCCCAAGAAATTGGCTGTGTAGATCTGCTTGTGGTGATGCCAATGAAAAATTTCATGGTACCATATGTACCTTGGAATCTTCAATCGATTCTGGTATCAAAAGCTCACATTTCAAAGTTAATTGACCTGTTTAATGAAAAGATTAGAATGGGGATTCTTGAGCCTTCAAGTGCTCCCTATTCTAACCATTGGTTTACAGTACCAAAGAAAAACAGATCATTGAGATTTATTCAGGATCTACAGCCAATAAATAAAGTTACAAGGAGAAACATGGGAAGTGGGCCTATCGTAGATGAGTACGCAGAAGCCTTTGCAAGAAGATCTATTTATTGGATGGGGGATTTGCACTCTAGGTATGACCAATTCTGGCTGTCCCTCGAGAGTCTTGACTTGACGACTATGAGGAGACCACTTGGCTCGTGCGCATGTGCACTTTGCCACAAGGTGCCACAAACTCGGTGGTACATATGATGTATCATATACATAAGGTGCTTACAGATTCTACTCTACATCTCACCATGCCATTCATTGACTATGTCCCTATTAAAGGTTGCAAGAAAAAAGATAAAGATTAGACTCTTGACGAGGATGGATGTCCGAAATTTGTTAAAAATCACATAAACGACTGTGAATCCATTCTTGGTTGGTTGGAAGAGGTCCATTTGACATTGTTTGCAGAGAAATCAGTATTTGGAATGCAAGAGGTACTGATTGTAGGAAGTCCGTGTGGTCCTAAAGGAAGAAGGCCATTTCGGAAGAAAGTAGATGCCATTCAACACATGAAAGAGGTGTGCTCCTCGATCACTGAGGTAAGGAGATTTCTTGGGGCATGTGTTTTTTAAGTTGTGTGGATTCCTCACTTTACCATGTTGCATACCCGCTCTATCAATTGCTTAGAAAAGGGCAAAGATTTCAATGGAAAGACATACACATGCAACCTGTGAGGAAATTAAAGAAGGCACTTGTAGAAGCACCACTCCTTAGAAAGGCTCATTACAGTGACAGTAAACAAATTTATATTACCATAGATACAAGTCCGCCGGGTATAGGCCGGGGGATTGGCCAAGAGGATGATGAGGAAAAAAGGTATGCGATTTGATTTAGAGCAAAAGTAATAAATGTTCATAAAAAAGGCTACCCTCATATTAAGTGAGAGCTTTGGGGAATACTTACCGCATTGAACAATGATAAAGAATACTTAATCGAGGAAACTTTGGTGGTGGAAACAGACGACTTACCATTGTTAGGAATGATCGTGAACTTTTCCACTGCACATTGCCATGTTAAGATGGATAGCATACATCAAGTCGCGAAACCCCGCGTTTGTTCATATAGCCAGGAGAAATAATATGGTAGCTGATATGCTATCATGTGCTGTATACAAAAATGAAGACTCGATAGTTCTAAGGATGAAGAGATAGGTTTGGATTTTTATGCTTCACATGTACATAATTCGAGCCTAGAGGAAGCATTCACAGGACTTAACAGAAAAGGGTTTACTCATCAGATTGAAAAGCTTGAGGCTAGTAATGAGTCTTCAAGAAGAGGAACTCAAAAGAATTTAGGAAGCGGGAAAGGAAATAGGTGAGAAGAAGAGAAAATTTATGAAGTTTCAGTAGGAATAACAAAAAGATTCAATGAAGATGAATATGAAAATGAGTGGAAGGAAATTGGAAAATACTTAAGCATAAAGTCTCCTAATCCTAGTTGGAGCAAAGAAAAGTTTCGTACCATTCGGAGAAATTCAAGCAATTATCTCCTAATGATGGATTGCTTTGTAAGCAAAAGATTGGAGTAGGTAAGATACCTCAGTGAGTTGTAGATTGCAATGAAGTGAGAGATAAGATTATGTGTCAGATGCATAGCTCACTATGGTTCGGATATAAGCACTTTTAAGGGACTTATGAAAAGATAAGGGAAAGATGCTGGTGGCCTGGGATGTATGTAGATGTCCAGAAATATGTGACCACTTGTAAACCTTGCTAGGTGTATGTAAGGGATTGAACTCACAACCTCTTGGTTAGGAATGTGATGGGCTAACCACTTGCCCCAAAAGCCATGGTTGAGGATTACTTCCTAATCCTCTCTCTTAGGGTGTGGTTCAACCATCTCCTACCAGGATTATGTTACATTCTTCCCCCCTTGAACTCCCTCGGGAATGTACCCTGACCAGCTATGGGACTGGTAGGATGTACCCTGGATGTACCCTGGCAGGATGTACCCTGACCAGCTATGGGACTGGCAGGATGTACTCAATCAAGTTCCATCCAAGGATTCCCAAGGAATTCACACATTGCAAGCTAGCTCATTGGAAAGTTCGTTCCGAGAGCTTTCCAACGGTATATTACACGCCTCAATCCGACCTACGGATTGGGAGATACACCCCAATCATTGTAAGGTCCATCATTGAAATCGACGCGCGCCTTCCACAATTCCTACCCTTTCACATGGAGGATGCCCAAGCGCCTTTTTTAGAGGCCATTGGATCATTCCACTTTGCCCAAGCCTACTTCCTAGGCTCTGATACCAATGTAAGGGATTGAACTCACAACCTCTTGGTTAGGAATGTGATGGGCTAACCACTTGCCCCAAAAGCCATGGTTGAGGATTACTTCCTAATCCTCTCTCTTAGGGTGTGGTTCAACCATCTCCAACCAGGATTATGTTACAGTGTACTTGAATGTTAGACATAGAGATGAGTTGCATCCGACATATCCTCTTAATATCCACCATAAGTGGGTTGTCGATCTGGTTAGAATTCCGTTAGGGGGTGCAATAGATGAGATATATTGTGCTGGCAAGAGAGGATTTAACAAATCATCTTAAACGAAGAGCTCTTAAGATGAAAACTACAAGAAATGTATGCAAGTTTCTATTAGAAGACGTGTTTATATATTTGGATATGTCGAGAAAATAGTTGCCGGTAGAGGTGACCTTGATGCTCAGGAAGCCAAAGAATTTTTTGAGAAATATGGTATTCGGCTATCACTTACCATCGCTTACAATCGTGAAGCCAATGGGAAGATTGAGTGCGGACATCCCCCCATTATTAAGGCTTTGGCTAAGGCTTGTGAGGGGGAAATAAAGAACTGGCAAAAACACCTTCCCTTTGCCCTTTGGGTAGACAAGATGACATGCACTAGGACTACAGGATACATGCCAGCAGAACTAATGTATTGTTAGAAACCTATTCTACCAACGGAGTCACATGTCCTAGCATGGACTTCCTTGCCTTGAGAGGATGAGATGTTGAGAGAAGATCTTCTAGCACTGTGGATTCTTCAATTAGAGAAAGGAAGAAATTTGATAGAAGAAGCTACAGTTAAGCTCAGAGCATCTAGAGAGAAAAATAAGATTGCATTTGGCAACTCCCATAGGTTAAGACTTAAAAATTTGAATGAAGGAGACTGGGTACTTGTCTATGATAGCTCATTGGATACGCAGTACGAAGATCAAAGAAAATTGGTGAAGCGATGGTTTGGTTCCTATGTCATATGTAAAGTATTCAACAATGGTACATACTCGCTCAGGGAATTGGATGGAACTATGTTAAAGGAATTGATTGTTGGGAAAAGAGTTAAGCTCTTTAAAAGAAGAGAGAATGAGGATTATGAGACGGTGCTAGATGAAGAGGAAGAAGAAGATGAAGAAGATGAGGGGCATGCAGAAGAGATTCAAGATGAAGAAGAGAGATAAACTAAAATGGAAACAAAAGAATATAAAAATATGGGTATGTAAATATCAAAAGTCTAAATAAATAAGAAGAATAACTGAATATGAAATAATGTGTGCATGCAAAAGTATGATTGTATATTGAATAAACAAGGTCGTTAATATGAATGCATGAATGGTGTACATAAATAAAGATTACATGCATGATCATGTCTAACATGTCTTTCTTTGTAGGTGCAATTGTAGTTACAGATAAAGAAGTGTGATTCAACCATGGAAAGGAACTTTTCTAATGAGGCAGAAACATCATCTTGGAGGAATTCAATTCGAGATAGGAACATAAATTTAAATTCAGCTAGAAATAGAGCTTTGACTCAAATTGGAAATGCATCATCAGAACAATCTTCAGATGATGCCTCTATGTTTTAGCACTTACTCCCTGCGCCTGTAAATCCCTTATCACAGAGAATAGTGATTGAGGAAGGACCATCAACTAGAGTAGCTTCAAAGTATATTAGGGATACACGTACAATACGGACTAGGGCTAGACCTGTAGATGAGGCAAGAAATAGAGAACAGGCTCTAGCGAGGACTGTACCTTTTGACCCATCCACGTACTATATTTTCTTGTCCACCTATTTGTTTCCTATGCCTGTAGGTATTCAAGAAGAAGGAGAAAGACTTCTGGTAAGAATATATCATGAAATGCTTTGAGAACAATGTGAAGATGATCCATTAAGTGAAGAAGAGATTGATGCCTATGTTCATGATTACTTACTTTTGGATTTGGTGGACCAAACAAGAGCTTTGGTATACAGGCATCCAATAGAGTTAAAATTGAATAAGAACAAAGAATTATGAGCTAGGAGTCAGTGTTTGCTACTGTACTTAAATAAGAGCGAATAATGTCTTCTAAACTTGTCATCTGAGATGTGTATACATGTGTGTTTCATGATCATGTTTTGTTTCAGCATTCAGCTTTGAAGAAGAGGTCTATAAGGGAATTGAGCAAAGAGAGTAAGTTGTATATAACGGAATAATGTGTCTAATGGTTTTTCATCGCATTTTTTAGAAGAAACATGAATCAAATCAATAAATGGAAGATCTCAACTTAGAATGAAGGAAGAAGAGGAGATTGGAGGGGTCAAGTTCAAGCGGCTTCTGACTTCATACTGGTGAGATGTTAGTGCTTCAGTTTTCTTTTCTTTTGTATATATGTGTGTATATATCCATATGGAAAGACTACATGATTTGGTCATATGACACATAAAGGAATGCATAAATAAGAAAATTAATTAGACCAAAGATCTCTTACAAACTATTGAGACTAGATGTGATGAATGAAGGACCAAGGTTATGCAAGTAGAATTAGAAATCGGACTAGAACTTTCAGGAACAAGACCAAGGAAGGTGAAGGGAAGAGCTAAACTAAGTACCTCTATATACTAGTTTTCATGAATACTTGATGAGTAAGACGCCTTAACTTCTGCTCTTGATCTCTCATCTAATCTGACCTTGAGACAGATTATGTCTTAGGAAAAGACTTCATACACCAGCTAGCTATCTATGTGTATGTGTATGTGCTATTGGGCACTGGAATGAGCTAGTAGGCGGATGGGACTACCCTACTCGGACGATCATGGCCACAAGCTAATGCTAGTTGTGTTGTATGGCCTGACCTACATGACATGCACTCATAGATGTCGATAGGCAGGTGGAGTCACTCTAACTGGGTGGTTAGAGCCACGAGCTAATGTTGATTTTTTATGAGACTAACATTGTGTGTTGTGTGCTATGTCGGGTTGGTAGATGGGTGGGCTAAATGTGGCCGGATGGCCAGGTCCTTAAGTCACATCCGATTTCGACATAGACCAACATGTGTAGAAAAAGAATAAATAAATAAAAGTATAAACAAAAATATGAAGGCTGAGTTGAGATGAAGAATTAAAATAAAGAAAAATAAAATAAAACTAAAAGAAAAATAAGAAAAGGTTTGATGGGGGTCTCGATGATGGGAGATCAATAGGGAAGCCAGATGGGAGTTTCATAAATCGAGTTAGTAACCACTAAAATATGAATATGCTTAGGATGGGCTACTAGAACTAACCTGGTCAAGTTAACGAGAAAGCTAAGAAGTTTTCAATTCGCTCACATGATTTCTAGTCTGAGTGCATTGGTGTATCTTGATATGTTGTATGTGATGCTTATGTCTACCTTCTTCTCTTAATTTATGCCAAATTTAATGCATTTTCAGATTTCATGCAAAGCTTTCTTTATGTTTGTTTATCTGCCATGACTGCTTGATGCTCGTTGGTGTTTGTTGATGTGTATGCAGGTTGGCACATCCGGAGGATGCATAGGTTTAGAGGGGGTGGATGTGGTTGTGAATTTATATCAAAGCTTGGAAATCAAATATTGGATGGTAAAGGTACATTAATGGGATCAAATGATAGTGTGAGAAAATCAAATCTTATGGATGCCAAGAGTCTCGGTAATTTATGTATATGGAAGTGCTTTCGATGATATAGTGTTTCTTGCCATATTTCACTTGTATTTGTATCAGCTGATGACATAAGTTAGTGATGTTTCCATATGTTTCTTTGTTTGAAAGCATGTGAACCTACATGAAGTATTAGCATTAACATGCACTCATGCCCGATTATGAATGTGTATATATAAGCATCAAGTATCAAAATAAATGTATGTTTGTGGACATGTTTGATTGCAATGGTATATGTATGTAGATATATATACATATAATCCATGTGCACATATGTGAGTAGATAATTGTGTGTGAATTTGAATCGATGTGTATATGCATGTAAATGTTACTGTTATGTTGGTGTCCATATGGCCACTACAACCTACTCTAGTGAGTGTATCTTGAGCTTGTGCGACCATAAACATGTGTGTGCATGCTTTAATGTATACTCCGATGTAGGTATATGGGTGCTTACATGTGCCCATTTATGCTTGCTTATTTATGTTTTAATGTACGTTTATGGACGCACATATTTGAAAATGTTTGTATATAACTGTTGCACATAACAACGTCTATATTGGCATGGGCAAGAGCATAAAAAAAACATTTAGAATGAATGTGTGATCATGGTTTTACAAGAATTTGCATATATCATTATGGGATTATGTATGGAAGAGGGGCATTCTCATCTTTTCGGAATGGAGCTAATGTGGAAGCTGGACAAAAAAGGAGAAGGGTGGCTTTTAACGGTTGCTGGAAGGCTAGGATTTTTACTCTATTACACTAGGATCTCGAGAAGGTGGCACACGGTTGGTGGATCAATTCAATGGCCAAGTCGAATGGCACATGCAAGGTGCTTCAAGCAACTCAGGTGGTGGAGTAGAGACTTAAAGAGAATGTAAAACTCAATGGAAATTTAGTCAGATCACTTACACCGAAAATCATCATAAAGAAGAAAAAAATTGATTCATAATAAGAAGCATTCATACAATTTTCATGAAAATAATAAAAATGATACAAGTTACCAATTCATAATTGATCATCATGTTGCATCATAACGTTCTTCATAGAGATCTGAATATGTGCGTAGAATCACGAAGATGAAGAAAAGATAGCACCTCCTTCCTTCAAGTAGATGAACCATCTTCTTCAAAGTATGTGTGTAGCCCCCATGTCCATCAACTCCTCCAAACTCCAATGCTTCAAGAGAATATTAAACCTCCTCCTAGAGGGCTTCTTGAACAATATTCACAAGATTGGCTCATTGGATGATTCCCAAAGTGAGTATGAGCTCTCTTTATATAGCTTGGAGATCTTTGTAAAAAGCTTACAATATGAAAATCAGTTTCAGGAAAATAAAGCTACAATTAATAAAGCATAGCGATTGCTTTATTAGCATATGATTTTTACCGTCGTCAGTGTTTTTTGGATTGCGATATGTTTTGTTTTAACGTTTTAAAATTTACGTTTTCATTGTTTTTGTTTTATATTGTTTTGCTTTAATTTAATGCTTTTAACTCTTTTGAGTCATAATATATGGTTTCCTTTTTGAGTCATAATATATGGTTTCACACTGTAAATTTAGGTTTCACTTGGAACAATCAAGCATGGGTTCACATGGGTGTGAATAATTAAATATATGACTTTACATATGTGTGCATACACACATAAACATATAGATGGGTTTTGTATACAAGAGTAAATTACACATATCAAATGTGCCCATTCACACTGTTATGGGTTCATATGGATTTACTTGGGTTCATAAGCACTATGGTTGTATACATGTGCGCATGAGCATATAATCGGGTTCATAGAAAAGAGTTTAAACATTTTTCTCAAGAGAATAAGCACTATGGTTGTATACATGTGCGCATGAGCATATAATGGAGCTCATAGACAAGAGTTTGCACATTTTTTTCACTCTTGCCAACCAACTATCAATCTTTTGAATGTAAATTGCATTTATTGTCATGATCATTTTGCATTTAAATTGCAGCCATAAATGGGTTTGGCTTCAAGAGAATGTAGAGTTTGAAATCTCTACGACATTCGCCCCTACTAAACATGCACATCATCGTCGATGGGCCAATCCTGAAATTGCCTTTTTGCTTCAAAGATAAACTGACATTTCATGGGAACATTGAATCTTGAAATCATCTGTCAAGTGCATGGGAGGATAAGTATTGTGCCTATGCAAGGCCGTATAATGTAGCCCTATTAATTTCATACTTTGAAAATGCATGGTAAAATATATGGTGTAAACGATAAGGTATTTGTGATTCGTTGATGAGGAATATGCGCTCACTTTCATATATTTCATGTTTTTATACATAAATCATTTCCATGACTCAAATTGCATGCATAAAGCTCAAAAAACGTGCCTTGATGCAAGGTCGTGTAGTGAGACCCTATCATGGGTACTTTGAAAATGCATAGGTAAACAAATATGATGCAAATATTAAGGTAAAAGGCTTTTGATGATGAAACTTGTGCATTCACTCACATACATATTAATGTGCATATACATCAATCCTTACAATCACTCTATGTGCATAGAGGCTCATTTGATAATTTCATATAAAGGAAGTTCGGCAATAGCCTACTCTCCCGGACTTGAATTAAATTAAGAAACAAAGGTACAAGAAGAGGGGTCTAGTGCCCACGGGACCCCCCAAATCCCACAAAGCAGGGGAAGCATGGATGATTCCTAGGTTGCATTACAAAGAAGGTTGATCACCCTCTCGTCGCCCTCATGCGGGACCCACTTGGGTTTGAGCTTGTTGTTGATCAAAATGAGGACTTGATGGTGTCTGAAGGGGGGGGATTTCTTACTGTTGGCGATCCTTTTGCCAAGGAGGAATAGAGATTTTTCAATCGACCACTCCCTGGGGGGGTCGCCGAAGTTGAGAGCACACCGCTCTCGCCAGATTTTCCACAGGACTTCCCCTCTGATTGCGTTCCAGAGAGCCGCAGAGCATCCAATCGCTTCTCCCAAGAGGACTTGTTTCCAACTAAGCTGTTTCTGAACTCTGATTTTCAGTCCAACCATCTGCCAGATTCTGGAGGAGTTGGGGCAAGTAAGGAAGATGTGTGGAACATCTTCGATTGCACGGTGGCAGCGTTTGCACCACGGAGGGAACCCACAAATTTTGCTTGCCTTATGGTTAGTCCAAATTCCGCGATGAAGAATTTGCCATAAGAGGACAGACTTCTTAATCTCTATAAGTGGGTGCCAGATACCCATGAATTTCATGTCCCACCGAAGCCGCGTCCAAGACAGGCACCACTTCTTGTTGAGGCTGATCTCGAGGTCATTTGTTTCTTTGATGTTCGGGATTTTGAGTAGGCTATTTCCATTGTGCCATTTGAGACCACGCGCGTTCGGAGCATCATGTCCCATGAGAAGGCGAGTTTTGTGACGATCCCAAGCGAGGCATCTGCTTTGCAAGGTGTTCCATTCTTCGTAGGAGATGTTTATGCGAGGGTCGATATCCTCGAAGTTGATCCAACTGTTGGTGTCTTGTTTCCAGAGGTGTTTCCATTTTTTGAATCCTTTGTTCCATAACTTCTTGGCATTTTGCATGTTCCACGATTCCACACTCCGGATGCCATGTATTGGAAACCAGATAGAGTCGTTTTGTCTGATTCCGGCCGCCCACTTCCAGTCCTCACTAATTCTTGTGAAGCTTTTGACTTTATTCCAGCCCTTCCAAAGAGAGCAAACGAGGTTGGAGCCTTTCGGGAAGACAGGTATCGGGGAGAATAGCAGGGTCATGATGTCAAGGTTCTTCCAGTTCGGGGACCCCGTGAGGGCCAACTCGTTTTTGTTTCTGAAGATTAGCTTGGCCCACGAGGCCTCCCTATTGCACCAAGCTTTAATCATCCATTTGGCTGCCAGTTTGTTAGCCATACACCCAATGTCCAGGATGCCAAGCCCCCCGCTATCTCTAGGGCTGGTGCAGATGGCCCATTTGATTTTAGGCACCCCCCTTCTGTTATGGTCACCCGTCCAAAGAAAGTTTCTGCAAATGCTATTCAGTTTGGACAGGCCTTGCTCATTCGGTCTCCAGCAAGAAAGGAAATAGATGGTAGACGAGAGGAGGAACGTGTTGATAACCATCGCCCGTCCAGCGAGATTGATTTGCATGCCTCTCCAGTAGTTTAGCTTGTTTTCAAGTTTGGCCAGCACCCAGTTCCATCGCTGCTCCATAGAGACGCCAAACCCCAAGGGGATTCCGAGCAGCCGAAAGATTTGGCCCTGCGGAATGATTTGACAGCCATGATCAATGAGAAGGCCAGGTTGGTGTCCCACAATGGCCCTAAAGGCGGTCTTGTTGTGGTTGATTTTGGATCCAGAGGCCTCACAGAAGGTGTCAAGACACCTCCAGAAAGTCTCCAGGCTGGTATTATCATTGTGAACGAACGCGTTCATATCGTCAGCAAAAAGTCTCATGATGATTTGACTGTGGTCGTGAGGTAGCTGGAGGCCTTTGATATTGCCAGCCTCCACATGATGAGCCACGAGTCTGCTCAGCCCCTCAGTGGCGATGGCAAAGAGAAGGGGGGCAAGAGGGCACCCTTGTCTAATAGATCTTTTAAGATGGATCACCTTCGAAAGTTTACCGTTAACGTTAATCTGGGTCGTTGCGTTGCCGAGAAGGGTCGCGATCATCTTGGTGAATTTCTGACTACATCCGAGGTCTTGGAGCGACTGCAGAATATAGTCCCATTCCAGCCTATCGTAGGCTTTGTCAAAGTCGATCTTGAGGAAGACCACATCTTGATTAGATTCGTTTGCAAATTGAATACCTTCCCAAATATCCATAATGGTTTCCAGGATGGACCTGCCTTTGATGAAACCTTTTTGGTCCTCACTAAGCCAAAATCTCAGGTGGCACGCCAGTCTGTTGGCAATGACTTTGGCGACGATCTTGTATCCTGTTTGTAGCATCGTAATTGGCCTCCAGTTCTCGATTCTGTTTTTTTCCCCCTTCTTGTGAATCAGCTTGATAATTCCATTATTTATACAAGAAGGAAGAGCCCCAAAATTTAGCGCTTCTTGCCAGACCATCCGAAGAGGGGTGGCAACCACCAGCTTGAAGGATTTAAAAAACTCGTTAGTGAGTCCGTCGGGTCCCGGACTTTTACCGAGAGGGAGGGCATCTATGACCTCAATGATTTCTGTTTCAGAGATCGGGGCATGGAGCAGGGAGTGGAGGTTGGGTGGTATTCTCCGGGGGGAAACCCTAGAAATGGCAGCCATGCAGTCCCTTCTATGGTGGGAGAGGGGGTTCGAGGTTCCCAGGAGTCTCGTAAAGTGCCCTTCGATAATGCCGAAGTTATCTTCTTCCGAGTTGCATACATTGCCATGTGGGTCTAGCATTAGGGGAATCGTCTCTCTGTTGTGTTTCCTTTTCAGTATACTGCACATCTCTTTGGTGGGTTTGTCGGCTTTTCCAGCCCACCACTCCTTGAAGAAGATTTGTAGGTTTTTCCTTTGAATTTCTTCTTCGTATCTCAACGCTGCTCTGATTCTTCGGAGACCTTTCTGGGCTTGGTGTTTTCCTTTGTTCACTTCCTCCTCGAGTCGCCAGAGTCTGCGGTACAGCGCTTCCCTACGAGCCCGCCGTACAGTCTCGAGCATCTTCTTAGTTCTGATCATGATCTTGCGAGACTTGTCGACCGCACTTCTCCAGCACTTAGCTGGGGCCAAGCCAGAGGCGAACGCCACCTTCCACACATCGGCGATCTCTTGATGGACAGAGGGGAGAGAGAAGGTGGCAGCGTTGGCATGGAACCACGGAGCCTTGTGGGTCCCGTAGGAAGGTTGAAAAGTGATAACGATCAGAGATGGTGAGGTCAGTACGTTGCGTGATGGATGGGTGGCCCCACCGATGAGTAAAACTCTGGGAGATGTAGCATCTGTCAAGTCTAGCTTTCCTCAGATCCTCGCCCGCTTGGAGATTCGACCAGGAAAAGCCATTCGAGTCTTTGAATTCGACCAGATCCAAGTGGAGTTTGGTCATGTCCCATGTTTCTTTCTCCCGACTGTCAATGACCCTGCCCTTGCCCATCCATCTGTCCATAGGGTCCTCCACCATGTTGAAGTCGCCACATACAAGGAAACGCAGAGGGGAGCACCAAAAGAAACCGCGATCCACCGGTGATTTACATCTTCAATGGAGTTCTCGAGCTTTTCAAGCCAGGGTTGTTTAACACCGATGGCCGTTCCACCGGACCCCCGCTGGTGCTTTGTTGGGATCCACACATGGGCCGAGGAAACCTGTCTGAGCCGTTTCAGAAGGTCTTCTCCGTCAATTTTAATCTCTTGAATGCATATAATGTCTGGTTTTAAGCTAGTGTCGCGGAGCCATTGACCAATGATGGCCGCTCTTGAGGGGTCGGTTAGCCCCCTAGCATTAAGCGAGATGACAATCATTTTTGTATTGATCCCTCTTTGCGGGAGGGAGCCTTGTCCTTTCTTCTCTTGGCTTCATCTTTCTTTTTCGCTGGTATCTGATCCCGACTTAGAAATCGGTTCTTGTAGGGGCTTTTCCAGGGTAGCTCTATATGCTGTTTTCCTTTGCGGGATACTCCTTGCTGGGGGGAATTGGGTCCCGTGCTCGAGACCGTTTCCGGGATCGTCGATCCAATGATGGAACTTTCACTGTCCATGTTGTCTTCGTTACTAGTGGTGAATCCATCTTCTTTGCTAGTAGTATAGCCTTCCTGGGGAGTTTCTTTGTTGTCAGGGATCTCTAGGGCATTGTCGTAGGTATCTACCTCGAGTGGCTTCCCGCCTGGATAGTCAAGCTCGTTGATCTCGTTTCCTAGATTGCAATACAAATTGCTGTTGGGGGTAAGTGGCAGGTTGTTTCTCTCACCGTTGGCCCTCGGGCTTCTTTTCCTTCTTCTTCTAACTTCAGTAAAGCCATCAGCATCAGCTTGTGGATTGAGGAGGCCCTTGCCTTCCCCTTCCTTGGTCGAGTGGGTCAAGTCGCCGTTGTTGTCTTGAGCAGTTTTGGAGGCTTCTTGTGAGCGCTTGTTTTTTTGCCTGAGGGGGCAGTCTTTAATCCTGTGACCTTGTTGACCACAACGAAAGCATGCGTTGGGGAGGTTTTTGTAGGTGATATCCTGCTCCCAAACATCTCCTTCGCCCATGTCCACTTTGATCATTGATGGAAGCGGCGAAGAGAGGTCGGCCTCGACGCAGATTTGTGGGTGCCACCTAGCATTGAACGAGTGTCGCGCACCTTCATAGATGAGGCCGCCAATGTCTTCGCGTGAAGCCAACGGTTTGCCGATAGGAGACACAATGTCCCACACAAAGTTGTACAGAAAGTATGGGAGGTTAGGGAGTTCAACCCATAGGGGGTATCGAAGTGATTTCGATTTGTCGGGGTTAAAGTCCGGGGACCATCTGAATAGGCACAAGGTCGCCCGACCGAGCTGCCAGGTGCCAACACTAAGGGCTTGGAACGCCATCTCTTCGTTTTCGAAAATTAGCAGCAAATGGTTTGCTGGTAAAAACTGGCATTTGCTGACAATTAGTCCGCGAGGGAACCACTCTTTTCGAAGCCATTGTCGAACGATTTCGAGCGGGGGCCTAGGGCCGAACACTTGGCCGACGAGGCAAACTTTCTTGAGCTCCTCCTGAGCAGAAAGGACTGCGGGTCTACTGAGAGACACGATGGGGGATTCAACACTTTCGGATGCTCCAGGGGCGGCACACGACCCCCCCTCCAGCAGCGCGGCCAGAGTACCGTTCTCCCCAAGAGGAGGGGCCCGATTACATTTCACGAGGGAAGGTGGAGTCACATCCATGGCCAGACGATCTTGAACCACCAGTGCTTTTCAAATTCCAACGGCAAGACCCGCCGACATGGAAAAAGAAACAAGATTCTTCCCACCGATCACGGCGGAGTCAAGCACTTTGCTTTACAGGGAAGGACCAGAGAGCCAAAAAGGGTCTATTTTCCTTATTTCTTTTTTCTTCTCTTCTCTCTTTTTCTACTTTTTATTTTTCTCTTTCTTTCTTCTACTTTTTTCTCCTTTTTCCCCTTTTTTTTTTTTCTTTTCTTTTTCTTCTTCTTTTTTTTTCTTTTTTCTTTTTCTTCTTTTTTATCTTCTTTTATCTGTCGCCCTTGCCCGGTCCCGCCCCTTATAATTTATTTCGGACCCCTCGAGCCCCGCGCCATAGTCGCCAGAGGTCGTCGACTGACCGGACAGGTGTGTAGGACGAAGCGACCGACAAGCAGGTGTCGCCGATCGAGGATGAGCCCAGTGTCGCCGATCGCGGAGGAGCCAGTGGTCGCCGATCGCGGAGGAACCAAGGGTCGCCGATCGCGGAGGAGGCAGGTGTCGCCGATCGTGGAGGGGCCAGGTGTCGCCGATCGGGCGCCAGGGAGTATCGCCCCGGAGGCCCCCAGAGGTCGAGGCAGAAGGCGACCAGGCCCCCAGGCAGTAACGCCCCGGAATAAGCGCCGACCGCACTCTGCAAGTACAGGGCGGCACGCGAAACGCGGGAAGCAAGCGAAACTGACGACCGCGATACTGGGCGGTAAAAAACACGATACACACGCGGCAGAACAAGCGGTCGCGATACCGGGCGGCAGTAAGCAACACGCGAAACACGTGGGAGCAAACCAGCGGCGAGCCGGGTCGCGATACTTGCGATATCCGATCGAAACGACCGGCGATACACACCCCAGGAGCGTACGATCGCGTCAACGACTCACCCCTCAACCCATAGGGGAAGGGGAGTCGGTCACGAGTACGTCACGAGGCATAGGGTTTCAGAAAACAGGGTTAGTTGAATTCGCCCATTCTCGTTCTGACGTCTGCTGGAAGAATGAGATCGTGAAGCCTCTGTGTGACGAATACTAAATCATGAACATGTCATGTGCATTCGGGCAGACTGCACACTTCCATCACTCTCGCCATATCCCATCATCACTTTCACTGTAACCCTTATATGCTGGAGTTAATGTGGTTCCGCAACATGAGGGACGCCATTGAAATTTCCTGTAATTTTCTCGGGAAGTCGAGACCTCATTTGATAATTTCGAAAGTAAGTAGCTTGTAAATCTTTATAAAAAGCTTACGATATGAAAAACAGTTTCGGGAAAATAAAGCTACAATTAAAAAAGCATAGTGATTGCTTAATTTGCATATGATTTTTGCCATCATCGGTGTTTGTTTGGATTGCGATACGTTTATTGCTTTGGTTTTGTATTGTTTTGTTTTATTTTAATGCTTTTAACTCTTTTGAATCATAATATATGGTTTCACACTGTAAAGTTTAGGGTTCACATGGAACAATCAAGCATGGGGTTCACGTGGCTGGGAACAATTAAATATATGACTTCACATATGTGTGCATACACACATGAACATATAGATGGGTTTTGTATACAAGAGTAAATTACAGATATCACATGTGTCTCTTCACACTGTTATGGGTTCATATGGATTTACTTGGGTTCATAAGCACTATGGATTTACTTGGGTTCATGAGCATATAATGGGGCTCATAGACAAGAGTTTACACATTTTGTTCACTCTTGCCAACCAACTATCAATCTTTTGAATGTGAATTGCTTCAAGGGAATGTAGCGATGGAAATCTCTACGAAAACGCACCTCATGTGTTTTTTTAGGGGGAGAGGTCATCCGACAGAGGAGTCAGAGGAGGCAGACTTGCGCTAGGAAAAGGGGTAGGAATCAAAGGGAAAAGATCAGGAGGTGGCATGGCCAGCTAACGGAGAGCACCGCCTACTAACATCGGAGGTTTGGCTAAAAAGAGCAATCACTCCTGTTGAAGAAAAAGCACGGTCGTGCTTGTTGTCTGGTTCTTTTCTGATGGTCGCCGCAACGTCCTCGATCATCGAACAGTGTCGACTAACAGAAATTATAAGCACACATAATTAAAAGGGAAAAAATAGTTATTGTGCTAGAGGACATATTGCTCGTTGCTGTTAGAAGAGACTTTATCTGGAGGAAAACATCCTCGCAAGAATCAATTCGGACACGAGGAGATCTAACGATGGGCATGTAGTACAAAGAATGTCAGAAGCAGGCACTGAAAGTAGCGACTTATGGATGATGAGACATACCGGTTTTTAAAGAGTAATCAACTCTATATCACTTCTATGAGTTTATCTCTTTAAGAGAAAAATTTGCTTCTGCACTGAGTTGATTTCTAGGTACTTGATCTTGTTTCTGTCAATGGCGCATAATATTATTTGCTACTTTAACTTTCATCCAGAGCTCTGCGCAAGTTAGAGACACGATGGTTGTTAGATTTGTCTTAATCATTCGAACTGTGTATTCTGTGCCGTAGGATCATAGTTCAAAGTTTGCTATTAAAATTTTTTGGCAAGTTCGTTTTGACAAATTTGTATGTGCCTGTTCAAATGAAATTCTTAGTTCATTTTAGAGCTAAATAAAATTAACTTGTCATCAATGAATGAACTATCCAGACATAACCTTCATTACTAGATTCCATGGAAATAAAGGCATGAGTTGCTCACTGAAATTCTTGTTGCAGAATAAGTTTCTTTTTCCGGTTGTTGACGGTATCAAACAGTATACCAAAATAATTTGTATCGCTAGCTTGTTGTGAGGTGATATGCGTGTTGTCAGACATTGGAATGTAGAAAAATGTAGGCATCTTTGTTACCTTTGGTTATCCTTTACATGGTCTTTTTGGTGCTCGTCTCTTGCTGGACTAGCGCACATATAGTTTCCTGGTACATATTTTTTGACAAACACGTGACACATGAAGATTTGCTAGACTCTCTGTGTAGATATTAGCAACTCTCATTCCGTAAGAAAGTGCACGAATAATAATTGGACTTGAAATTGCAACTCTCATTCTATATGTAGTGAACTAAGTTCACGGTACTTATTTGGGTTGTGTAAACGGAAGTGTTTGTGGGTTGAGAAGGTAAGTATATATATAAATAAATATATTGCATGCTAGAACGTTCTCTGTAAAAAGAACTCTTTGAAGTCAAGTGTGATGGATTTAAAATTTAGTGTGCGAATATATCCTATGCAGCTGATGTGTTAAATTAATTTTAGTAAACCTCGTAATGCGATATCATGATCTGCTAGATTGGAGCTTTTACCTTAACGAAGAAAGTGAATCTTTTGTCCAAATAACCTTTTGGTTCTTAAAGAAAAAGCTATGATGAGCTTTGAAAATCAAGAACTAAAGGATTGATTCTCTTAATTTCATTCACATACAATATCGAGTAATCTCAAATCAACTTAGTATGTCCTTTCACCCTCCTTTCATGAACCCAACGACAACGTTTGACAGACAAAGCTTTCACTACATGTGCCTAAGCATCTCTGCCATCCCAATGAATTTTCTTTGGAGTAGGTGCAACCAAAACAACAACATGAATAGGAATCTATAGAATATCATCATCTTCAACACCATCTCCATCAGCTCCAGCACCTATATTTGTAGTACCTATATTCGCAAGTGTAATAGGAAGTCTTTCAACACCGTGCATGATATTCCATAGTCCCTTTATGACCAATACATGATGCATCATATAAGCCCACAAGGGGTAATTCGTACCATCCAACTTATCCTCAATAGCGAACATATGAAATACATCACTACTTTTAGTTATGGCCACTAATTAAAATACCTTAATGCAAAAAAAATTAACAATATCTGAAAAAGTTGAATAGAATTACCCAAACGAGTTTTGCTAGACCTGTAATAGACTTTGAGATGCTTATACTGGCAAATAAAAAATGGTATATATCTTTGGCATAGAAAGACAAAATAGCTTGCAAAAGTGTTGTGATAGTGCACTCGGAGGTTGAAACAAACTCAGATCGTGATTTTGACACCACTAAGCGAAGTGGTTTGATCTCTAAAACACCTTGATTATGCTTAAAAAATTTTGTGTGATTATGAGATTGCAACGAGAGAGGTGTAGACAATGCCCTAGATGAAGCGGTGACCTGCTCTGATACCAATTGTTGGAGTTAGACGTCTACGGAAGCACGTGAAGAACACAAGGAAGAAGAAGAAGCTTGGACCACAACACACAATGTTGAATGTATTACCACTAGAATGTACAAAGATAATTAGCCCATTAGGGAAATAAGTTTATATACAAGCCGGGGGAAAAAACCTCCTAAAGAGGGAAATCAGTGCCCGATAGTCCTAGAGTGTTCACACACATCACTACCAAAATATATCAACATTTAGTACATCCAATATGTATCTCCTATACTTGATCCAGATACCATTATCTTTGGATATGACATCCAGACCTAAAAAATACATTGAATATCCAAGTTCAAAGATCTTAAAATCTTTGGTAAGTCTTTCTTGTTGTCTTTGATTCTTTGCTCATGGTCACCTGTAATGACCAAATCTACAAAATAAGTATATTGAAAATCAAGTCTCAATCATGCAAAAAGGCTCAACCACGAGCTTTGCAAGTGGACCAATAAAAAAGGATGACCCAAAGTTGTGGAAAAAAGTTAGAAGCTCCACCAAACTCAATCAAATTTATATCTCATCAAATCATCCACCAAAAAGTGCACCTAAACTGATTGTTGGGTGGTTACCCAGATTGTACGAGAAATAAAACTCTATATAAGCATCATCGCAAATTTTTTTCTTGAGTTGTATGCATTCCACCAGTTTCCCACTTCCTGTAGTGAATTCATAAACTCCACCAAGCAGCCTCCTTGCTTGCTTACCTCATTTTCGCATGATTTTGCTCCCCTCTATTTAGAGCTATAATTAGGCTTTCCCAAATCTGATTGTACCCGATTGCAGAGCATTGTTTTCTCTCTCAGTATACTCGTTTTCATTGGTTTCAAGCTTCATTTGGTCTCTCACATATTTCCTTGAACGTTGCCAAAGCTTCAAGTTATTTTATTGAGTGAGTTGTGAGAAATTTCCAACTTTGTGAAGGTATATCTCTACACATAGGGAGAGAGTGTTGCAAAGAGGTAACCTGTTTTGCAAAGGGTGGATCTCCCATATGGAATATTCATTTTAGATGATTTAATGCTTGTTGGGTAGCACTTATAGTCTATTACAAGTCTCAAAACTTTCGTTTTAAGACTTTGTACAAGCATAGAGAAAAGTTTAGAACAGTGAGCATATATCACTGCTTGTGGACCTAGTGGAGGGCAGCCATCTTCCATTTTTGCATTGGGGTGTTAGAATCACCCCCCATTAGTGGTATCATAGCCATTTTTGAGGCTTGAAGACATCAGTGGGCCTCATATTGAAAACTTGAAGGAATCAAGACAACTTGTGGAAGCACAAGGAGGGCTTATCAAAGCAAGAAGACGTCGAAAGGGGGCTACATCGATCGAGATCGCAACTAGTCAAAGGTTAGCAAGGGAGAAGCTATCAAAAGGTAATATCCACACTTTCTAAAGCACATAAACACCTGAAAAGAAGCTAGAGGAGCATCTTAGAGCTTAGTATTGCTGATTATAATGCAAAAATAGAAAAGTTAGAGAAAGGCAATTATCAACCATGGAAATTTAGAGTTAGCAACTACCTCATGGGCAAAGGATTGTGGGGATTAGTGAGCAGCACGGAGCCAATGCATCATGTACATGATCCACCACTTCAAGGGCAGGTCAAGGAACTTAATGAATGGATAGAAAGGGATAGGAGAGTCATATTAATTCTATCCCAACATATAAGAAATAACATGATAGGGCATATACAAGACTTGGACACATCTAAGAAGGTTTGGGAGACCTTGGAGAGATTGTACTCTTCATCAACCAAGGAAAGGAAGATTCAGCTCATGAATAAGCTGAATAATCTTAGGAAATCACCAAGTACTAACATAAATGAGTACATTTTGAAGGTTAAGGAGCTTGCAGATTCTTTAGGCTCAATTGGGAGCCCAATCGAAGATGATGATCTTGTCGCACATACTCTCAATGGTTTGAGAGAGGATGCAAGGTGGAAAGAATTCACCACATCACTTTATGTGAGGGATTCCCTACCAGAATTTGATCAATTGGACACATTGATGGTGACTGAGGAGATCAACCAAGGAGGTTCACAATCAAAGGGCAGCGAAGCCCAAGTTTTCTATGCAGGTAGAAGAAAAGGAAAAAGAGGTGAAAAAAACTCCCAAGGCAAAGGGAGAGGAAGGTCAAGCTCAAGCTCAAGCAACCAAGAAGGATTCAACAAAAGCCATGGATCAAGAGAAAGAGGAAGGAGTAGAGGATGAGGAGGAAGATCACATGGAAGAGAAGCATCCAATGGAGAATGCTACAATTCTAGAAAACCGGACCATTATACAAGAGATTGTTGGTCCAAAGGAGGAGGCAATCAAGGATACAAAAGGAACCAAGGCAAGTATGCTATTACTTCAACAAATTCAAAAAATGAGAACTTGCTTATGATGTATGGTTCAAGTGAAAGACTCAATTCAGATTTTACATGGTACATTAATAGTGGTTGTAGCAACCATATGCGTTGCAATAAAGATGTTTTTTGTAATTTACACTCACCCATCACTGAAGGACATGTAGAGATAGAGGATGACAGTGAGCACAAGATTACACATGTGGGATATGTTGCATTGAATTGATCTCAAAGCTCGAAAGTGTTGAAGGATGTGTTGCATGTGCGAACCATCATGAAGAACTTGGTTTTAGTAGGTCAAATGGTTGAAAGAGGTTATGATGTGAGGTTTAATGATCAAGGATGTTTTTTTGAAGACCCCATGCAAGACTACAAGCTCATAGAAAAAGGAAGGAAGGAAGGAAGCAAGGAAGATTGTTCACCATGGAGGTAAAGCCATCAACCCCTCACACTGTCTACTTGTCAATTGGACATAAATAGATTGCAAAAATCGACTTATGGCATAAAAGAATTGGGCACATAAACTTACGAAGGATGGAGGACATGCAAAGGATGGGCTTGGTGAGTGGTCTACCGGATCTTACATCTCAGAATATGCAACATTTGGGACATGCTTGTCAATGAGGAAAACAAAGCAGATTGCCATTAAAGAATGGAGCACATGTGAACAATAAAGTGTTGAATCTCATACACACAGATGTATGGGGACCTACAAGGGAGCCATCCATTAGAGGTAATAGATATTTTTTCACATTTATAGATGATCATTCAAGGTTTGTTTGGATGTATTGCATGGAGTCAAAGTTAGAGGTGTTTTACCACTTCAAGAGGTTCAAAAACCTAGTGGAGAAGGAAACAGGGAAGTATATAAATACTCTCAGATCGGATGGAGGGGGAGAGTATTTTTCAAATGAATTTTCAGATTTTTTACATGAACATGGCATCAAAAGGAAATTCACTTGCATGTATACACCTCAACAAAAATGGGGTGGCAGAGAGGAAGAACATATACATAGCAAAAGTGGCTAGAGCTCTGTTAAATCAAATGAAGGTTCGTAACTCTTATTGGTTTGATAAAACAAATATAGCCATATACATTATGAATAGTTGTCCAACCTCAGAAGTAAATGGAGTTACACCTTATGAAGCTTGGTATGGTAAGAAACCCAACCTTTCACATCTCAAAGTATTTGGTTGTGTGTGTTATGTTCACATACCTCAAGAATTGAGACACAAGTTAGACCCGAAGGTAGATATGTGTATATTTCTTGGATATTCTTCAGAGCAAAAAGGTTTTAGATGCTATAAACCTTGCACCAAAGAGCTTAAGGTATCTAGGGATGTAATATTTGATGAGTTGCTACCTTGGTGTGATAGCAAAGATGTGTTACAAGTTGACGATGCATATGAAGCAACAACAAAGCATGGAGATAAGTGGTCCAACCACTTTAAGCACACCATTAGAGGAGAGTATTACATCAGCTTGGCATGGGAAGACAAGGAATGAAACTCATTCAAGTGAAGGAAGCAGCAAAGGAAAGGAAAAGGCAAATGACGAAGACCATCAATGGGTAGACATGGAATCTACAAGTGACGAAGATATGGAAAAATTAGAAACTCCAAGATTTAAAGCATATACAACAAGGAGGAGGATATTCCTACCACCTAATGGTGAGGTAAGGTCATCCAATAGGGTTAAATACCCTGTTTAAAGGTTAACTTATGATTCATTCATTGCAAGACACTATGCATACATGAGTAAGGCTATAGATTGTGAAGAACCTAACTTTTCTAAAGAATCAAATAAGCATAGGCAATGGATTGAAACCATGGAGGAGGAATTCAAGGCACTTGAAGAAAATGATCCTTGGTCATTGGTGCCAAGAAAAAAGGACATGAAAGTCATTGGCAACAAATGGGTGTACAAGGTAAAGAGGCATGCAAATGGGAGCATCTCTTGGTATAAAGCAAGGCTGGTTGCCAAAGGTTATGCTCAAACCTATGGCAGTGACTTTGAGGAAACATTCAGTCCAATAGCTCAAATGTCGACCATAAGAAGTCTGATTGCAATTTCAGCCTCAAAAGGTTGGAAGATGTACCAGATGGATGTGAAGAATGCTTTCCTAAATGGAGAGCTTGAAGAGGTAGTCTTCATGGAGCAGCCCCAAGGCTTTGAAGATGAGAGGTCTCCACATCATGTAAGACCCAAGATCTTGGAACCAAAGACTTGTGGACTCCTTAGTAAAATGTGGATATAATCAGAGTCATGTAGACCCATCACTGTTTGTGAAAAAGGAAGGTAGAAAAATTGTTTTCATTTGTATAAATGTTGATTATTTGATCATTATACACTACAACAGATCGATGGTATACCGAGGTTTTTACCGAGGAAAATGAACGCGGCTTTATTTGCCGTGACGCTGATGTAAAGGTCGGTTTCCGCATCGGTACCAAAGAGTCGGTATAGGCGTCGGAAAAAGCATCGGTATATGCGTTGGTATAAACGTCGGTATATGCGTTGGTAACCGGTTTCTGCTGCATCGCCTCCTGGGTGTACCCACGGTTATTCCGATGACACTACTGGGAGTACCGTCGCGTATACCGAATACCATACCTGCAAATTTTTTTTTGGGCAGAATGTTTTGTCTTTTGCTACAACACCATTACCATGATGTTGCTGAACAAAAGACAATACACTCTGCCCAAAAAAAACCGAGTACATGTGATGTGTACTCTAATGACAACTGAAATATGATTTCATGAAACAGAGTATTATTGTACACAAAAGAGATCGATAATCAGAATGAACAATGAACCATGTACAAAAGAAGTTATATATTTCAATAATGAAGCATGTACAAGAGTGTGGCAAACCACTGTCATATATGACGCTTTTACAAAATGTGGCAAAGCAATGTATTTCCATATGGAAATCAAATACAAAATATTGGTCTTCCACTGCCATACACATGCAAAGAACGTTCCATATCAACAGTCCTGCAACAAAGAACAATAATGGAATGAGATAAATTCACATGAAAATTACAAACAAGTAAAAACCAAGTTTATAAATTAATTACCTCATCGCAAACGCTCCCATGAAACTACCGCACCGCGTCCCTCCAAGTCCTGCAATAGTGCAGTCAACCCATGACTATATCCATAAGATTCCTCCGATCGTGTTGGAGGACGACCCATTGCAAGCTCCTGAAACAAATATAAAAAGATTAGAGAAATATATATGAGAAATTTAACACAAATAAATTCAATAAATGAAATGGTACTAACAAACTCATGACGCATCTTGTCATATCCGCCGCTGACCAAATGTGATGGTCCAATCATGCCTAGACGTGTGGCTGCGGCATTTCACTGTGGCGATATCGATTAGGAGTCTGCTGCTGCTCATCACGAATCATGTCCCAATCCTAAGCATCTAACCACACAGGCTTTGGTAAGCCTTCTCTGAATGCATCACGAGCCTCGGATCGTCGATGCGACATGACCTCACGTGCGGTATGCAGAATCCACTCTGAACTGACAATCGACTGTCCATCGGCTGGTGGGAACTCCTGGTAAATCGTCTGTGTGATATAATTCTTCCGATCTTTATCCTATTCACTCCATTTCCGCATGATGGAGTGTCCAAACTGGATGGAGCAAAGTTGTCGTATGCATGCACGCATTGCTTTGCCAGCCGCATCCATCACCGGAGCTCCATCTCGGATACTATACACCTTGGAGTCATCATGGTCATGAGCACCCCAAGGTGTACATGGTGTACTCCGTGGTGTACTGCGTGGCGTACCTACATCTGAGGTACTTGTCCTAGGAGTAGAAGCGGGCGACACAACGTCCGTTGCACTGCCTCCACAACAACCGCCTCCTCCGCCTCCAGACCTACCTGTAGATCCACTCCTAGAACCTCCTGCTCCAGAGTGTGACCTCGATCTACGAGACGGGCCAGACGCTCTATCGTGCTGAGGTGTCGAACGCACATGTCTACTAGTAGATCCAGTAGGAGATGGCTGCAAAGATGGTCGTGGTGGAGTCACAAAGCTAGGAGACATACCTCCTACGGGAGTAGCACCACCCTCAGGAGTGACACCGGCAGGAGTGACACCGGCGGGAGTGACACCGGCGGGAGTGAGGCCTACGTCTAAGTGCTTTTTTGCTCTCTTTTGTCCACGAGATGTTACCGGTGCAATGTCCTTTGGATCCATCTGCTCACCTGGGGGACCATGCGAATGATAGCGTAGGTTTTCCAGTCGACTCCTATCAAAGGATCCATACTCTCTAACATGTGCAGTACAAATCCATCGTTTCCGATAAATTTGATACTTGCACTGTGTGCAAGGACATGCCATTCTCTCTTCAGGATCCAAAGAAGCCATCTGCTACAATATGGACATTTTAGAACATTTTAGAACATTTCTTTTTTTATTAAACCTAAAAATCTAACTCTTAAAGACCTAAATACTTAAATACCTAAAAAAACTTAAAATCCTAGTTTTAAAACCCTAATCTATATAGCTATCCTATTTTATCTATATATTCGGATTTTTTCTTGATTGATCCTATTTTATATATATATTTATTTATTTATTCAGATTTTTTTCCTCTTAATTAAGTTATATGTATGCCTAAACCCTAAAACCCTAATTTTAAAGATCTAGACCTAAATTATGTATATTTCTATACACATGTGTATATACATGTATATATGTATTATATGTGTATGTGTATGTGTGTATATATGTTATGTACATGTTAAAACCCTAAAACCATAATCCAAATGACCTAGAACTAAAACATGTATATATATCTATGCATGTGTATATATATGTGTATATGTATATATATGTGAATATAGATAGGTATATAAGTATGTGTGTTTGTGTATTTATATATTTGTTTATATATTGAGATTTTTTCTTTACTTAATTATATTTAATTATATATATTTAATTAAATAATTTAAAACACTAGTTCTTTTTATATTTATTTATGTATATAATTATCTTATTTTATATATATATTTATTTATATATTCAGATTTTTTTTCTTACGTAATCCTATTTTTATATATTTAATTTTATATATTTAATTAAAGTATTAAAACACTAATTCTTTTTATATTTGTTTATGTATATAATTATCTTATTTGATATATATATTTATTTATCTATTCAGATTTTTTTTCCTTACATAATCCTATTTTTATATATTTAATTTTATATATTTAATTATATATATTTAATTAAATTATTTAAAATACTAGTTCTTTTAATATTTATTTATGTATATAATTATCTTATTTTATATATATATTTATTTATATATTCATATTTTTTTTCCTTACGTAATCCTATTTTTATATATTTAATTTTATATATTTACTTATAAATATTTAATTAAATTATTTAAAAACACTAGTTCTTTTTATATTTATTTATGTATATAATTATCTTATTTTATATATATATTTATTTATATATTCAGATTTTTTTTCCTTACGTAATCCTAATTTTATATATTTAATTCTATATATTTAATTATATATATTTAATTAAAACCCTAATCTTAAAATTCTAGATCTGAAATACTAAACCCTAAAACCCTAATCTTAAATATGTAGACCTAAAATATGTATATTTATGTGTACATGTGTATATACATGTATATATGTATTACATGTGCATGTGTATGTGTGCATATATCTTATGTAGGTGTTATAAACCTAAAACCCTAATCTTAAAGATTTAAACCTAAAATATGTATATTTTTGTATGCATGTGTATCTACATGTATGTATGTATTATATGTATATGTGTGTTTGTGTATATATGTAATCTACATATTAAAATCCTAAAACCCTAATCAGAAAGACTTAGACTTAATTCTGAAATACTAAACCCTAAAACCCTAATCTTAAGTATGTAGACCTAAAATATGTATATTTCTGTATACATGTGTATATACATGTATATATGTATTACATGTGCATGTGTATGTGTGCATATATCTTATGTAGGTGTTATAACCCTAAAACCCTAATCTTAAAGATTTTAATCTAAAATATGTATATTTTTGTATGCATGTTCTACAGGTATGTATGTATTATATGTATATGTGTGCTTGTGTATATATGTTATCTACGTATTAAAATCCTAAAACCCTAATAAGAAAGACTTAGACTTAAATCTGAAATACTAAACTCTAAAACCCTAATCTTAAATATCTAGACCTAAAATATGTATATTTCTGTATACATGTGTATATACATGTATATATGTATTACATGTGTATGTGTATGTGTGCATATATGTTATGTAGGTGTTATAACCCTAAAACCCTAATCTTAAAGATTTAAATCTAAAATATGTATATTTTTGTATGCATGTGTATCCACATGTATGTATGTATTATATGTATATGTGTGTTTGTGTATATATGTTATCTATGTATTAAAATCCTAAAACCGTAATCAGAAAGACTTAGACTTAAATCTGAAATACTAAACCCTAAAACCCTAATCTTAAATATCTGGACCTAAAATATGTATATTTCAGTATACATGTGTATATACATGTATATATGTATTATATGTGTATGTGTATGTCTGCATATATGTTATGTAGGTGTTATAACCCCAAAACCCTAATCTTAAAGATTTAAATCTAAAATATGTATATTTTTGTATGCATGTGTATCTACATGTATGTATGTATTATATGTATATGTGTGTTTGTGTATATATGTTATCTACGTATTAAAATCCTAAAACCCTAATCAGAAAGACTTAGACTTAAATCTGAAATACTAAACCCTAAAACCTTAATCTTAAATATCTAGACCTAAAACCCTAATCTTAAATATTTAACCCTAAAACCCTAATCCTATTTAAAACCCTTAAACTCTAATCTTAAATATTTAACCCTAAAACCCTAATCCTATTTTATATATTTGATGTAAAATAAAAACTTCAAAATAAAAATAGGATTATATGTGTGTATATATGTGTGTGTATGTATGCATGTGTACATGTGTGTGTGTGTATGTATACATGTGTATATATGTGTGTGTATGTGTATGTGTGTGTATGTAGGCATGCATGTGTGTGTACGTGTGTGTATGTATGCATGCATGTATGTGTATGTGTGTGTATGTGTATGCATGCGTATACATGTGTGTGTATGTATACATGCATGTGTGTATATGTGTGTATGTATGCATGTGTGTATATATGTGTGTATGCATGCATGCCGGTATATGTGTGTGTATGTATGCATGCATGTGTGTATATGTGTGTATATATGCGTGTGTGTATGTATGTGTGTATATGTGTGTGTGTGTGTATGTGTATGTATGCATATGTGTATATATGTGTGTGTATGTATGTGTGTATGCATGTGTGTAAATTTATGTGAGTGTGTATGCATGCATATGTGTATATGTGTGTGTATGTAAGCATGCATGTGTGTATAGGTGTGTGTATGTAAGCATGCATGTGTGTACATGTATGTGTGTATGTATGCATGTGTAAATTAATGTGTATCTTCCTTTCTCTTCTCTCTCTCTTTCTTTCTCTCTCTCTCTCTCTCTTTCTCTCTCTCTCTCTATCTCTCTCTCTCTCTCTGTCTCTCTCTCTCTCTCCTTCTCTCTCTATCAATAGCGAATAAAAGAATCACTTACAAGTATGTCTCTCTTTAAATCGTTGTCATCAAAGCGTAATGTAGGTCTTCTCTCGTTCAATTCCAAACAATCGACGCCAACGAACTTCTGTAAAATCAACGAAAAGAGAAATTAGAAACCCTAAAGCATAGAGAAACACAAATGCTAACAGTACGCACAGCACTTACCAAGATGTGAGAGCTAAGATGAGAGAGAGTGTGTGTATGTGTAGAGAGAGAGATCCGTGTGTATGTGTGTGCACAAGACAATGCAGGTTCATGCGCGCAAGTTCGACAGTAGACCGACAGTACTCAAACACGTGCAGAAATGTGAAGTTTTGCTCTCGGGTTCGCGGTATGTTTAAAAATTCACCGCCGGTATAGGCGCCGATATGGACGTCGGTATAAGCATCGGTAGTTGCCAGTAAGTTACCGATGCTTATACCGACGCTCATACCGACGCATATACCGACGCCTATACCAATGCTTATACCGGCGGCTACGGGCCACCCCGAGGATCCGTTTAAAACGGTCATACCGACGGGCACTTGACCGTCGGTATCTCTTAGTGAGATTTTCCGATGGCTATACCGACGCCGACTATGACCGTCGGTATATGTAGCGTCAGCATGCCCCTCATATGTTGTAGTGATAAGGGATCATGAAGCCAACATGAAGGAAATAAAGAGGAAGCTTGGATGTGAGTTTAAAATCTCAGATTTAGGGGTTTTAAGATACTTTCTTGGGATTGAAGTACTATATAAAGAGGAAGGTATATACTTGATGCAAAGGAAATACAATCTATATCTTTTGAAGAAGTTTTGCTTGTGTGATTTCAAGCCCATTTCAAATCCATTAGAAGAAATTGTTAAACTAATTGCTCATGAAGGTGAATAACTCAAGGATGTGACCATGTATAAGTCAATAATTGCTTCTCTCTTGTATGCTACTATGACAAGACCAGATATTGCACATGTACTTGTAGTGTTATCTCAATTTTTAAAGGCACCAAGAGTACCTTATCTTGTTGCAGCCAAAAGGGTACTGAGAGATCTCAAAGGATTGATGAATCAAGGTCTATATTATTCATTTGATGATGGATTAAATGTACAAGCTTATTGTGATGCTCATTGGGCAGGTTCCAAAGATGATAGGAGGAGCACTAGTGGCTATGTTATCATGCTAGGTGTTAGGGGAGCACTAGATTGTGCTCTTTGACTTCACTAGAGAAGATTTTGGAAATAAACTTATGATTACATGAACACCCACATAGGGAAAATAATATAACAAGATGTAGCCAATACAAAACGTCCCACAACCCGGGACCAATAGGTATGGAAAACTAGACTAGAGATGATATAGGAGATCCCACAACCCAAGATCGTAAGTATGAGAAAAGATATCTGGATTACAAGAACTCCCTTGTGGGAGATGAACTAGATACAAGAAAGAACTCGACAAGATCTCGTACTATGAGATCACAAGAGGACAAGACAGGATGTCTATGAACTAGATTAGAGAGGATTGGAACAAGGAACAAGACAAGAACTCGAACTGGAACTTGGAGAGTACTTACTTGGTGATCATGACTCCTTAAGCTCCCAACACTAGTATTGGCAAGATTGATAATGAATGTGGTCAACCCCTCCTTATATGGGTTTTCCAAGGGCGGTTCAAGGGCGGTTACAAATTGATGATGTCATCAATTCAAAGCATGGTCTCTTGATATGAGAATCTTAGGGTCTTGGCACGTTTCGAACGCAATGGAAGCATTGGTTTCTCCTAATTCTAAACCAATCATGAGATATAGAAGTCACATGAAATCTGAGATTCAAGATGATTTCCTTTGCCCATGACATCACCTCCCCCTCAAGCGACTAGTTCCATGAGGAGCGGTCATGTTCTCTAGTCTCGGCTTCACTAGATTTCTCTTATGGAATTCTAGAACCTTGATTGGTGCTCTTTGAAGGTTTTCTACAGGTTCCCAAGTACGATCACTAATGTCATACCCTTTCCAATGAATAAGGTACTCTAATCTTCCTAGGGATATTCTCGAATCTAGGACATGATCAACTTCAAATTGTTCGTGATCATCAATCTCGATAGGTGGTGAAGGACTAGGTCTGGCCAACCCCTTCTTATATAGGTTTTCCAAGGTCAGTTCAAGGGCGGTTACGGATTAGTGTTGTCAACAATTCAAAGCATGGTCTCTAGATGTCAGAATCAAGCAAGAAGACAATCGATCTTAGGGTTTTGGCACATTTTGGACGCAATGAAAACATTGGTTTCACCTAATTCTAAACCGATCATGAGATATAGGATTCACATGGAATCTGAGATTCAGGATGGTTTCCTTTGCCCATGACACTAGGAAAGAAGAACATCTCATGGATGTCAAAGAAACAACCCACAGTAGCTCTCTCATCGACCGAACCTAAGTATAGCGGCTTAGCATAATTCTCATGTGAGCTTATGTGGCTCAAGAAGTTTTTTGTCGATCTTGATTTGTAGGTTAAGCAAGTACCTATTTTTTGTGACAACATAAGTAGCATATGCTTGGCTCAAAATCCGGTGTTCCATGCAAGGTCGAAGCATATAGAAGTGCATTACCACTTTATTAGAGAGAAGATCATGTCAAAGGATGTCAAGGTGGAGCATGTCAATACAAAGGACCAATATGCAGATATGTTTACCAAAGCATTGGATGGAGTAAAGCTAATACACTTCAAGGCATGCATTGGAATGAAGGACCTAGGCATTGAGACTTGAGGGGGAGTGTTGAAAATCAAGTCTCAATCATGCAAAAAGACTCAACCACGAGTTTTTCAAGTGAACCAATAAAAAAGGAGGACCCAACATCTTGGAATAAAATTAGAAGTTCCACCAAACTCAATCAAATTCAAATCTCATCAAATCAGCCGTCAAAAAGTGCACCTAAACTGATTGGTGGGTGGTAAGCTAGATTGTAGGAAAAGTAAAACTCTATATAAGCATCATCCCACCTTTGTTTCTTGAGCTTTATGCATTCCATGAGTTTCCCACTTAGCTTAGTGAAGTCATAAACTCCAACAAAGAGCCCCCTTGCTTGCTTACCTCATTTTCTTATGATTTTGCTCCCCTCTATCTAGAGGTGTAGTTAGGCTTTTTCAAATCTGATTGTACTAGATTTTAGAGCATTGTTTGCTCCCTCACCATACTCATTTTCATTGATTTCAAGCTTCATCGGGCCTCTCATATAGTGCCCTGAACGTCACCAAAGTTTTAAGTTATTTGATTGAGTGAGTTGTGAGAAATTGGCAACTTTGTGAAGGTATATCTCTGCATATAGGAAGAGAGTGTTGCAAACAGGTAGCCTCTTTTGCAGAGGGTGCTTCTCCAAGCTGGAATATCCATTTGGGATGTTTTAAAGCTTTTTCGGTAGCTCGTATAGTTTATTACAAGTCTATAGAATTTCATTTTAAGTCTCTATAGTGATGTAGAGAAAAATTCAGAACAGTGCGCATATATCACTACTTGTGGACATAGTGTAGGGCAGCCATCTTCCATTTTTGCATTGGGGTGTTAGAACCATCCCCCATGAAAGTACAAATATTCTTTACCTTTGCTATTGTAGTACAGTGAAGGATAAACCTTGATTTGTTTATATCCACAATTGATCAAATGCAATACAAAGAAGTAGTCCTTATTGAATCATCAATGAATGTTACAAAGTATCTATTAATTCTAGTTTAGATCTACTTTGTTGGTCCCCAAACATGTGCATGAATGAGATCGAGTGGATGGTAGCTCCTTAATTACTCCTTCTAAATGATAGAGTGGTTTGCGTACCCAATTTCCAAGGTTCACACAAATTCTTGAGATTCTAATTGTGAAGATTTTGTTATTCCATGTTTTAACCTTTTTGTCTATGACTCTTTATCCATGAAGATTTTATTCCATGAAGATTTTGACATCAGTACATCCAAATGAATAGCCTCCCCTCATTTCTTCCTTCGGCTATGACTCTTTATCCCTCTTTAGGGTTCTCCACAAAACATGGTTTTTCATTGAGCTAAATGTGCGATCCTTGACAACAAATTTGATCCATAGCAAAAAGATTCTTTGTAATTGTGGGAACATGAAGAACATCTTGTTATTATATGATCAATGTCTACCCCTCATGATTGTATGCACATTTTGTAAGGCACCCATTATGAGGAGAAGCCAAGTGTGCATTATCCTATTGATGGGAATCTTGACTTGCACATTGGATGGAGATCATATTGGACCATGTAAGGTATTGTAAGGAAAGGGAGTTACCAGTGTCCCCAATTGTCGGGTCTGGGGCAACCGTGAGCAGCCTCGGCTAGGGGATTCAAGGGGGCTAGCAGGCTCCTTGGTTGGGGGGTCTTTTATCTCCTCTCTTACTACTCCTGTGTTATTTTGTGTAACTATTGTCTTACACATCTCTCCATCACAGGTGTATGAGAAAATTTTAAAATGAAAAAATCACCCATACATGTAATAACATGAGTAGTATCATCACTTGTGTCCACTTGCCATTTCCTTGATGGTACCTTTATATTCTAAGTGAAGTGCTTGTTGCATCTCATTTGATTGTTGAAACCACTATGAATATACCATATATTTTATCCTTGTGTCTTATAGTCAATCATCTATATCATGTCTAACATTGCTTCATTCTTATTTAAATTAGAAGCATAATTACCTTGAACTCCGTATGATGGGTTCCCCCTATCTCATTGATAACAATCTCTTTGATAGTGCCCATACTTTCCATATATGTAGCATACATTTGAGTTGTTGTTGTTTTGAGTTTGATTGTACCATCTTGCTCTTCCTCTATACTTCCCACTTCCTTTTGATGAAGAATATTTTTCTTTTGCTCTTGATTAAAGTCTCCTTTTTCTCTGGTACATTTACTTCCTCTACATATCCCTTGATTTCTTTCTCTAGCTCTTCCTTACCTACATAAACTATTTAAGGCCTCATTTCCTTGTGCCTTTAACCATCATGGCCACTATTTTCTCAAAACGTGGTAAGATTTTGTGTTGCATATAGAGAAATGGTGAAAATATGATAGTTTGCATCATTGTAAGTGCATTTAGTATGCATGGAAGTAGGTCATCATCATCTCTCTCACAACTTTTGGACCACAATGCATCATTCACCACTTTGATCTTCATACTAGATTAATGTGGCCACTAGGTGTCTTCCTTAAATGATTGAGTTCATTTTCTAGAGTTTCCACTATTAGATACGCTCAATACTCCACCCTCAAGTGACAACAAATGATCCATGAGGAGAGGCCATTGTGAGAGCCTGGACATTTGTGGAACCTTAACTTCTAAGTTAAATGAGGTCTATGTGTGACAATTAATGGTTATAGATGATCTTTGTGAGCCTAGCCATCGGGTTTGTGATCTTTGTAAGGCCCCCATTATGAGGAGAGGCCATTGTGAGAGCTTGGACATTTGTGGAACCTTAACTTCTAAGTTAAATGAGGTCTATGTGTGACAATTAATGGTTATAGATGATCTTTGTGAGCCTAGCCATCGGGTTAGGTAGGGCATAAACTTCTAGGCCATTGGGTTGCCACTCAAGATGGAAATAAAGGCCGTGTGGCATCCCACTGTTTCCCCATAGAACCTTAATGGGGTGGAGTGTAGAGGGGGGTGTGGTGCCTTTTGTGTGGTTTGGGGGGCCCATATGCCCGGACCATAGGGCTGAGACAGTAGGACTTTTGGTCATGGAGGCATTGTCAGATTGTATATTTTTTTGACTATTTTTTGTATCTCTTAAATGTATTTATCTATACCGACTCTCCTTGTAAAAGCTATATATGCATAGCCCAGGTTGAGCTTTACATAGCATTGCATAATAGTAAGCCCTTCATTTAGAATCTATCTATTGCCATCTGGGCTCCATATTGGGAGTGCATATGTAGACAATGCCATCATTATAATTGCATTACGCTTATCAATATGAGAATTTGAGTTCTCTATCACAATATCATGAATAATGGAACTTGGGAGCTAGTGGATGAACCCCCTAAGTGTAAAGTCATTGGCACCAAGTGGATATGGAACCTAAAGTGCAGGCCTGATGGTACTCTCGAAAAGTACAAAGCTGGACTTCTTTTAAAGACATACTCAAAAGTTGAAGGCATTGACTTTTGTGAATCATTTGCCCCGACAACAAGGATGACCACTATCCGAGGAGTACTAGGTGTGGTTTCAAATAAGTGTTGGCTTGTCTATCACATGGATGTCAAATCAACATTCCTAAATGGAGACCTGAAGGAGGAGGTATATCTGTCTTGATCACTAGGGTTTTGAGGCTCCCCATTTAGAGAACAAAGTATGTAAGCTAAAGAATGCATTATATGGGTTGAAACAAGCTCCTTGAGCATGGTACCAATAGATAGGTAAGTATCTCTTCCATCTAGCTCTCAAAAGATGTGCTTCTGATGTTACTTGTATGTTCTAAAGAGAGGAAGGAAGACAATCGTGCTTGTACTCTATGTAGATGACGTTTTGATTACAAGAAATGATGATGCTCTTCTTCAACAAATGAAAGATGTCGTGAGTTCAAAATTTGAAATCACAAACTTGGGCTTCATGCATTATTTCTTACGCCTTGAAGTTTGGCAAGAACCAGGGAAGATTTTCACCTCTCAAAAAAAGTATGAAAGACAAATATTGAAGGCATTTGACATGGAGGATAGCAAGGAAATTTCTACATCTATGGAGTTCAACACAAAATTATCCATTGAAGATACTTCAGCTCGAGTGGATATTGGAAGATACAAGAAATCAATTGGAAGTCTCATCTACTTGTGCAATAGTAGACTAGATATCTCTTATGCTATTGCAATGGTAAACAGGTTCTCTAATAAGCCTTGCCCAACTCATTGGAAGGCAAGCATGTAGATACTCAGATATGCGAAAGGAACCATTGATTATGGTATTCTTTATGAAGAAGGATTCTCTCTAGTCCCATACTACGATTCACATTGGGCAAGAGATATTGACACCAAAAAATGAATTTTAGGATATTGCTTTTGTTTAGGATCGGGGATTTTCTCTTAAATCAGTAAGGAGCAACCGATTGTAGTATTATCGTCTACTAAAGGTGAGTACATAGTTGCATGTGTTGCACCATGTGAGGTAGTATGGTGGACAAGGATCCTATGGAATATAGGAATACAAGGAAAGGAGGCAACAATGTTGAAGTGTGACAACAAACATTACATGCACATTGCCAAGAATCTTGTTTCCATGCACGTACCAAGCAAATAGATTTAGTATCACAATGTGTGTGAGTTGATTGAGGACACAGTGTGTGTGACTTGTTTGAGGACTGGGTCATGGAGATAAGATATTGTTCAAGAGAATAAAATGGTTTAGACATTTTCATCAGGGCTCTTGGGAGAAAGCAACTTCTTTGATACTTTCCAAATCTTGGGATTGCACCAAAGAGGTAGTTCATTGTAGGGTGGATGTTCAGGGGATGCTTCAGATATGTTAAATAATCCACCCTCAAGTAACCATAAATGATCCATGGCTCTCTAAGATGTAAGGCCCCCATTATGAGGAGAAGCCATTGTGAGATCCCAAACATTTTTGGAACCCTAACTTCTAAGTTAGATGAGTTCATTGTGTGACTGTTCATGGTTATAGATGATCTTTGTGAGCCTAGCTATCAGGTTAGGTAGGGCATATATAGGCCTTTGAGTTGCCATTCAATGTGAAAATAAAGGCCCTTTGGCATGATGTAGTTTCCCTAGAGAAATTTAATGGGGGGAGTGCAAAGGGAGGTTTGCTTCCTTTTACACGGTCCAGGTATCTTTGTCTACTTCTATCTCTCAATTTGCATCTATCTTTGTATGCATTTTTCTCTCAACTTTGTATATTGGTCTACTTCGCTATGCTGTTATTTTTCTTACACTAGGTGTCTTCACGAAATGGTTGAGTTCATTAATCTTCCCACTAGGTGTCTTCCTCAAATGATTGAGTTCATTTTCAACTTGATTTTTCTAGCCTTGGTTTAGCTAGATTTCATTGATTTTTTCCACACCTTCATTGATGTTGCTAAGTTCTAGAAAGCCTTATCATTTCATTACTAACTCAATGAGATAGGATGGAGATAAGTATCTTGTATCTCTCATTCTATTGTCTGAAGATTGTCAATTGATCAAGGTCTGGATTATCCCCTACTCTACACTTGGCATATGTTGCACTAACAAGTCCCCATAAACCCTTTCCCTTAAGAAAAATAGACAACCTAAACTTCCATGGTTGATAGTTGTTCTTATCTAGTTTTCAATCCCGATGCGATAGTATAATATGATGTCCTCTACTACACTCTTCTAAGGCTCTTTGATGCAAGAAGAGTAATATGAATTGATAATTTTACCCCTAAACTCAAAGAGTATCAAAACAGATGTGATTGATACCTTAGCTATTCACTAGGAGGCTTCCCTTTGGTTGTTTATGTGCATTCAAACTCAAATCAATAGCTCCTCTTCTTTGGAAGCCTTAAATAACTTCCTCGGGTTGTCTTTGAATGTCTTTGTGTGTTGAATTTGTTTTGATATCATTGATGGGAAAACTCCTAATCTTACCAAGTAGAAGCATGAATGGCCTCTTAGGTATACTCAGAGATGCTTTTGTTCACTCTAATCACCATTTTTGTCTATGCTCCTATGTGGAACGAACCCAAGATCCTTTGGTCACTCAAGCAAGAGTATTAGACCTTGTTAATTTAAGTTATCAGTCTCAAAATACTTTCTTCTATACACAAAAACATTGCCTTCAAGGAAAACTACTCAATATCTTCACTAGATATACACAAAACACCACGCTTCACTCGAGACATGATTTCTATTAGAATATGTAGAGATAAGACAAGAGGTTTGTGAATCCTTTTAATGACTATAATATCTTTCTAACAAGATAAATATTAATAGAAATCGATAATTTAGGAAGAGGAAACTCTTCCTTACACTCAGAGTCATCTAGCTCCATCACTGTCAAAAATAGAGAGTGAGATATGGATATCTAGAGTTGGACAAGATCGTGCAAGGAAGTAGGGAAATTTCTTAGCTAGGGGGATTCTATATTATTAAGGGAAATTTCTTAGCTAGGGGGATTCTGTATTATTAAAATTCCCAAAGTGATAAAGCATGCAAGATCTCACTAATTGAAAGCTTATGGTGTTTTCACACAACCTGTAAAAGATTCCTTAAAAGGTAGGATGCTCTTTACTAGAAAATCAGATCAATCACACCTAATTCTTAAAGGTGATTGATTGCAAGGTTGGATGGGTTTAAACTCAATATGAGTTCATCCGTTCTAGTGTTGGGCTCCTTGTCTCATACTCCTCCGAGTTTCTATGAGGGAACTGGTTCATATGGATCTAAGGTTAGAGCTTGCTTTCCAACGTTTCCGATGTGAGGAAGCTAGACATCATAAACCATCAAGGTTGATATAGTAATTCTTGATTGGATTCTCAATATATATTTTGTAATCAAACATGGTGATCTCCACTTCATAGTGAAATCTTATAAGCGCTAATTTATAAAAGAGAATAGAAAACAATTTTTCTTTACCTGTACTATCCAAGAATCTCCCTCTTCGTACATGATTGTCTTCAACTTAAACCATTGGGTTCTGTTTCCTCGAGTAGCTTTTTTCAACGTCATCTGAGATTTCTTGAAGTGATGATGCTAATGAGGGAAAGTTTAAATCATCCCTTAAGCACTTGAAGCATGAATGATCTGGTAGATGAAGGCTCTGCCTTTTCTGAATAAAAGTTTAGTTTCTCAAAGGTATATGAGAATAGGCTTATGGACTTTGGAAAAATCTAGATAGATCGATGATAAACTAAATTCTATTCATCTCACTTAAGATTTTCATTCACACTTGGAAATTGAACTATGTACCCTCTGTGTCCAAACATAAACAACACCACTTAAAGAACAATTGCTCTTGCGAAAACTTTAGAGATCTTAATTAACCTTAGATCATAAGAATTGGGTAGAAGATGAACTATAAACTATGGACACAACTCAGATATAACTAGTTAAATGACTAATTACCTAAATTTTACGTGAAAACGGGCATGAGAATTACTTAAGCATTAGGATTTCGTATTTTCCTTGTTTTCGAAGTGTCAAATATTTGAAAAGAATGGAAAGTGCATAATGTGAAGTGCGATTTAAGTATATCCAAGTGGAAAACGATTCTCTACAAGTTTATTCAGCGGTAGGATCGCTTAAATTTGAGACGTTCAGCCATCAATGAACCGTCTCTCCCCTTCGCTCACACACATAATCTCTCTCTCTCACACACACACACACACACACACACACACACATATATATATATATATATATATATATATATATATATATATATATATATATATATATATATATATGTGTGTGTGTGTGTGTGTGTGAAGCTTGTATATATTTTTCATCTGCCGCCAATGTGATTGCAAAGGACTACTCAAGAAGTCCCTTGTGGAGCTGTCACTTGTAATAAGTAATCCAAATTAATTCCACATTTTATAGGTGGGTTAGTTTGACATTGGCTTCTTGAGGCAAGGTCTTTGGTTCAACCTTTGCGCTAGACATGTAATGGCTTTGGTTACTTCAAACTAGTAGTATTCATTTCTAACCTTGTTTAACCCCTGCTTTGTGAGACACATAAAGTCTTATGAATATCATGCTCATTCGCCTCTACAATTGTACTTTCAAAATTAAAGCCACGAAAGTAGGCATCTCTCTAACTTCCATCAAAAAGAAAAATAAATCAATGGTAGCAATCTCTATTTTCTTGTTTCCTTGAGTGAACGTCCACGAAAAGAAAAATATCTCATATTTCAGTCAAGTACGTTTTTTCAAAAAGTAGAAGCCGTAGGAAGTATGTTGGAGCAAGTCTATGACAAGCCTAAGTATTGGCTTGAGTCCCAAAAAGTCATAGAAGAAGCCTTAAAATGAAGACAATGTAAAGTTCACTTGTGAACTACCTCTTGTAACTTTTGAAGAGTTTACTTAACGTAAAAGTGAAAGAATCTTATGTGGTTGAGTCCACTTGATCAAAAAGGGAAAGAGGAGCCACGAATTCGTGATTTTTGGTAGGTAGAGAATCAAATCAATCACTAATTGATTGGAGAGTGATTGAGGGAAGTTAGCCTCCCAAACTCAACTATAAATAGATGGCAGCTTTAGTCGTGGTTAGAGAGACCTATGTGAAGACCTCCAAGAGCTGAGCTTTATGCCATATCAAGGTATGATTATAAGGCACACATATGTATCAGTAAGTCCATTGTATTTTACAAGCAATATACTTTCATTTTCATGATCATTTGAGTTCATATTTCCATGTTCTTGTGAAGTGTACTACTCACTGCCATATCTCTCAGTTTTCTTAGTCAGATTGCAGAGATGGTTTCTCTGAGCTTGGTGCATCCTTTTCAGTGATTTAACTTGGTAAAGTTAGCTCTATAAGTCTTCTATTTGTTCAGCAAGTGTCATTTCACTTGGGTATTGCAATCGTCAGTTATGCTCAGTTGAAGTCAACCCTATCTGTCATTTTCACTTCTCTGTTAGGTACCCAACTTTTTTACTCATCTTGTCAGAGCCATTTCTCAGTGGTTACTTATCCAAATTCAACGATTTAATGCTTGTTGGATTCAGCTTACTGTCTAGTATAAGCATACAAAAATTCATAATCATTGGATTCCTATATTTTGATTTATGGTCATTTTTCTGCTCACTGGTCTCAAACTATAGCAGCCCATAAAAATCGGGATGATGTCATCAGTTGTTAAACATCATTCTCAGTGTGTGGTTCATTATTTTTGATGTGATTACTCTTGAAAATGATCTCTTTAAGTTAAATAGACTCCCCCAAGAAGAATTAAGTTAATTGCTGCTGTGCTCAGAGAACTATGCAAAACACTGGACAAGTGTATGAACCAAAATAGCAAGTTTTTCACCTCTGAGCTAACTCCGACTTATCTATTTTGATCTATCTTTTTGAGAGTGATCTTCCAAGGTACATAGAGTGTCTAATACATCCATTGGCAAGCTAAAAGGGCCCACCAGATACTCCTGGAGTTCATTTGGCTGGTGTAGATCAAGGATTTTGCAACACCTCTTCATCTTCAAGCACATACCTATCCATCTCTTCACAGTGGTATCAGAGCAAGGTTGGACAACATGGTAGATGGATTTCCTTCATCAATTGAAAAATTGGACAGAGGTAACTACTCAACTTGGTCATTACGAATGGAAGCTTATCTCGAAGGTAGAAGTTTATATGGTTATGTGGCTAGAGATGAAGTTATGCCAAGTTTCAAGAACAAAAGTCAACCAACACAAGAAGAGCAAGAAAGATTGAGCACATGGTGCTCCAAGGATGCACTTGCAAGGTCTTATCTCCTCAACTCTATCTTAGATTTTTTGTTGCCTCACATTAGAAGTTGTAAGACATCTCAGGAAGTGTGGGATGCACTTGAAGCCTTCTTGTCTTCAAGTATCAAAGCTAGGAAGCATCAACTATGGCTGGATTTGACAACTCTCAAGAAGGCTCCGAAACAAAATGTAACTGATTTTGTCACAAAGCTCAAGGACATAGCAGATCAGTTGGGAAGCATTGGAGAGGTAATAGATGAAGAGCAAATTGTAAGGCAGGTCATCAATGGCTTGAAGGCAGATGACAAGTGGGAAGCATTCACCACAGCTATGGATTTGTACATGGACATGCATGTAGCTGATTTCAATACACTCATTGGACAACTACTTACTCAAGAGGCAAAGCTGATCAAAAATGGAGAAAGCTCTAAAGGTAATCAATCTTCAGCTTTATACACTAATAAAAGCAAGTCCAAAGATAACAAAGGAAAGGCAAAGAGAGTGGATGATGAAGCAGGTACATATCAAGCTAACTACGCAGGTAGAGGAAGACATGGTAAAGGTAGAGGAAGAGGAGGTAGACAAGGCAGGGGGATATCCCAAGACTCCAACTCATGTTCTATTTGTGGATTAACTAATCATACAACTGAAAATTGCTTTAGGAATTCGAGGAATCAAAGAGGCAGAGGATACTATAGAGGAAATGGCTACTCAAGAGGAAGGTTCAACAATTATCATGGCAGCTACAACAACTACAATCATTCAAACTATCAAGGAGGCTACAAAGGAAGGAGAGACTTCAATAACTACACAGAAGACTCAAACAAAGAGGATTCATTATTGATCATGAACATGGCTATGCCACAAGGTAAATCTGATGAGCATGTTTTCTACATAGATTCAGGTTGTTCAAATCATGTGGCAGGAAATGTGGCACTCCTATCAGATTTAGAAGATCCAAGGAATAAGCATGAGGTACAAACAGGAGATGACACAAGACATCATGTGGAGAAAATAGGCAATGTCAAAGCACCTGATGTAAACATCAACCTGAAAGAATTTGATAAGTGTTGGGTAGATAGTAGAGAAAGGGTTGCAAGTCAGGTTCACAAAAGCAGGAGCATTTTTTGAAGATCCAACTCAAGGATTCAGAAGAATTGCAAAAGGTGAAAAGGCAGGTAGATTGTTCACATTTGAATTACAAGACACTAGAAACATCGCTCTCTTTAATTATGGTAGTCAGACACTCACAGAATTGGAAGTATGGCACAAAAGGTTAGCACATATTGGTGAAAGGTCATTAAAGCAAATTTGTAGGGACCAAAGTGTACTTGGACTCCCTAATTTGTCAAAACAACATATGATTTATAAGTGTAGTGCATGTCAATTTGGAAAGTCTCACAGGTTACCATTCATGAAGAAAGGTTATATGCATGGAGATCTCTTGGAGTTGGTTCATACAGATGTATGGGGACCTAGCAAGGAAGCTTCAATATCTGGATCAAGGTATTATGTCTCTTTTATTGATGATTGCAGCAGATGGACTATCCTATTCTTTATGACACACAAAGATGAAGTTTTTTTCATGTTTCAAAAGATATTTGGCTCTTGTGGAGAATCAAACAGGTAAATCACTAAAAAGGCTAAGGTCAGATGGAGGGGGAGAATACGTCTCCCATGAGTTTGATTCTTTTCTTTAAGAAAGAGGAATCAAAAGAGAGGTAACTACAAGGTACACTCCTGAGCAAAATGGAGTGGCAGAAAGGAGGAATAGGATAATTGTTGAAGCTACAAGCTCCATGTTAAATGAAAAGCATTTGCCTAATTATCTATGGGCTGAGGCTGTATCTACAACCACTTACTTGATTAACAGGTTGCCTTCAAAATCCCTTCATGGGATGACTCCATATGAGGCTTGGAATGGAAGAAGACCAAGCTTAGATCATTGTAAAATTTTTTAATGTATTGCTTTTGCTCATGTTCCTTCACAAGTTAGAGGCAAGATGTCATGGACGAAGGAAACCATCCTGAACCTAAGATTCCATGTGAACCCTGTATCTCATGATTGGTTCAGAATTAGGAGAAACCAATGCTTCCATTGCGTCCGGAATGTGCCAAAACCCCAAGATCAACTGTCTATTCGCTGAATTCTGACATTGGGAGGTCTTGTTACAAATCGATGACATCATGATGACATCATCAGTTCGCAACCGCCTTGGGAACCGCCCTTGAAAACCTATATAAGGAGGGGTTGGCCACATTCATAATCAGTCTTGCCAATGCCAGTCTTGGGAGCTCAAGGAGTCGTGACCTCCAAGTAAGTACATTCAAGTTCCAGTTCAAGTTCTAGTCTTGTTTCTAGCTCTAGTCTTGTCTAGTCTTGTATTGTGGACATCCTTTCTTGTCCTATTGTAATCTCGTAGTACGAGATCCTTTCTAGTTATTTCTTGTATCCAGTTCATATCCCTGAGGGGATTTCTTGTAATCGAGATATCTTGTTTCCTACCTACGATCCCGGGTTGTGGGATCTCCTGTATCATCTCTAGTCGAGTTTTCCATACCTATTGGTCCCGGGTTGTGGGACATCTTGTATCGATCGTATATTCTTGTAGCATTTTCCCTTCGTGGGTATTCTTGTAATCAGAACTGTGTTTCCGAAATCTTGTCTTGTGTAGTCAGAGAGCACAATCTAGTGCTCCCCTGACATTTTGGCAAGACTATCTTCTATCCAAGACCAGACATCATGGAGAACGCTTATGAACAGATCGTAGCATCACTTCAGAGTCTCCAACAACAAGTCGAAGACCTAAGTCGTCGACAGACACAAGTCGAGATGGGACATCCAGTGCATGTAGGTACACTCCTTCAAGAATTACAAGAACGAATCGGGAGTCTTCAAGCGAATCAAGGGAGTATTCAAGTGAACCAACGGCCCAGTACATCATTTGTGAAGGAACCCAAGATTTGCATGCCAGAAAAGTTCAATGGTGATCGTACAAAGTTTCGAGGATTCTTGCAACAAGTCAAATTGTACATTCGCATGCAGCCTGATAGATACCCTGATGATGCATCCAAGGTCGGTTTTATTGGAACCTTGCTCTATGGTCAAGCTTTATCATGGTTCGCCCCAATCTTGGAGAAGGATATGGCCGTACTTCATAATTATGAGGCATTTCTTGGAGAGCTTGTCGCCACATTTGGAGATGCAGACACGAGTCGAGTGGCAGAAACAAAACTTCGAAAGCTACGTCAAGGTAACCGCCCTGCCTCTACCTATGCATCAGAATTTAGGCAATTGATATGTGACCTCACTTGGCATGAAGATTATTTCATTAGCCAATTTAGATGGGGCTTAAGGGATGACGTGAAGGACCTTCTACTCACGATGCCAGAGGTGAAGACATTGAATGAATACATCAACCAAGCCATTCAATGTGATAACCGTCTTTTTGAAAGGAAACAAGAAAAACAAGTAGAAGGAAGACCTCGCCAATGGAAACCTTTCCAGCCTACTCCTAGAGATGACACTATGCCCGAACCTATGCAGATAGATGTAACTAGGTTCCAGCCTCTAACACCACAAGAGAAACAAAGAAGGAGGGATAACAAATTATGTCTATATTGTGGAAACCCTGGCCACATTGCAGTTAATTGTCCCAACAAGAGAACAAACTCCAAAGTCGCAGCCACCCTTGTAGAGCAGGGAAACGAGGAAGTCCAGTTGTAAAAGAGACCATACAGCCGGACCATGATATACGAAAGGGTCTCATAATTCCATCCACACCCGTAGAAACATGTCTTGCCCCTGTCAAGTTAATCCTGTCTAAGAAGACCCTTTCCCTCATAGCTCTAGTAGATTCAGGAGCGTCCTCATGTTTCATTGATGAAGGACTCGTTAAGAAACATGGAATTCCAGTACTTCGAAAGAACAGACCAGTAGTAGCCGAAGTAGTAGATGGACGGCCTCTAGCATCGGGGAATATAACCATGGAAACCATACCACTAAGAGTACACCTTGGTGACCATGATTCACACATATGTTTCAATGTAATATCGAGTCCAGCAAATATGGTTATCATCGGAATGCCGTGGTTAAAGAAACATAATCCAGAAATTAATTGGGAAAAGAATAAAATCACCCGTCGAGATATCCAGAAGAACCCAACATATGTTGGAGCTAAAGCCTTCATACATGCAGTAAGGAAGGAACCTACATATATGATCTATGCCATACCAGCTCAAGAATCCAAGAAAGATGATCCAGTACAGCTACCCAATCAGTACAACGGCTTTGAAGATGTTTTTGAAAAGAAGAATGCAGATATCCTTCCAGAGCATAGACCTTATGATTGTCCCATAGATCTTCAAGAGGGAACACAACCACCCTTTGGACCAATCTACAGACTATCTCCAGAGGAACTTACAGAACTACGCAAGAACATTGATGAGAATCTAGCAAAGGGGTTTATCAAACACTCGAAGTCTCCAGCAGGAGCTCCTATTCTATTTGTAAAGAAGAAGGATGGGACTCTCCGGATGTGTGTAGATTATCGTGGATTGAACAAAGTCACTATAAAAAACAGATACCCTCTACCACTCATATCAGAGCTCTTGGAACGCCTTGGAAAAGCAAAATTCTTCACGAAAATTGATCTTCGAGGAGCTTACAACCTTGTCAGGATCAGAGAAGGAGACGAATGGAAGACAGCATTTCGAACAAGGTATGGGCATTTTGAATATGTAGTTATGCCCTTCGGTCTTACAAATGCTCCAGCTGTCTTCCAACATATGATGAATGATATTTTTCGAGAATATTTAGATGATTTTGTTGTAATATACCTTGATGATATCTTGATATTTTCAAAAAATCTAGAGGATCATGAAGATCATGTAAAGATAGTCCTAGAGAAACTAAGAGAAAAAGGATTGTATGCGAAATTGGAGAAGTGTTCTTTTCATAAGACAGAAGTGGAATTTTTAGGGTACATAGTATCAGATAAAGGAATTTTTATGGACCCTAAGAAGATTGAGACAATCCTTGATTGGCAACCACCTTCATGTGTTCGAGATGTACAATGTTTTTTGGGGTTTGCCAATTTCTATAGGATATTCATCAGAGATTACTCCAAGATAGTGACACCTCTTACCAAGCTTACAGGGAACTCCAAATTCTCATGGACCGAAGAAGCAGAGAAGGCCTTTCAGACCTTGAAATCAGCATTCACTACTGCTCCAATCCTAGTTCATCCTGATTCTAGTAAGCCCTTCTTCCTTGAGACAGATGCATCGGACTTTGCTCTAGGGGCCATTCTTTCCCAATATGGAGATGATGGACAACTACATCCAGTTGCATATCATTCAAGGAAGTTTTCCCCTCCAGAAATTAATTATGAAATTCATGATAAAGAACTCCTTGCCATAGTAGACGCGTTTGATACCTGGCGTCACCATCTAGAAGGAGCAGCTCATAAAGTCATTGTATATTCAGATCACAAGAACCTAGAGTATTTTATGACCACCCGGATCCTCAATAGAAGGCAATCTCGATGGAGTAACTTTTTATCCAGATTCGACTTTGTCATCACATACCGTCCAGGACGTCATCAATGTCAGTCAGATGCCCTATCCAGAAGATCTTACCTTGCACCAAAGAAGGGTGAAGAGGCCTTTGATCAACAAGAGAGTGTATTACTCAAGCCCGAGCATCTCCAGTTAGCAGCTATCTCTTCAAGCCATCATGAAGATTCAGCCTTGAATCAGTTGATCCGTGAGAATCTACCACAGGATGAATTGTTTTGTAACGTTAAGCAGAAAGCTCAAGAAGGAAAATTCCAAGAAGTAAACGAATTTCAGGAAAAGGATGGTTTACTACTCTATAAGAACCTATTGTATGTCCCTCCAGGAAAGCCCAGGATCCAAGTACTTCAACAACGCCATGACAACCTTGCAGCAGGACATTTTGGAGTAAATAAAACAATAGAACTCATATCAAGGGACTTTTGGTGGCCTCAGATGTGGAAGGAAGTCAAAGAATACATTCGAACCTGTGATACTTGCAATAGATCTAAGGTACCCCGACATAAACCTCATGGCCTCTTGCAACCTCTACCTATTCCAGAAAGGCCATGGGCTTCATTGTCGATGGATTTCATCACAGATCTACCAAAGTCAGATAAGTATGATGCCATTCTTGTTATTGTGGATAGATTTACAAAGATGGCACACTTCATTCCAACTACCAAGGCAATCACAGGTGCAGCCACTGCCAGACTTTTTCTTAGGTACATATTTAGGCTTCATGGATTGCCTGATGACATTGTCAGTGATCGAGGTCCACAGTTCATATCCAGCTTTTGGAACAGTCTTTGCAAGCTCCTTGGTGTTCAAGTTAAACTATCTACAGCAAATCATCCACAGACTGATGGACAAACAGAACGAGTGAATCAAGTCCTGGAGCAATATCTCCGTTGCACTAGCAACTATCACCAAAATGACTGGTTTGAGTTGTTACCCTTTGCAGAGTTTGCCTATAACAATAGTGTTCATGCATCTACTAAGCAAACTCCCTTCTTTGCAAACTATGGACAACATCCAAGGATGGATATACAACTCTCAAATCATGTCAAGAACCCAGCTGCCAGAGACAAGGCCCAGTACCTGATGGACATTCACAAAGAACTGAAGGAAGAGATCCATAAAGCTCAACAACAATATAAGTACTATGCAGATCAACATCGTGTCCAGAATCCATCGTATCAAATTGGGGATAAAGTATGGTTACTCCGAAACAATTTACAAACTTCAAGGCCTTGTGCAAAGTTAGATCATCAAAAGTTTGGACCATTTACCATCTTGGCCAAGATTAATCCAGTCACCTTCAAACTCCAGTTACCGAGTACCATGAGAATACATCCAGTTTTCCATGTATCCATGTTGGAACCATATCAGATTTCACCATTGAGGGGGGAGAGACCTAGTCCTTCACCACCTATTGAGATTGATGATCATGAAGAATTTGAAGTCGAGCATGTCCTAGATTCCAGAATATCCCGGGGAAGATTGGAATACCTTATTCATTGGAAAGGGTATGACATCAGTGATCGTACTTGGGAACCTGCAGAAAACCTTCAGAGAGCACCAATCAAGGTTCGAGAATTCCATAAGAAAAATCCAACGAAGCCGAGACCAGATAACATGACCGCTCCTCGTGGAACTCGTCGCTTGAGGGGGAGGTGATGTCATGGACGAAGGAAACCATCCTGAACCTAAGATTCCATGTGAACCCTGTATCTCATGATTGGTTCAGAATTAGGAGAAACCAATGCTTCCATTGCGTCCGGAATGTGCCAAAACCCCAAGATCAACTGTCTATTCGCTGAATTCTGACATTGGGAGGTCTTGTTACAAATCGATGACATCATGATGACATCATCAGTTCGCAACCGCCTTGGGAACCGCCCTTGAAAACCTATATAAGGAGGGGTTGGCCACATTCATAATCAGTCTTGCCAATGCCAGTCTTGGGAGCTCAAGGAGTCGTGACCTCCAAGTAAGTACATTCAAGTTCCAGTTCAAGTTCTAGTCTTGTTTCTAGCTCTAGTCTTGTCTAGTCTTGTATTGTGGACATCCTTTCTTGTCCTATTGTAATCTCGTAGTACGAGATCCTTTCTAGTTATTTCTTGTATCCAGTTCATATCCCTGAGGGGATTTCTTGTAATCGAGATATCTTGTTTCCTACCTACGATCCCGGGTTGTGGGATCTCCTGTATCATCTCTAGTCGAGTTTTCCATACCTATTGGTCCCGGGTTGTGGGACATCTTGTATCGATCGTATATTCTTGTAGCATTTTCCCTTCGTGGGTATTCTTGTAATCAGAACTGTGTTTCCGAAATCTTGTCTTGTGTAGTCAGAGAGCACAATCTAGTGCTCCCCTGACACAAGATGGATCCAAAGGCAGAAAGGTGTGTATTTATTGGATATGACAACAATCAAAAGGGCTACAGGTTATACAACCCTACCAACAAAGGATTCTTGGTAAGCAGAGATGTAGTTTTTGATGAGAACAATTCATGTTATGAAGATTCATGCAGGAAGGTCAATTTACCATATGATCTTGAGGAAGATTTTCCAAAGCTTGGTAGAGAACAACCAAAGATTGAAGAACAAGACACCTCAGAGGATGATGAAGAATCTCAGATGGAAAAGATCAAAGCATGGAAGTCTAAAGGTAAAGAAAAATTGCAGGAACTTGGACATGAGGCAAAATCATCACATCATGGCCTAAGAAGATCTATGAGGGAAAAGAAAAAACCAGAAAGGTATGGGTTTGACACCTCATTAGTAACTAAACATTCTATCTACATAGCACAAGACATAAACCAAGAGGAGCCATCATCATTTGAAGAGGCCAAAGCAAAATTAGAATGGAAGCATGCAATGAAGGAAGAGATTGAAGCACTTGAGGAAAACAACACTTGGGATTTGGTGCCCAAGACTTCATCCATGAAGGTAATAGGCCCAAGATGGGTCTATAAACTAAAGAAGAATTCTGATGGTTCCATTAAGAGGTATAAGGCAAGGCTTGTAGCAAAAGGCTTTGCACAAACTCAGGGAATTGATTATGAGGAGACCTTCTCTCCTGTGGCAAAGATGCCTACTATTAGGGTTTTGCTTAGTATTGCCTCTTCCAAGAATTGGAAGATACTTCAACTAGATGTAAGGAATGCATTCTTGAATGGTTGGATAACAGAAGAGGTATATATGGGACAACCACCTGGTTTTGAGAATCAAGTTTATCCTGATTATGTGTGTAAACTTAACAAAGCATTGTATGGTCTCAAGCAAGCTCCAAGAGCTTGGAATTTCAGGCTTGTTTCATTCTTGCAAGACAAAGGCTTTCAACCAAGCAAGGCAGATCCTTCACTCTTTATTAAAAAGAGTAATTCTGAGATCATCTACTTATGTGTATATGTAGATGATATTATATTGACAGGGAATGATGCAGATGGTATGAAGAAGATCAAAGATCAGATGAGAGAAGAGTTCAACATAAGTGATTTGGGTTCACTTACCTACTTCCTAGGTTTGAAAGTTGTCTACAAAGATCATGGTTTGTTTCTCACTCAAAGAAAGTACATTAAGGACATGTTGGCAAAATTCAAGATGCAAGATTGTAAGATTGCAGGTACTCCAATGGAGGTCAATCACAAATTGAGCTCACATGAAGGTGAACTCATATAGGACATCACATCATATCAAAGTATAGTGGGTAGTCTCAACTATGCCACATTGACAAGAGTAGATATATGTTACAGTGTGAGTGTGCTAAGTCAATTTATGCACACACCAAGGAAACCACATATGGATGCTGCCAAAAGGATTCTCAAGTATCTCAAAGGAACCATAAATGAAGGACTTTATTATCCTTATGTATCTGATTTAGGTTTGAAGCTATTTTCTGATGCAGATTGGGCTGGCTCCAAGGAAGATAGAAGGAGCACTTCAGGTTATCTTACCTTTGCAGGTTCAAAGCTTATTTCATGGTCATCCAAGAAGCAACCCACAATTGCTCTCTCTTCTACTGAAGCTGAATATAGAGGTCTTGCCATAGCTACACAAGAAGCTATGTGGATGAAGACATTATTCAAAGATCTTGGATTGGAGTTTGGAACTCCAACTATTTTTGGTGACAATATGAGTTCTATTCATTTGATTGCTAATCCTATTTTTCATGCAAGGACTAAACATATTGAAGTTCATTATCACTATGTACGAGAGAAGGTTCTAAGCAAAGAGATTCAAATATCATATGTGTCCACTCATCAAGAATGTGCAGATATTCTAACCAAAGCATTGGATGGTACAAAGCTTTGCAAATTCAAGGCTATGATTGGTTTACAGGTAATCTTGGATGATTGAAGACCTCAAGCATACTTGGCTTGAGGGGGAGCTGTTGGAGCAAGTCTATGACAAGCCTAAGTATTGGCTTGAGTCCCAAAAAGTCATAGAAGAAGCCTTAAAATGAAGAAAATGTAAAGTTCACTTGTGAACTACCACTTGTAACTTTTGAAGAGTTTACTTAATGTAAACGTAAAGAATCTTAAGTGGTTGAGTCCACTTGATCAAAAAGGGAAAGAGGAGCCACGAATTCGTGATTTTTGGTAGGTAGAGAATCAAATCAATCACTAATTTATTGGAGAGTGATTGAGGGAAGTTAGCCTCCCAAACTCAGCTATAAATAGATGGCAACTTTAGTCATGGTTAGAGAGACCTATGTGAAGACCTCCAAGAGCTATGCTTTATGCCATATCAAGGTGTGATTACAAGGCACAAATATGTATCAGTAAGTCCATTGTATTTTACAAGCAATATACTTTCATTTTCATGATCATTTGAGTTCGTATTTCCATGTTCTTGTGAAGTGTACTATTCACTATCATATCTCTCAGTTTTCTCAATGAGATTGCAGAGATGATTTCTCTGAGCTTGGTGCATCATTGTCAGTGATTTAACTTGGTAAAGTTAGCTCTACAAGTCTAATATATGATCATCAATTTTCATTTCATTTGGGTATTGCAATCTTCAGTTATGTTCAGTTGAAGTCAACCCTATCTATCATTTTCACTTCTCTGTCAGGTACCCGACTTGTTTACGCATCTTGTCAGAGCCATTTCTCAGTGGTTACTTATCCAACGTCAATGATTTAAAGCTTGTTGGATTCAGCTTACTGTCTAGCATAAGCATACAAATTTTCATAATCATTGATATCCTATATTTTGAGTTATGTTCATTTTTTGGCTCACTGGTCTCAAACTGTAGCAGCCCGTAAAAATTGAGATGATGTCATCAGTTGTTAAATAGCATTCTCAGTGTGTGGTTCATTATTTTTTATGAGATTACTCTTGAAAGTTAGCTCTTTAAGTTAAATAGACTTCCCCAAGAGGAATTAAGTTAATTGCTGCTCTGCTCAGAGAAGTATGCAAAACACTGGACAAGTGTATGAACCAAAATAGCAAGTTTTTCACCTCTGAGCTAACTCCAACTTATCTGTTTTGATCTATCTTTTTGAGAGTGATCTTCCAAGGTACATAGGGTGTCTAATACATCCATTGGCAAGCTAAAAGGGCCCACCATATACTTCTGGAGTTCATTTGGCTGATGTAGCTCAAGGATTTTGCAACAATTCTTCATCTTCAAGCACATACCTATCCATCTCTTCACAAAGTAGATATTGTAATATGTAGAAAAGAAGTCAACTCAGATTAGAGTAGTCCTCTTTTGAGAAATATGCAGAGTTTAAGGAAAATAATCGTAAGCGTTGATTTCGTGATGTGAACGGAACGCTATGAAGTCATCAGCTGCGTTGCTTTCAGAGTAGAATTCTTAAAGCAGAACATATTTGTTTAGTTTTGCTGAATACTTTTGCCGAGAGATTGAGGAAGTGTGACGTCTCTCTCTCTATATATGTGTGTGTGTGTTTGTTTTTTGTATGTATGTTTGTGTGCGTGTGTTAAATCTTATACTTTAGGGATCGGATTTTTGAGGTAGGAAGCATCACTGGAATTTCAAAGACTGGATGAAAAAGAGAGAAGATAGTCGAACACGGAGTTTTATTTTCTTATAAGACTAGATGAAAAAGAGAAGATAGTCAAACATGGAGTTCTATTTTATTACAATACACAGTCTCTTAAACGCTTGGACGAGTAGGCTCCTGCTTTCATGCCTTGCTTACCGAAGCGATCATCAACGAATCTTTCTACGGAAATTGTAAGAAAAAGACTTTACATACAAATCAAAGAAATCAACTGAAATCTTTCAGTACTTGAAACATAGTCATACAAGTCGTGTTGAGGAGCATCATACTCTACCACAAAAAATGGTTTTGAAGTTCGAGGCATTAGTAGTCGCAAGCACCATATTGTGTGGTGCTAGTGCTTGCTGAACTAAGGCTTGGTATGGTGTTTGTTATTCCGATGGTTCATAGGAAATTCTAGGTTGCTGATATGGTGCTCAATACTGTGGTTGATTTTGCTAAAGTGTTTGTTGATAAGGTTGGTACTAAGCCCCGTATTTCTAAGGTTGGTACAAATGATATGTGTAAGGTTGGATCCGGTAGCTCTAGTAGTTCTAGAACGCCACTACTTAGTTCGTTGTCATGTGAATTGATAAACCCTAGATTCGTGTAGTGATAAGTTTGTCTAATCATTGTCTCATCCAACATGGAGATATGGTGAATCAAAGACCTTGATCAACGTAGTTGGCATAACATCGAGAAATGGATCTATCCACACACAATATAAGAACATATCATCCATAGGTTTCTCTTCATAGTTTAGAATTCACTCCCATAGGATTTGCAATCAGCTCCGTTTCAAGCATTCCATACTCCGACAATAAGCCCATGAAATTTTCTTTTGCAGTGGGCATGTCATTCTTCCCATTAAAGCACTTGAACTCCTAAAACTTACTTCAAATGAACATGCTTTGAGATATTTAACCGCGATCCTTTATAAATTATTGAGCCCACTTGAAACATTTGAAGAGATCCGAAAGGTAATTACACATTTTGGAACTTGTACCTTAACCTAGACATAAAAAAAATGTTCTCAACATCATTCCCCTAAATTTGAAAAGAGCATTTCATTGATGCCAAGAATATATTTGAATCTTTTAGGCTTTGGTCCATCGAAAGATCTAGTGAAGACATCTACAATGTGATCCTTTGTTCCAACAAAAGAAACATGCACCTCATTTTTATGGCCTTCTCTGGAACATAATGATAGTCTAACTCTATATACTTTATGGTAGCATTAAAAATAGGTTTTCAAGTCTTATGAATGCTACTCACGTTATCACCATATATAAATGGTACATCAAACTACATGTTGAATTCATGACACAAATTATTAAACCACATACTCTCAATAGTAGAAAATCCTAAACCTCTGTGCTTAGTCTCTATAGAATATAGAGCAATAGTTCTTACCATTAATGTCCATGTGAAAGGTCACCTAGCCATCACGGACTTTTGTATATGTTCTTTAATAAAACATTTAGTGGCTTGAATGCTACTCATGTTATCGCCATATGTAAATGGTACCCTCAAACTACATGTCGAATTCATGAAACAAATTATTAAACCACATACTCTCAGTAGTAGAAAATCCTAAACCTCTATGCCCAGTCTCTATAGAAGATTTAGTTCTTACCATTAATGTCCATGTGAAAGGTCATCTAGCCATTACGGACTTTTGTAAATGTTTTTTAATTAAACATTTAGTGGCTTGCTTAGCCATAGGGTGGAATTCTCACCCCACATGAATAAGATTCTATTTACAATAATGGTACCTTGTATTTGATACCTTTGTCAAAGGGCAAGAAATGTTTACCATGTAAATGGGTATATAAGCTAAAATTAGTATTGAATAGTGCTTCTCCAAAGTATAAAGCTCGACTCATTGCAATGGGTTTTATGAAGCAACATGTTAATTTCGAGAAAGTTTTCTCTCCATTAGTCAAGATGACTACATTCTGCATGTTTCTTGGGTTCATTGCAATGGAGGACTTAGAGGTAGTCCAAATGGATGTGAAAACTAACTTTTTGCATGCAGATCTTACAAATGAGATCTATATGGAACAACCAGAGGGCTATGTAGTTCCCAACAAATAAACTCTAGTCTCTAAGTTAAAGAATACCTTATATGGAATTTAAGAGTCACCTAGACAATGGTACCAAAATCTTGATCCTTTTATGAACTCTCAAGGATGTTCTCAAAGTAATGGGCTTCATTGTACAAAGACGATGTTCAAATGGTATCTTGATATTCTTGAAACTTTATATTGAACATATGTCGATTGTCTGGAAGTCCTTTGATGACTTTTCATTAGGTCATTATCATGTGACTTGATGAACCCTAGGTTCGTGTATTGATAAGTTTGCCTAATCATTGTCTCATCCAACATGGAGATATGGTGAATCAAAGACATTGATCAATGTAGTTGGATTGCTTCCCTTATTCACTAAGAAATGGGATTTCATCCCTTATTCACTAATCTTGTTTTGCTCACTAATGGTGTGGGATGCATGTGAGGACTCAGTGAAACAAACTCATGGGGATGATTTTATTGATGTCAAAAGTGCACCCCCAAAATTTAGGAAGTAATTGATCATTTAGCTTTCAACTAAAAGTCAAATGTTTTCTTCGTGCATGGTTTGAATTGCAATTTGGAAGATGGAGAGGCTGTACAATCTTAATTTATCCTTTGATATCAATGGCTGAAATCCATGAACGTGTATCCAAGTTGGATCCTAACTTTTAACGCTCTCTCAAAAGCTTCAAATTGTGATAGATCTCCAAGATCTTTCAATCGTATGCACATTTTGAGCCTGCATAATTTTTAGCTATCAAAATCTTTTTTTGATCATATCAACCACTTGACCCTTGGTACCGATAGGTTGTATCTATACCTCATTCCCTACTACCATTTCTCTCAAAAAGTGGTGCTCAACCTCAATGCGTTTATTGATTACGTGAAAAATGGCATTGCATGCAAGGTGTACACTATTTAAGCTATCATACACGATTGGGAATCCATTAAGTTTCAAGTGTAAGTATTTAAAGAGCTTCTAAACCACATATTCTCACATGTGACTAGAGCGGATCCCCTATACTCAGCTTGAGTGGATGAGAGAGTACTTACCGTGTCAAAAATCTCAATTGAAGCATCACCATGTATCCACTTGTACTTCTCATATCCCATTTAGATCTTCCCATATCTACATCATAGATTTTTTTATCTTAAAGATAAACCTTATAAGGATGACATGGACTATCATTTACTTCTCCTTTAAAATATCTAAGTATTTTTCTTGCTGCTTGAAGGTGTAGTACTCTTGCTTTCTACATAGATTGTGAGGACATACCAACACTATATCATATATCACGCATTGTTACAATAGCATGGAGAAATGGATCTATCCACACACAATCGAAGAACATATCATCCATAGGTTTTTCATTATATTAATTGAATTTAGAATTCACTCCCATAGGATTTTCAATCAGCTCACTTTCAAGCATTCCATACTCCGACAATAAGCCCATGAAATTTTCCTTTGCATTGGGCATGTCATTCTTCCCATTAAAACACTTTAATTCCTAAAACTTACTTCAAATGACCATGGTTTGAGATATTTAACCCATTCTCAAGCCTTTTCAGCATGTCTTTGATACCATCTTGATGACTTACTATAATAATAATGTCATCAACGTATAGACATGCAGCAAAACATAAAGGATTCATGTCTTTGATGCCATATTCATCATTTTCTTAATACAACTAAGGTCATGGTAGACACGTGTGTGGAGGTTTTCCATGAATTAAGTATTGAAATAAGAAAAATGTGGTTGGACTTTGAAAAGTAGCCACATCTACCTTCCACAAGGACACCACAACCACTTCCTTCTAAATCATCCCTTTCAGTCATCTTGTTCTAGATATCACATGGTACTTTTAGCAATCCCTTATAAATTATTGAGCCCACTTGAAACATTTGAAGAGCTCCTAAATGTATTTACACATTTTGGAACTTGTAGCTTAACTTAGACATAAAAACAATGTTCTCAACATCATCACCCTAAATTTGAAAAGGGTATTTCATTCATGCCAAGAATATACTTGAATCTTTTAAGCTTTGGTCCATCGAAAGATGTGGTGAAGACATCTAAAACGTGATCCTTTGTTCCAAGAAAAGAAACATGCACCTCATTTTTTATGGCCTTCTCTCGAACATAATGATAGTCTAGGTCTATATACTTTATGGTAGAATTAAAAATAGGATTTTAGGTCTTATGAATGATACTCATTTTATCGCCATATATAAATGGTACATGAGACTACATGTTGAATTCATGAAACAAATTATTCAACCACATACTCTCAGTAGTAGAAAATCCTAACTCTCTATGCTTAGTCTCTATAGAAGATAGAGAAATAGTTCTTACCATTACTGTCCATGTGAAAGGTCACCTAGCCATCACTGACTTTTGTATATGTTCTTCAATAAAACATTTAGTGGTTTGCTTAGCCATAGGGTGGAATTCTCACTCCACATGAATACGTTTGTCAAAGGGCAAGAAACGTTTACCATGTAAATGGGTATATAAGCTAAAATTAATATTGAATAGTGCTTCTCCAAAGTATAAAGAACGACTCATTGCAATGGGTATAATGAAGCAACATGTTCATGTCGAGGAAGTTTTCTCTCCATTAGTCAAGATGACTACATTGTGCATGTTGTTTGGGTTCATTGCAATGGAGGACTTAGACGTAGTCCAAATGGATGTGAAAACTAATTTTTTGCAAGCAGATCTTACAAATGAGATCTATATGGAACAACAAGAGGGCTATGTTGTTCCCAACAAATAAAATCTAGTCTGTAAGTTAAAGAATATCTTGTATGGAATTTAAGAGTCACCTAGACAATTGTACCAAAATCTTGCTCCTTTTTTGAAATCTCAAGGATATTCTCAAACTAATGGGCTTTATTGTACAAAGAAGATGTTCAAATGGTATCTTGATATTCTTGAAACTTTATATTGAAGATATGTCGATTACTTGGAAGTCCTTTGATGACTTTTCATTTCTCAAAAAGACATTGAGTGAGACATTTGATGCCAAACATAATCTTGGCATGCACATTACTCATAACAGAAGTAAAGGATGCATATAATTATCTCAAGGTGAGTACATATCCAAAGTACTTCATAGGTTCAATATACAAGGTGGCAAGGAATTGAGAACACCTTTACCTACATATGTGAAATTGAGAAAGGATGATCGCTCCAATTCAGATAAAGAGATGAAATTCATGATTGAAATTCCTTATGAGTCTATTGTGGGTAGTTTCATTTAGGTTATGATAACTAAAAGATAAGACATTGCATTTGTAGTGGGACTCGATAGGAAATATATGTCTAATCCTAGCAAGAAGGATTGGGAAGAGGTTAAGATGATTTGGAGATACCTGTGTGGCACTAAAGACAAGTTTCTATGCTTGGATATGGGAGAGTCATGCAATTACACAGATTCTAATTATTCTTTTTTTGTAGACAATGGAAGGACTACATTTTTCAATTTGTTCGAGTTGTTATCTATTGGAGATCCCATCTTCAAGAATGTATAGTTGTTTCCACTATAGAACCAGAGTATGTTAGAGCAATTGAGGCATGTATAGAAGCATTATGGCTCCGGTGTTTCTTGTGATATGCATCTACCTTAGCATGTCCCTCATTTTCTTAGTGATAGTTAGAGTCGCATTGATTTGGCTAAGAACTCGGTCTATCATGCAATAATCAAGCATATTGAGGTGAGGCACCACTTCATCAGAGACAACTTAGCCACTAAGGGCATTAGTCTTGAGAAGGTCCATGCTCGATATCCTAGTATAAATGCTTTGACTAATGCTCTACCACAAGATGGCTTTCTACAAAGTTTTCACTTGATGGGGGTTACTTTATTCATGATCTTGTCGAGTTACTTGTAGACTATGTAACATGCCCATTAGGTGAGAGGTATAGATTGCATACTTACACTAAGCTAGTTTTTATCTTTCTTTATTTTTTTCTCCCATAATCACTTTGGTCATATTTGCCTTTAGTAGAAGATTATTATGTAAGTGTCAATGTAAAAGGCGAAGTGGCTATCAAGTAGTTTTGTAGATGTTCTTTAAGAAAACATAAAGTGACCTAATTAGCCACACGCTAGAAATATGACTACATTTATAAATCCTAGGAAATCTATGCTCGTGCTCTCTATGTGCTATGTCATTCTACGCATTGATTAGGTCTATGTGGAGCATTCTACTCATGTTTGGAATTAGTTTATCAGTTTTGAGTGCATCCTCATGAAGGTTTCACAAAGGAGGCTCTAGCATCCAATGCAATAGTTCAAGTGTAGGATATTTCTTTGAGCTCCATGTTAATGTCTTATTTTCTTCTATTACCACATATCTAGTTGTGGATCTTCTATCGTATAGACCAATCGACGTCACAAAAGACTCTAAGAGTTAGATAAGAATTATGAATATAAAATAACCCTCTGTTCATGGTACGTTTCAAGTACTTGAGCACTCTTTTGGCTTCATGTATTTCAACTACTCTAGGTTCATGCAAAAAATGTAACAATACTCCCACTCCATAGCATATATCAAGTGTAGTTTTTGTTGCATAAATAAAAAATCCTACAATGGATCTATAAGCATTCATATCATGCAATGCATCACCTTCTTTTTCATTCAAGTTTCTACTACATTCAACCATAGTAGAAACAAAATGACATTCTCACATATCAAACCTTTTCAACATATCAAATATAAACTCTTCGTATCAACCACATACCTTCATCTTTATACACAATGGCAATCCCAAGAATTATCTAACCAAACCAAGATGTGGAAGCTTAAATGTATACACCCATGTCATATACATATTTTACATAAAGTGAATGATGAGCATATTAAGAGGGTGGTGGCATCACCCTTAATAGATATCGTAGCCAATTACATGCATAGACAAATCATACATTAACGAGATGATATAGATGACAGAGGAAAGAACCATACTCGATAGCCATCAGAGACACCACGACTTCCAAAAATGTGCCTATCATTTTTTAAACTGAAGCCACATTTTTATACAACTATGAAGTACCCTTTCGGATGGGGTTCACACCTCGTCATGGCACCCGTTTGGCAAGCCTTTAAAAGGGCCTTAATAGTATGCATTTTGATGAGAGGTTCCAACCACAAATTAATGCTCATTTAACACTAGCACGCATGCTGGACCCGAATCCCACAGATGACATACCAATCCTAGGCTTGCTAATGCTTCTACCCTATGGAACATTATCCACCAACCAAAGTGCATTGCTCAAATCCATGGTATGGAAGGTAAAACAATGCCAATACAATTCCGGACAGATTATATACATGAGGTGCAAAGTACAATGCCTAGGAGTATGCCAAGGTATACCATCTACTCCTCATATATATAACAAGTTGCCTCTCCTAAAATATGCCTCTATATGAGGATGCAAGAAGTGGCTGTGTCATTTTTCATCATCATAGACAATCTTTGTAAAGGGTGAAATACATCATGTGGGAATACATTTTGAGATACATCAAAATCCATCTCGTAGGATACAAAATATGAATTTGACTCCATAAAAGTGAGTCATACAATGTAATACAAATCCATATGTTTCATTTAGCATCCTCAAATTTCACTTTAGCATGCTCCGCATGCTACATTTCATCATACTTCAGATCATCATGCTCCATGTATGCTTCTCTTTGCTTTAACGTTTGGAATCCCACATGACTTTGCTCAACATTATCAATGAAAATACTCATAGCAATGATCTGGAATAGTCTAGTGTGAACATGTGGCCATCATGCAACACTTATTCCCATTACTACCCAAGTACTCCCATTACTACCAAAGTATCTTAGGGTATCCCCCCAGCGTGGGACCTTGGCTAGCTGGCCCTTGTCCCTCAAACACATGAACTGATCCCTGTGGACCATATGGACTGATCCGTGTGGATCAACCCTATGATTGATCCATGTGGATCAATGATCCCTGTGGACCAATGCCTAACACTCTCTTCCCCTTCGAAAGATCATTGTCCTCAATGATCAATGAGGGAAAGTACTTACGAACCAGAGCATATGATTCCCAAGTAGATTTAGTAAGTGAGAATCCTCTTGAGGCTACTAGATACTCTTGGATGACACAATTCCATAATCGCTTCTGTCTCCAATCTAATACCCTATCTAGAGAAGGATCCCTGCTATTACTTTCCTATAAGAAACAATACCTTCTATTAGATTATCCTCCCTAGAAACATGAAATACTAGATGAACTCTGCAATCTGGAGGAAGCTCTAATCTATATGCAACTTCACTTAGCTTTTAACTATCTTCCAAGATTCACAAAACCTTGGTGATAGCTTACTACACTTCCCTGTGGAGAGTGAAGCAGATCTAGCTAGTATCTGAAGAAAGACTCTATCTCCCTCCTCAAAGGATCCTGGAGATCTCTTCCTATCAGTATACTCTTTAACCCTATCAGCTGCTTATTGCATCTTGGCTTTATCTATTTCTAAATTTGCTTGGACATTCGCTAAGAAATCCAAAGCATTAGGATATTTCTGTGACATGCCTATCGTACTGAGAGCATTGGGATTCATGCCATAGTTCATCTCAAAAGGAAACTCAACTAGTGGAAAATACTATCTCAACCTGTCTGTCTCTCAGACACATATGCCTTCCACATGTCCTCTAAAAATTGGTTGACCCGCTCCGTCTGACCATCTATCTGAGGATGATCACCACTACTCATCTTTAATGAAACCTTCAGTTTTTCAAACACAAACTTTCAGAAGTGTCCTTTGAATCTGACATCCCTATCTGAAACTATGGATGTTGGTAACCCATATAATCCGAAGACATGTTGGATAAACAATCTGCTACCTGTGAATCAAATGGATTGATCCCTGTGGATCAAATGGACTAATCCCCGTGGATCAAATGCACTAATCCCTGTGGATCAATGTCTGAGCTGATCCGTGTATGGAGTTTCGATCATCTCCTACATGTTGGAGACCTTTTAATCTCCAAATGCTTGATCTATACTGATCTAAGAACACATCTATATCAATTATAGACCAAACTTTACACAAATATTACTTTGATTTACCAAATCATTCATGAACAATTCACTAAGTGAGAATTTTCCTTCTTCAAGAAATCTGCTTCAGAAGTTGCCTTCAATACCTGCACATATCTTCAGATATCTTCAAACTAACGATGCACAAGTCTTCATAGTACCTTTGCGCAATCATATCAACCATTGATTCTCCAAACGAATAATTAGATCTTTGATTTGATTCTTAAGATCAAAGATATGTCAAAAACTGTCTTCTAAGAATGGCGACTTTGACATGGTCAACTTCTTAAGTTGATTTCTCACAGCACAAATCCTATTTTGCTAAATGCTTTTAGCCACAGCTTCCTTACCTTCTAACTTAAATTTTGAATGCTCACTCATTCAAAACTTTACACTATGCACTGAGATCTAGCAAAACATTGACACAAAAAAGTGCGCGACTTTTAGAAGTCTGTCTGCAGATTCTACATACAAATGTTCCTATTGATCATTCTCACAGTAGGAAGGAAATTAGATCATGAAATTCTGAACGTAGCTTCATTAGCTTTTAGATTAGATGTGTACAAAAGGATTTCTGATCCACATGATCAGACTGAGAGAACTCAAAGAAAAACCCGTCGCTAATTTCCTGAGTAAAAACTCTCTACACATCTCTCTAAGACACTTGTCTTCAAAATGACTCTCATACATATTTCTTTACATCATTGACTTATATACAAATGTTTTTAGACTTATCCCGCATCTATTACATTACTCCTTATCATCCTAAGGATCATCTATATTCAGATTACAAGAATTTTCACCTAGAATGTACATATGTATACATACTTCGCTTCTGAGATCTCTTTACTCTCTCAAGTGTCTTCTTCCACTTCAATCTGATCATAAGCTTGATTCAAGGTCTTTATAATCACCAATTTGTGATTGGTTTGTTCCAACAACTCCCCCTCAATCACTAATTGTGATTATTCCATTCTTCTTCACTCCTGCCATTTCTTTGAATCTCTGTAGTTTAGGTCCATCCAAGCTTTTTGTCATCATATCTGCAACTTGTTCTTTTGTTGAAGTATACATCACTTCAATTTCTTTATCAAGTACTTTTTCTCTCAAGAAACGATATTGAATTTCTATATGCTTAGTCCTGGCATGAAAAACAGGGTTAGCTGCCAAATACAAAGAACTCAGATTGTCTCCAAAAATAATTGGAGTACTCTGATCAGTTCCAAAACTCTTCAACAAAGTCTTTAACCATATTACCTCTTTTGCAGCCTCTACCATTCCTTTATACTCAGCTTCTGTGGATGACAAAGAAATTGTATGTTGCTTCTTTGAGCACCAAGAAACTAGTTTATCTCCAATGTAACAAAGATACCCATGAGTGGACCTTCTATCATCTGAATGACCTGCCCAATCTGCATCACTAAACACTCTGATTCTTGTATCAGAAGTAAATCCATAATACAAACCTTCACTTAGGGTTCCTTTGATATATCTGAGTACCCTTTGAGCTTCAATCCAATGAGTCTTCTTTGGACAATGCATGAATTGTGATAACACACCTACTGCATATGATAGATCTGGCCTTGTCAAGGTAGCATAGATTAAACTACCTACCAAACTCTCATATTTCTTCATGTCATTAAATTCCTCACCTCTATACCTGCTCAACTTATGATTTACCTCTAATGGTGTGCTTGAAGGCTTGCAATCCTCCATGTTAAACTTGATTAGAAGATTCTTCAAGTACCTCTCTTGTGTAACATATACTCCATGTTGAGTATACACAATCTGCATTCCTAAGAAATAAGATAAGTTTCCCAAATCACTTATCTTAAACTCCTTCTCTATTTGTTTCTTAAGTTCATTGATTCCTTGAGCATCTGTACCTGTGACAATAATATCATCAACATAGATACACATGTATATGTATCCATTTTCACTTGCCTTTACTAGCAAGCTACTATCTCCCTTTGATGCTTGAAATCCACAATCATTCAAGAACTTGACAAGCTTGTAATTCCATGCTCTTGGAGCCTGCTTCAACCCATACAAAGCTCTCTTGAGCTTACACACATAATCTGATCCAATTGAATCCATGAAACCTTCTGGTTGCTCCATGTAAACTTCATCTGCAATGTATCCATTCAGAAATGCATTCTTCACATCTAATTGTGATAACTTCCATCCTTTGCAAGCTGCAATAGCAATCAATGATCTAATTGTAGACATCTTAGCAACAAGACTAAAGGTTTCATCATAATCTACCCCATAAGTTTGGGCATAACCTTTGACCACAAGTCTAGCCTTGTATCTAGACACCTTTCCATCTGCAAATCTTTTTGTTTTATACACCCACTTACATCCAATGACTTTCTGATTCTTTGGTCTTGGCACCAATTCCCAAGTTTCATTTTCAAGTAGAGCATCATACTCTTCTTGCATTGCCTTCTCCCAATTCTGTTTACCTTTAGCTTCTTCATATGTGATTGGATCCTCTTCTGTCTTCACAATGTAAGCGTAATCTTTTGTTGTTAGAAAAGATGTATCATAACTATACCTTATAGGCTCTTTCATTTCCCTTGAGGATCTTCTGACCTTTGCACTTCTTGAAGTCTCAGCCACATTTGATTCTGGATCAAATCTTGGCCCATCTTCTACACTATCCTGCAATTTACCTTTATAGTCAACATCATCAATATCTTCTTCATATGCATTTACTTTTGCCTTCCCTTTCCTTTGTATTTCTTTGTCATCTGCATAATCATTTGTTGACCCTGTATACCATGTGCTTTGCTCATCAAATGTAACATCTTTGGTAACAAAAAATTGCTTTGTGGATGGACTCCACAATTTGTAACCCATCTATCTATCATCATACCCAATAAACACATACTTCTCTGCTTTGGGTTCTAGCTTATGTCTTAATTGTGAAGGAACATAAGCATATGATAAGCATCAAAACACCTTACAATGATCAAGAGTAGGTTTCTTACCCCACCATGCTTCATAAGGAGTTCTTCCATCCAAAGCTTTACAAGGTAACCTATTCACAAGGTATGTTGCAGTGTTGATAGCTTCTGCCCATAAGTAATTTGGACAATCCTTTTCCTTCATCATTGCTCTTGCAAATTCTACAAGAGCTCTATTTCTTCTTTCTGCAACTCCATTCTATTGAGGAGAGTACCTGCAAGTTACTTCTCTCTTTATACCTGCATTCCACAAATAATCATCAAACTCTTTAGAGAAATACTCTCCCCCTCCATCTGATCTCAACCTCTTAAGCTTTTGTCCTGTAATCCTTTCTGCATAAGCATGATAATGTTGGAAGTCAATGTCTTTATTGGCTTATCAATTAGCTTCACTGAGAAGCATCAACTTCAAGTCTTAGTTCTACAATAGACTATATAGAAGTTTTACTCTTAGAGGTTACTTCAATCAGTCGACAGGCACAAGATTCATAGAGTCTTTGTAGACTCTTGTACAACAAAGCAAACGGGCGTCGACTTGGTCTAGCTCATAGCTTTCAAAAGCTCACTCAGTAGACCCGGGTTCAAATCCCGTCGGCCACAGCGAAAGTTTTCTTTTAGTCATCAAACATAGCTTTTAGGAAACGCATACGGACAGCGCTGATTCTGGAGAAGTTTCGCGATCGCGTTGTTTTTTCTTTTTTTGTAGCTTTATTTTAGCTTTTCATGAGTACTTCAAAACTATATAAACATGGCCTTGGCTCCTTGTATAATCACTCACTCAAAGATCTAGAGCTTGGAGATCTTCTTGAAGACAGAGTGTTCTCACACTCTTGAAGGAGGTGAAGTTGTGGTGAAGGAGAGGCTACTCTCATTGCAGCAGGAAGTCTTCTACGAGGTGGTTGTAACTATCTTTTGTGAGTTAACCTTGTGGTTGATTTACAATTTCGTTACACTATTTTGTTAGCTTCGTTGCTTCATTCTCTTCACACACACTTAGATTATTTCGACATAATCTAAATTTTGTATCATCATCTTCTTATTCTTCCATTAGTGAGTGCACCACTTTATATGGTTGAGTAGTACTCCCATGTTGTAATTTGGACATCTATTATTTTTAGTGAAGTAAGCATCCAGCTTACGTTCCCTATCCTTGTCTCAAGATCTCTTTCTTTCTCTATCTCACTTATCATCTTGTCAATTAAGTTGTGTATGCTCAAGAGGTTTTAGTATTGGAACGATCGTGGAGCCCCAAATTCCAACACTTGGTATCAGAGCTACATAATTGACATACACACTTAAGATAAGATGAGTGAGATTAGAATTGAGATTGAAGACAAGTTGGATGGATCTTCTAATTATCCCATGTGGAGTTTCATGATGATGAACTTGTTAGTGACAAAGGATTTATGGAGTATCGTCAATGGATCCTTAACAAGACCAAGACGAGAAGGCGAAGAAGGGTCTACAGAAGCTTCAACAGGTACTGGAATTGCTATTACAGAACCAACAGAAGAAGAGGTAACCACTTCGACATCCAGAGTCACTGCTAGGTCTTTACCTAGAGTTCCTCCTACTGAAGATCAGGCAAGATGGGATGCTAGAGATGCTTTAGCACTTTCATTCATAGCAATAAGTGTTAAAAAGCATATTCTACCACAGATCAGATCTTGCAGAAGTTCTAGTCAAGCTTGGTTAAAGCTCGAGAATCTTTTTCAGAGCAGAAATCCTGCTAGAAAAGCTCACTTGAGGAGACAACTAGCAAATACAAGGATGAAAGCTGGTGAGTCAATTCAAACCCACATTACGAGACTCGTTGACTTGAGAGATCAACTTCTAAATGTAGGAGTTGAGATATCAGATGAAGAAATGGTAAATACGCTGATTAATTCACTTCCTATTTCATATCGATCTTTCATAACCACTCTTACTCTTACCACAAAAGATAGAGAGGTTACATTTGAAGAATTAGAGTTCTTACTGATTCAAGATGAAGATCAGTTGAAGGGAATGGAAGAGAATGAAGAAGCACTTTCATCTTCATCAAAGGGTCAAAAGAAGAAGGATAAGAAGAAGGAACAAAAATCCAAGAAGGAAAGTAGGTCCCTCTTACCTTCTACTTCAGATTCTGTATCTACGACATCTAAAGAGAATTCTTCTAAGAAGAAGGTAAAAATATGTTCTTTTTGCAAGAAACGTGGACATATTCAGTCAGAATGTTATAAAAGGATTGCAGCAGAAAAGAAAAAGGCATCAGGTAATGTTGCAGAAGATGATAAAAAAGGGAAATCTCAAGGTGATTCTTATGCCTGTATCACTATTGAGGAAGTAGCTTTTGATCAAGCAGCTTTACAAGTTCTTTCAGCAAGTCCTTGGATATTCGACTCAGGTGCTACTAAGCATATGACAGGTTGCAGAGATGTATTTTCTTCTCTTTCTTATTCTTCAGGTAGAAGAGTTACTATTGCAGATGGCAATGATTTGGATGTTGTGGGAATAGGTACAGTAACCCTAAAGTCAAGAGAAGGTGGTAATTTTCAAATTTCAGATGTCCTTTATGTACCTGAAATGAAGATAAATCTGCTATCTATATCTGCATTTTTAAGTGATGGTTTTAAAGTTGTATTTGAGAAAGATCTTTGTAAGATCTTATCACATAAAGAAGACAAGTGTCTTTTACAAGGTAAGCATAAAGGAGGGTTCTTTGTTTTGTCAAAAATCAGTCAAGCATATGCAGTCAAATCTTCGTCACCGGTGGAAGATATGAAGCTATGGCATGAAAGATTTGGACATATCAGTTTTGGAGCTCTCAAGAATATCAAAGATAGAGGTATGGTTGAGAGTTTACCCTCATTCAAGCTACCTGATTATTCAGATATATGTGAAGATTGTCTTGAAGGTAAGATGCATAAACTACCTTTCAAGAAACATGGTCATATTACAGCTACCAGGAAATTGCAGATTATTCATTCAGATGTGAATGGACCTATGAGAGCAGACTCTATTCAGGGTTTCAGGTATTTTGTCCTATTTGTGGATGATTTTACAAGATACTCATGGATCTATGGTCTTAAGTCGAAGTCAGAAGTCTTTCCTATGTTCAAGAAGTTTGTAGCTATGGTTGAAAATGAAAGTCAGGAAACTGTCCAGATTCTCAGAAGTGATAGAGGTGGAGAATACTTGTCAAATGAGTTCCAGACATTTCTCGATGAGAAAGGTATTACTTGACACCTTACTATTGCTTATACTCCTCAGCAAAATGGTGTTGCAGAAAGAAAGAATAGAGTACTTGTTGAAATGATGCGGAGCATGATGGCGTCCAAGAAGCTTTCACCAAAATTCTGGTTTGATGCAGTACATACAGCTAATCACATTTTGAATAGGTCATCTACAAAAGCTTTAAAGGTAATCACACCGTATGAAGCTTATTATGGTAGAAAACCTAATGTGAGTTACTTCAAAGTGTTTGGATCACTTTCATATGTACATGTTGAGAAAAAGGACCGAGGCAAATTAGATGTAAAGGCAAAGAAAGCTGTTTTTATTGGATATCCTGTTGAAAGCAAAGGATACAGGTTTTATGTTCCAGAGACAGGTGAAGTTATTCTTTCACGTAATGCTTATATTGCTGAAGATAAGGTTTATGATAAAGAAGCAGAAATTCCGGAGTTAATTAGTGAAAATGACTATGGAATTTTTAGAAAGATTCTGGATATACATGTTCAGCCATATCAGGAGGGAGTTAAACCTCAAATTCCTAGTATTCAAGAAAAAATTGAAGAAAGAGGAATTTCACAACCTTCTACAGAGTCAGTTCCACAAGAAACTTTGATTCCAGAAATGGAAGAAGTTAAAGTTCCAGAAAGTCCTAGTATATCAACAGGACAAGTTCCAGAACCTGTGGAAGCTGAAAGTTCAGAAAGAGTTTCACCACTATTCAAGGATACACCTACGTGGTTATACCAGACTTGGAAAGATAGTGGTATAAAAACTTTTACTGGAAGAACAAGGAGTCATACTAGACAACAACAACAAGATCATGTAAGAACAAGAAGTCAAACTAGACAGCAAAAAGATCATGTAAGTTTTGCTGAAGACTTTGAGATTCATGATATTTTGGCACTTATGACTGTTGAAGATGAACCTGCGTGTGTTAAAGATGCACTTAACATTCCTATTTGGAGAAAAGCTATGCAAGAAGAGATTGATTCTATTCATAAGAATCAAACTTGGCAGCTATGTGAGTTACCAGAAGGAAAGAAGGCTATAGGTGTAAAATGGATCTTTAAAATCAAAAGGAAAGCAGATGGTACTATTGATAGATACAAGGCCAGGTTGGTTGTCAAAGGATATGCACAACAAAAAGGTATTGATTACGATGAGACATTTGCTCCTACGTCTAGGATGACTATTATTAGGTCAGTACTTGCTCTAGCAACACATTTTGGTTGGCATATATATCAGCTTGACATTAAGACTACTTTTCTAAATGGTGGTTTACACGAGGATGTGTATATTCAGCAGCCAGAAGGTTTTGAAGAGACAGGTAAAGAACACTTAGTGTGTAAGCTTATAAAAGCTTTGTATGGTTTAAAACAGGCACCTAGAGCATGGTATGAAAAGATACATACATATCTTTTATCCATTGGTTTCCATAACTCAGATGCAGCTCCAACTCTTTATGTCAAAGCTGAAACAGGTATGATGATTATAGCAATCATTTATGTGGATGATATTATAGTCATAGGTCCTAGAGATGAAGATTTGCAGATGTTCAAAGAAGAATTGAAGCAAACATTTGATGTGAATGATTTAGGCATTCTACATTATTATCTTGGGATTCAGTTTCTGTTTCGAGATGAGTGTATCTACATGACACAACAGAAGTACATTAAGAAACTTTTGGAAAGGTTTCAGATGGGTGATTCTAAACCTATGCAAACACCTATGGATCAGAACACGTCTTTACAAATGGTAGCAGATGCAAAGCCATTTGATGCTACTCTATATAGTCAAGCAGTAGGTTGCTTGATATATCTTTGTAATACACGTCCTGATATACAATTTGCAGTTTCTCAAGTATCAAGGTTCATGCAGAATCCGACAGTGTTACATTGGAAAGCAGTAAAGCGGATCTTTCATTATTTGAAGGGAACTTCAAATTATGCTATGGTATTATTGAAATCTACACATTTGTTACTAAAAGGATTTTCAGATTTTGATTGGGCAAGTGATAGAGACACAAGAAGAAGTACTAGTGGATTTTGTTTTTATCTTGGAGATTGTCTTATCTCATGGTTTTCAAAAAGACAACCCACTATTGCCACTTCATCGTGTGAAGCTGAATATCGTGCAGCATTTACAGCTACTCTAGAGTCAGTATGGTTGCAGAAGATTTTCAGTTATCTTGATGTAAGAGTACATCAACCCATTCAGATATTTTTAGATAGCCAAAGTGCTATAGCTATAGCTAAGAATCCAGTGCATCATGTAAGGACAAAGCATATAGAGGTACACTACCACTATATTCGAGAGCAGATAGCTAAGAAGCACATTGATCTGGTTTATGTTCCTACTAGTGAGAATGTTGCAGATATTTTTACCAAAGCATTGACTAGAGATAGTCATGAGAAGATTTGCAGGTTACTAAAGCTTGTACCAATATAACATTGAAGGAGGGATTGTTGGAAGTCAATGTCTTTATTGGCTTATCAATTAGCTTCACTAAGAAGCATCAACTTCAAGTCTTAGTTCTACAATAGACTATATAGAAGTTTTACTCTTAGAGATTACTTCAATCAGTCGACGGGCACAAGATCCATAGAGTCTTTGTAGACTCTTGTACAACAAAGCAAACGGGCGTCGACTTGGTCTAGCTCATAGCTTTCAAAAGCTCACTTAGTAGACCGGGGTTCAAATCCCGTCGCGCGCAGCGAAATTTTTCTTTTAGTCATCAAACATAGCTTTTAGGAAACGCATACGGACAGCGCCGATTCTGGAGAAGTTTCGCGATCGCGTTGTTTTTTCTTTTTTCGTAGCTTTATTTTAGCTTTTCATGAGTACTTCAAAACTATATAAACAAGGCCTTGGCTCCTTGTATAATCACTCACTCAAAGATCTAGAGCTTGGAGATCTTCTTGAAGACAGAGTGTTCTCACACTCTTGAAGGAGGTGAAGTTGTGGTGAAGGAGAGGCTACTCTCATTGCAACAGGAAGTCTTCTACGAGGTGGTTGTAACTATCTTTTGTGAGTTAACCTTGTGGTTGATTTACAATTTCGTTACACTATTTTGTTAGCTTCGTTGCTTCATTCTCTTCACACACACTTAGATTATTTCGACATACTCTAAATTTTGTATCATCATCTTCTTATTCTTCTATTAGTGAGTGCACCACTTTATATGGTTGAGTAGTACTCCCATGTTGTAATTTGGACATCTATTATTTTTAGTGAAGTAAGCATCCAGCTTACGTTCCCTATCCTTGTCTCAAGATCTCTTTCTTTCTCTATCTCACTTATCATCTTGTCAATTAAGTTGTGTATGCTCAAGAGGTTTTAGTATTGGAACGATCCTGGGGCCCCAAATTCCAACAGATAATGCTTGAATGTCTTGAAGACTTCTGATTTATCCTTGATTACATATAAATTAATCCATCTGGTTGCATCATCAACAAACAACACATAATATGTGGATCCATTTATGCTATAGTCCCTTGAGGGACCCCACACATCTGTATGAACCAATTCAAGCATATTTGAATACTTCTACCCTGATTTATTGTATGAACTTTTGTGTGCTTTACCTAATTGACAAGCTTCACAATTGTACACCATGTGTTGCCCTTCAATTTTTGGCAAACCAAGCACCACTTGATTCTTTGACATTTCCTTTATAGCTCTCTCATTGAAATGACCTAGCCTTTTATGCCATAGGTCTAACTCAGACATCTTCTAACTTCCATAAGTAAATAAAGCATGTCCCACATTACCTTGGACTTTGAGAGTAAACAACCTTCCTCCCTTTTTACCTGCAATTATGTTTCTATATCCCTGATTTGGATCTTGCACATAGACACCATCATTTGTGAATCTGACTTCATATCCCTTCTCCACAATTTGCCCTACACTTATCAAATTTTTAGGAATAGTAGGAACATAAAGTACCTTGCTCAAGAGTATACTTCCACTTTTTTTCTTCACTGATCCAATGCTCTCCACTTTATGCTTGGTATTGTCACCTGTCTGAACTGTATGTCCATTCACCTTTGTTTCCATATCAGTCATCAAGGATATATTGCCACTCACATGATTGCTACATCCTGAGTCAATATAAAACACCCTTTGATCTTCTCCTACTGATTCATGAGTTGCATTCAAGATAAGAGTCATATCATCCTTCTGATCTGATGCATAGTTATAATAATTGTTGTTGTAGGACTGAGGTTGAAAGCTTCTTCCACCTCCTCTAGCATATGATGTCCTACCACCTCTTCCTCTGAAATTGCCTCTTTGGTTTCTGCCTCCTCTACCTCTTTGATTAAAACTTTGATTATTATTTCCTCCATTTTGATTGTTATACCAACAATCATTTGCCAAATGATTGGTTTTGCCACAAATCCAACAAGCTTTAATATTATCTTTGTTCTTACCTCCTCTTCCTTTACCTCTGAAATTCATTTTTCCTTTTGTAAAGTTAGCTTGGCTTGAAGATCCTTCATCATCAGTTGACTGCTTCCCTTTGCCATTCTTTTTCTTGTCCTTGGAGTACATGGCTTGACTTGCACTCCTATCATTATCTCCCTTAATGTCCTGCTCAAAAGTTAGCATGTGTCCTAGCAATTGATTAAGATTAGGAGTAAAATGATCAAGTGACAATTCTATGGACAACATGAAAGGCTTCCACTTCTCATCTCCTCTCAGACCTGTAAGTATTTGCCTTACCAACTTATCCTCTTCAATGTCTTCATCTACTGCTCCCAAGCTATCTGCAATATCCTTCATCCTTGCCACATAATCAGAAATTGATTGTGAGCTCTTCTTCTTGAAAGTTGTAAATTCAGCCCATAGTGAGGACTTCCTTGACTTGGTTGTGTTTTGGAAATGCTCTTCCAAAGCATTCCAAACATCTGTTGCACTTTCCAATCCTCTAATGTGAGGTAGAAGATAATCATTTACAGCCATGTAAATGATGTTCCTAGCTTGAGCGTCCTTTCTCATCCAAGTCTTCAAATCTGCAAGCTCTTCCCTAGTTGGAATACTAGGATCTGCAAATTTAAGCTTTTCTTCCTCTCTTGTAATGAATGCCATCAAATCTTTGCTCATGAGGTGTGCCTCCATCCTCATGGACCAAGCTGGATAGTTCTCCCTATCTAGCTTATCAATCTGCAAGCTTTCTCCCATCCTTTGATCTTCTGTATCTGCAATTACTATAATTTATGATAGTAAAGTGTACCTTTGATTTGAAACTTCAATCCCTTTTATCCTTTGAACTCATGCTTTGTACTTCTGCAAGTTATCTTCACGAATTTGTCCTTGTCCACCTTCAATTAGAAAGAACTTCAATATCTGCAGCAGTCGGGACTTCCAATGCCTTTACTTCCCTTGTATTGCACCTTCAGCTCTGATACCACTGTTGGAGACCTCTTAATCTCCAAATGCTTGATCTATACTGATCTAAGAACACATCTATATCAATTATAGACCAAACTTTACACAAATAATACTTTGATTTACCAAATCATTCATGAACAATTCACTGAGTGAGAATTTTCCTTCTTCAAGAAATCTGCTTCAGAAGTTGCCTTCAATACCTGCACATATCTTCAGATATCTTCAAACTAACGATGCACAAGTCTTCATAGTACCTTTGCGCAATCATATCAACCATTGATTCTCCAAAAGAATAATTAAATCTTTGATTTGATTCTTAAGATCAAAGATGTCAAAAAGTGTCTTCCAAGAATGGCGACTTTGACATGGTCAACTTCTTAAGTTAATTTCTCACAGCACAAATCCCGTTTTGCTAAATGCTTTTAGCCATAGCTTCCTTACCTTCTAACTTAAATTTTGAATGATCACTCATTCAAAACTTTACACTATGCACTGAGATCTAAGAAAAACATTGACACAGAAAAGTGCACGACTTTTAGAAGTATGTTTGCAGATTCTACATACAAATGTTCCTATTGATCATTCTCACAGTAGGAAGGAAATTACATCATGAAATTCTGAACATAGCTTCATTAGCTTTCAGATTAGATGTGTACAAAAGGATTTCTCATCCACATGATCAGACTGAGAGAACTTAGAGAAAAACCCGTAGCTAATTTCCTGAGTAAAAACTCTCTACACATCTCTCTCAGATACTTGTCTTCAAAATGACTCTCATACATATTTCTTTACATCATTGACTTATATACATATGTTTTTAGACTTATCCTGCATCTATTACATTACTCCTTATCATCCTAAGGATCATCTATATTCAGATTACAAGAATTTTCACCTATAATGTACATATGTATACATACTTCACTTCTGAGATCTGTTCACTCTCTCAAGTGTCTTCTTCCACTTCAATCTGATCATAAGCTTGATTCAAGATCTTTATAATCACCAATTTGTGATTGTTTTGTTCCAACACTGCATGGGTATGAACTGATCCCTATGGATCAAAGTCGTGTTCCCTATGGATCAAAGTCGTGTTCCCTATGGATCAAAGTCGTGTTCCCTATGGATCAAAGTCGTGATCCCTATGGAGCATCAATCTGTCTACCACAACTAGGATAGTATCCCACTTCCTTTGGTTTTGCGGTAAACTGACTATGAATTCCATGGATACACTATCTCAGTTATGATCTGTAACTTATAAAGGATACAAAAGACATGATGTCTTTTCCCTTTCTACTTTGTTGACTTGAAAAATAAAGCATTGTTGAAAATAAGTGTGGACATCTCTGGCTATCGAGGCCACCAAAATGTTCTTCTAACAAGCTGTATTATCTTGTCAACACGTGGATGTCCTGCACGAGGGACATCATGATTATCATGCATGACTTTTCTTCTCAAATTCTAGGAATCTGGTATGCAAACCATTCCTTCCCATCTAACTATTCCATTCTCCTATGAGAAACTAGAATATGGAATGGACTTGTTTGCTCTGCTAGGGGAAGAAATAGTTGAAATTGTCCCCTCTCATATAATAGAGTCATTACTGATGGCTCGAACAAATGTGGATCTTCCACCTATGCTTCCTTTATCTCTTTAAGAAATGAGCTTTCTAGAACTGTAAAGCTCATTTGATACATTCTCCATGATAATGAATCATCAACTATATTCTCTTTGCTCTTCTATATAAGATTTCCATGTGAAACTCTTGTATGAGTTCAGCCCAATGAGCCTATCTATCTCCAAGATCTGGCTGACTAGAAAAAATACTCAAGTGTATGGTGATCTGTGTATACCTTAAAGTGTGCACCATCAAGATAGTGACTGTAGACTTTAAGTTAATACATCACTACATACAACCCTTATTCATGCATTGGCCTACCATCTTGGCTCAAAACTGTCCCTATGGCTTATGCCACTAGCATCTGTTGTGAAGAGATGGATAGGTATGTGCTTGAAGATGAAGAGGTGTTGCAAAATCCTTGATCTACACTAGCCAAATGAACATCAGGAGTATGTGGTGGGCCTTTTAGCTTGCCAATGGATGTATTAGACACCCTATGTACCTTGGAAGATCACTCTCAAAGAGATAGATCAAAACAAATAAGTTGGAGTTAGCTCAAAGGTGAAGAACTTTCTATTTTAGTTCATACACCTGTCCAATGTTTTACATACTTCTCTGAGCAGAGCAGTAATTAGCATAATTCCTTTTGGGGAGGTCTAGTTAACTTAAAGAGCTAACTTTCAAGAGTAATCTCATAAAAAATAATGAACCACACACTAAGAATGATGTTTAACAAGTGATGACATCATCCCGATTTTCACGGGCTACTATAGTAATTAGACCAGTGAGCAAAAAAAAGAACATAACTCAACATTCAAGAGTCCAATGATTATGAAAATTTGTATGCTTATACTAGACAGTATGCTGAATACAATAAGCTTTAAATGATTGAAGTTGGGTAATTACACACTAAGAAACATCTTTGACACGATGAGTAAAAAGGTCACGTACCTGACAGAGAAGTGAAAATGAACAGAGAGGTCTGCCTTTACCTAAACATAACTAAATATTGAAACACCCAAATGAAATGAAACTAGTGAGAATATAGTAGACTTATAGAGCTAACGTTACCAAGTTAAATCACTGAAAATGATGCACCAAGCTTAGAGAAACCATCTCTGCAATCTGACTGAGAAAACTGAGAGATATGGCAGTGAGTAGTACACTTCACAAGAACATGGAAATATGAACTCAAATGATCATGAAAATGAAAGTATATTGATTTTACAACACAATGGACTTACTGCTACATATGTGTGCCTTGAAACCACACCTTGATATGGCATAAAGGTCAGCTCTTCGAGGTCTTCTCTGAGGTCTCTCTAGCCACGACTAAAGCTACAATCTATTTATAGTTGAGCTTGGGAGGCTAACTTCCCTCAATCACTCTCCAATAAATTAGTGATTGATTTGAATCTCTACCTACCACAAATCACGAATTTGTGGCTCCTCTTTCCCTTTTTGATAAAGTGGAGTCAACCACTTAAGATCCTTTCTATTGAGCCCATAAAAGTCATGTTGGTCAAAGTCAACTGCAGTCAAAGTCAACAGTCAAAGTCAACTGGTCAAAGTCTACAAGGTCAAAGGGCAAAGTCAATAGGTGCAAAGTCAAAGTGCAGGTGTCAAAGTGCACAGGTGGTGCATAAGTAATTGTCCACAAAGGATAAATCGGAGAAAATAGGTTGCAGGTTGCAGAGGTACTTTCTCTAATTTCCCTAAGGTTCAAAGTGTGTTTTAAAGTGTTTTGGAAGGTTCAGGTGAACCCCCCTTATGTGCAAAAGTGAAGAATTAAAAGGAAATGTGAAGGCATGTGAAGCGGCAAAGTGTACGCACAGGTGAAAGTATGGCCCCCCATTAAAATTTTTGGTTTTAGACTAAAGTCACTACAGGACAAAACAGTGAGTAGTTGGCTGCCACTTGTGAGAGCAATCTTGGGACATCAAAGTGAGCACCAAGATTCACTTGCAGTTAGGAGCGTACGTGATCCACACACTCAAATCAAGGCAAGGCCATTCTTGGACCAAGGTTAGAGTAAGCAAGAGAGCATAGGCTAAGGGGAGCAAGAGAGAGAAGTGCAAGAGTCACCAGAGTACGTCGCACAGAAGTGGAAGTGCAAGGTGCATAGAGAGTGACCAAGGATTTTGGGTGCAGAGAAGTGCTAAGCTATAGTTCCTCCAAGTATCTCAAGGTCCTTTGGCAGTGCACGCTTGCCGACAGCAGGTATTCACTCCTCCCCCTTTGTGGAAGCTTGGTGCAAGGTGTGCACAAGGAGAAGCTTGAAGCAGGTGGAGGTCTGTTGCAGAGGAGGTCGGCAGCAAGAGGACATTGGGATATTGGATATTTTGTAATTGGGCACTCTGTGGGTTTGTGCACAGAGGTATTGGTGTATCTTGTATTTCAAACATTGTACTTTTCTTACTGTAATCAAACGGCAGAAACTTCCAAGGTGTATTTTCTCTTTTGGTCTTTTCATTTTCTCCTACAAACCCTCAAACTCCTTCTTGTCAAAGAATCCCCCAACACTTTCACTTTTAGATTAAGTAAAGTCTTCAAAAGTTACAAGAGGTAGTTCACAAGTGAACTTTACATTGTCTTCATTTTAAGGATTCTTTTTTGAATTGTGGGACTCAAGCCAATACTTAGGCTTGTCATAGACTTGCTCCAATAGCTCCCCCTCAAGCCAAGTATGCTTGAGGTCTTGAATCTTCCAAGATTACTTGCAAACCTATCATAGCCTTGAATTTGCAAAGCTTTGTACCATCCAATGCTTTAGTTAGAATATCTGCACATTGTTGATGAGTGGAAACATATGATATTTGAATCTCTTTGCTTAGAACCTTCTCTCATACATAGTGTTAATGAACTTCAATATGTTTAGTCCTTGCATGAAAAATAGGATTAGCAGCCAAATGAATAGAACTCATATTGTCACCAAAAATAGTTGGAGTTCCAAACTCCAATCCAAGATCTGTGAATAATATCTTCATCCACATAGCTTCTTGAGTAGCTATGGCAAGACCTCTGTACTCAGCCTCTATGGAAGAAAGAGCAACTATAGGTTGCTTCTTGGATGACCATGAAATAAGCTTTGAACTTGCAAAACTAAAACATATCTGAGTGTGTGTGAGGCATATACTATAGCCCACACCCTTCTCCACCATTAAGCAATGATTCATGCCTATGGCATTGCAGAACATTCATCATTAATACATATATCTACATTGTTTATTTCTGAGTTCTCTGTCATAGTCTCTGTCAATCAGTCAACTTGTGGAGATCATATCTCACGTATTTCTCCACCAAATTCAAAGATCTATATCTTGATGGAACCAGATCAAAGTCTTCTACATGCTATCAAAATTTGAAGGATTTCTATTTAGCCATTTTAGAGAAACATCCATCGACGTGATCACTGGTTGAAGTCTGGAATAGTCCTAAAATATCGGGGGTAAAGGTTTACTTGCTAAATTAATTTCTCTGAGCCTAGTTAATCTTTTTAAGTGATTTCACTTAAAATCATTAGCTTACTAAGGTAATTAGATACCGCTAAAAGGAATTTTTCCAATTCCTATTGTGCTAGTCATATTGAGCAAAAGAAGCAGTAGGTGTATTATCAAAAATAGAAGGTTTTCTTGAAGAGTTGAAGTTCAAAGTTGTCTCTTTTGATTCAATCCTTTCATACATCACTTCCAAAGTACATAGGCCATTTTTTGGTGTTGGAAAGCTAAGAAGGTCTACTTATCAACTCTGAAGCATCAAAGGGCTGGTACAAAGCAGGATTTGGCAGTACCTACTTATCTTCCTAAAGTATTCATCCATCTTCCCAACAGTGGTATCAGAGCAAAGTTAAGGTAAAATGGGAGATGGTTTTCGTTCATTTATTGATAAATTGGACAAGAACAACTATCAAGCATGGTCTCTAAGGATGAAGGCATACCTACAAGGAAGGAGTCTTTATGGATACATCTTAGGAGATGAGGAATTGCCCTCATTCAAAACCAGAGGACTACCAACAAAGGAAGAACATGAGAAGCTCAACACATGGTGTGCCAAGGATGCATTAGCAAGGTCTTACTTACTCAACTCCATCTAGTTTTCTTTTGCCACATATTAGAAACTGTAAGACATCCCAAGAGACTTGGGAAACCTTGTCATCCTATTTTTCTTCCCACACAAGGGCCAGAAAAAACCAATTGTGGATTGAATTCAGCACACTAAGGAAGCAACCTAAGCAGGCTATTTCAGAGTATGTGACTTAGATTAAAGATGTAGCAGATCAGTTAGCAAGCATAGGAGAAGAGATTGAAGAAGAGCAGATAGTAAGGCAAGTGATCAATGGGATTAAAGTTGATGACAAATGGGAAAGCTTCACCACTGCCATGGACCTATACATGGACATGCAAATTCCAGATCTTACCACTCTCATGGGGCAATTGTTCACTCATGAAGACAAGCTCAACAAGAATGGAGACTCATCGAAGGGTAATAGCTCTTCTGCCCTATACACTGATAAAAGTAAGTCTAAAGATAAAGGCAAGAACAAGAAAGGAGAGGATGAAGGCACTACCTCCCAAGCCAACTATGCAGGGAGAGGTAGATCATCAAGAGGAAGGGGCAGAGGAGGTAAGCAAGGTAGGGGGAGTCATTATAACTTCTCACCGTGCAACATTTGTGGTTTTAGAGTGTGCTATGTGTGTGCAATACTAGATAATCAAAAAGTAGACAACTCTTCTCTCTGCTTCCTATCTATCATTTCCACCAATAAATAGTAGCGCTTGCCTTGGGCATACTATAGGAATCCCTTTGAGGCCTAATGAGTCCATATGTGCACGGCATAAGTACTTGGAATATCCTCAGACTCCCTATGCCTAGACCTTGACCACTAACTTGTGATGGCTTGTCACCTATAGAGACCTTGGCACGTTGCTCTTGTCTCCCTAAAATACCCACTGACATCTTGTCATATAGTATAATTGTATAAAATCACTTACTCCACTAGAGTAATGAAAACTATTATGCTAATCCAAAATAATGTGACTATGTCCCAATCTCTATGGAAAAATACTAAAGATAAATGGAAATCTTTTCCAAATAGTGCTTAATCTCTAAGCTTGAATAAATCTACTTGATTTACTATCTTTAAGCTCGAGTAAATATGCTTGATTTACTTACTGTAATGAAAATAAAACTATCAAGAAAGTCTCATCACGATCCAAACTATGAATCCAAGATGAAAATCTATCAACAATCTAGACTATGGACCAAGACATCAATATGTCAATGATCCAAACTATGGACCAAGATCTCAATCTGTCATATCCAAACTATGGACTAAGATCTGAATCAGTCACATCCAAACTATGGATCAAAATCTCGATCTATCAGATATAGTCATCTAAACTATGGATCAAAATATCTCCCATACAAAGTAAATCCCAATCCACTTTGTGGAACTAAGTCCATCATGCCAAGTGAAGACGTGCTAAGAAAGTATAGAGACTAGTAGAACTACCACCACCTTCTCAATAATACCATGCATGATGTTTGAAGTGGATGAAACTTGCTTTATTTCTGACCACCATCTAATCATTACTATGATCAAATCATTCCTAAATAGGAATGAGGTGTTTTAAGTAAACTATTGTAATAATCTAACACTCCCACATATAATGAGAACCATAATGTAAATCCACCAAATACTCCAAAAAATGGTAAGTAGATGTGCGCACACTCATAGCCCACTAGGCTAAGCATCTAGCTCATCTCAAACACACTATGTATGAACCATGGCCTATTCTCAGCCATATCAAATAAAGTAGTACGTACTCTGTGAATTTCTTCTTAATGCAATTGTCTATTCATAGTTTTTATATGAAACCTTGCCTTTCCGCTTCTAGGCTACTTGCATGTGCACTTGACTTGTTTGGGATCACATACTGAGTGACTACCTCAACTACCCCTCTGTTGTTTGATAATAAAAAGATCCTATGAATGAACTCCAAATCATATAAAAAATACAATCTCAGAGACTTCTCTCCCATACCATCCATCCTACACCTAGGTAGAGTACAAAATTTGATTTCCCATACCACCAAACTTTATACCCCACATAGATGCATCTATGAGATTAAATTCAAACACTTCTCTCAAAAAAAAACAAGAATAAATCGGTGAGTGCTCACAACCATAAATAATAATAATGAAATGATGAAGTTTTCCTGAAGTGTTTTCTTCCCTCGATGGAAAGAAAAGAGTCATTCCTATGACTCTATCACTCATAACTATATGTAACATCAACTCATGTTGAGAACTGTTAATAAATCAACTCAAGTGGAGTTGTGAAGGATGCGGCTTGCATCAAATATCAACTCATGTGACTTAAATAAAATATTAAATCACAATAAATTGGAATTTATACAACTTGTATGAATCCAATTATTTGAAATGAGAAGAACTACTAAAGTTCTCCTGTTCCATGCTCTCATGGCACTATGTATATTCTTGAAATTTAGACAGAGTCTTCTCTGTCCTACTAAGAATGGTCACCATAAACCAATGATCAATAAAAAAGTATCTAGGGCATGTCTAGCCCATGGTGATCACATCATCTCAAAAAAAGTATGATAAAAACCTGTGGAAAATCTTTTCCTTGCAATAATATCTCTTGTATAAACAATTTTCAATAGTAGCAGATTAAAGTTTACTTTTAACTAACTTTTACTAATGCAAAATGTATTAAATTTTGCAGCCTTATGTAGCTTTTCTTAAACTTTCATTAGGATAAAAAATCACTTGATTTGGATATTTTCTCAGAGTGTTATAGCCATTTCATTCGAAGGGTTGAACACTTGACGAACAACTATGAAAATGTACAGGGTCATCTTCTAAAAGACCTTAGAGTGATAAAAAAAAATCAAAGTGTCAACTTATCTAGTTTGGTCTCACAAACATTCAATTCAAAATGCAATCAAATACTCATTCAAAAGTATAATTCTATCTCTACTACACCTGAGCTTAGGTGAGCCTAGAAACAATGCTACTGCACTTTTATAATAGCTTCTAACTATGAAGATAAATTCCAAGATCCTTGAATTTTGGGTATATCTTAGGGTCTATGGTGGAGTAGCTTCTGCACCAAAATTTTTAAAACTGGAGTTTCCAATATGAAAATATCATGTGCTCATCACACACATGTACCACTCTTTGGAAAATCCTCGCTAGAGATTGTTCTGAGAAGAATATGTCATTTGACCTACCACTTTATATCCAATTTCTTCCACATTTTACTAGCATATAGCAACTACTATCTAATGTTATTGTTATACGTTTCATAGTATTTGGACTTTGGAGCTTTCACAATGACCAAAATACAAAGCCTCTATACCTACAATAGTTTACAAATTTGCAAAGGCTAACTTTTACACTTTTCTTTATATCTCCTAAATAGAGAAACATTTCATCTTGAAAGTTTGTACACAGCATCTGTGGTGTTTAGCTAATGTTAGAAACACAGATCATTCAATTTTAGTAAATGAGCTAAGAGAACCAATCACCTCTAGGTGACATGTTTGTGGATCATTTCATAAATTCTAGAGGCTGCACTTTGATGTGCAGAGATTATTTGAACTATCAAATGATCTCTAACAATATTGAAAACTGGTATGCACAAAGTGCCTCTATCAATCGTGCATTTCCAACAAAAATCTTTCAATTTGGATCTATGAAGCAAGATAATTCCCTTTGTAACAGGCCTATGTCACTTGTTTTAGGCCTATAGCTCTATTATCAGCACTACTAGTGAAGAACTCATTTGACCTTTGTAAAAGTATCCAAATGACTTGAAAATTATTCAGTTGAAAAAAAAACTTATTATGAGCTACGTGCTCTCCAAATTTGGACATTCCCTCAAAGAGCAACATCCAAATGTCTATGAGGCTACTACCTCACTAACTATTTTCTTAATTATTTTTCAAATCTTAAAAAAAAATGACGAGACAAGTTAAGCCTTATGATTAGACATACCCATTCATTCTCTTGTATGGATTATGACATGGAGACATATCCATGCATATAATGATCATCTAGGTCAATGCAAACCAATTAACAATTCAAATTGTCTCATCGAAAAACTAACTCTTTACATAGTATCCACCTTTCAGTGGAAGTGAATATCTATGGATGTCATTCTATTAATTTTGCTTCTTGCACATTCATTAACCTCATAAAAAAAAATCGCATACAAGCATTCAATACTTGTATAGATGATCATAACCATAGCACTCTTGTGCTCACTCGGGATAAACTTCTATATCAAGTACATAGACTCGCATGAAGAACAATTCATGTGCTCATGCGTTACTAGATGAAAACACATCTTAGTTGTTCTTGATGCATATACCTTGTCATTTACATTGTAAAGGCACATGTATCCTATGCATGGTACCTCTATCACATACCTCATGCTCACCATAACTCATCGTGGTGATACATAAAAGTGATTTTCTATAGACAGAAAATGCATCATGCACCTCAACTTTTTAGCAATCATATTTTCTATGTATGCATGCATCCACTCATGCATCTTCTTCTCTACTTCAATCAATTTATATGATTTTAGTTATGCACACATAAGAATTCTTCTCTCATAACAAAACATCACTCTAGTTCTCACATGGCATATAGCGCCATGTAGCTACAAAATTTTTGGTAGCATTTCCCCAGGAAAATGAAGCATGAAAAAATAATAATAACCATTACAATGATAGGACTCAGCCTTGTGGTTGGCAAACCACTTTCTTTACTCCAAAAACCTGCAAATAAGAAACTTTTCCAAAATGTGTTGTTGGACACTACACACCCTCATAACAATGTCTTTTCTCACTCCAATACCTACACAACGATCTTGAAACACACAAAAACAACCTATGCATGCTTTTATGAATCATCATAAATTAGTTTAACTTCATTGTTGATATATTTAGGTAGTGATGTGTGTGAAGACACTAGGACCACTGGGGTACTTTTTTCCCTCTTTAGGAGGTTTTTTCCCTCAGCTTGTATATATGCTTATTGCCCTAACGGGCTACTTATCTTTGTACATTCTATAGTAATACATTCAATATTATGTGTTGTGCTCCAAGCTTATTCTTCTTCCTTGTGCTATTTGCATGCTTCTGTAGACGCTAAACTCCAACAATTGGTATGAGAGCAGGTCGTGGCTTCATCTAGGGCATCGTCGACACCCCTCAGGTCATAGTCTCAGAATCACATGAAATTTGATACGTGTACTCAGGGTGTTTCAGAGATCGAAACAGAAATCGTGATCTAAGCTCATTTCGGCCTCCGAACGCACTATCGTAGTGCTTGTGCACGCTATTGTGTCTTTTTGTGCCAAATTCATATACCAGTTTCGGTTCGCCAATATAAGTGTCTCGAAGTCTACTACAGGTCTGGCAAAATTTGCTTGGCCAATTCTGTTCAACTTTTTGAGATACGGTCAATTTTTTGCATCAAGGTATTTTGGTGATAGCCCATGGTTGAAAGTAGTGATGTATTCCGTATGTTGGCTGTTGAGGATAAATTGGATGGTACCAACTACCCGTTATGGGCTTATATGATGCGACATGTATTGGTTGCAAAAGGATTGTGGAACATTGTGTAGGGTGTTGAAAAATGGCGTATCACACTTGCAACTGTTACAACTGCAGGTATTGAAGTTGTTGCAGAAGGTGTTGAAGGTGATGATATTCTACATACTCCTGTTCGTGCTACGGTTTCTGTTGCACCTACTGTAGAGCAAATTTTTTGGGATGGTAGAGATGCCAAGGCACATGCATTGATAGCTTTGTCTGTCAAACATGCCATTATGCCTCACATATGCTCTTGCAGAACAACTAAGGACGCTTAGGATATACTTACCACATTGTACCAAGCTAGGAATGAGCCTCGTGTTGCTTAACTTCAAAATCATTTGGGGAGTGAGCACATGAATGAAGGTTATTCTATAGATAGTTTTCTAACAAAGATCAAAGACTTGAAGGAACAGTTGATTTCTGGTGATGAAGTTATACCAGATAGCTCACTTGTGTAGACTGTTCTGAATGGTCTTCCTGATTCGTATCAGAGTTTTGTTTCTAATCTTTGTTTGATGCTGAAAGGCAATCCAAATTCCTTGTCATTTAAGGAGTTAGTCTCTGTTCTATTGCAAGACGATCAGTCCAGGCATAAAAAGTCCATTATGCATGTTGCAGATCAAGCTTTCTTGGCTAGTCAAAAAGGCAAAAGAAAATGGAGCTCTTCAATTATTAAGCAAAAATATGCTAATTCTGCACAATCGAGAGGGAAGACAAAGATGAAAAGAAATTAGAAAAGAAAAAATTGTTTTGCAAGTACTGTAAAGGAAATGATCATATCATAAAGAATTGTCTAGGATTTTCTCACACTGTCATTTGATCCCCTTTATGTACCTTCAGCATCCAATGTTTGATTTCCAAGCTTTGATATAAATTCATGACCACAAGGTGCCATTATTCCTCACATTCACTCTTGTAGAAGAGCTAAGGATGCTTGAGATACACCTACCACATTGTACCATGCTAGGAATGAGGCTCGTATCACTTGCCTCCAAAAACAATTGGAGAGTGAGTGTTGGTGCATTTTACCCAAGCCTACATGCTTAATATGCTTGATATTATGCTCATTTGTAACTCACATGTGTAGTCATGTGAACACCTCTTGTAAAAGAGTTCATTTTTATCTCTTGTAATTGAAAAAAGGAAAAAGGAAAAAGATGGCTTACCTCATCCATGATGTAAAAGCAAATTCGTGAGTCTAACTACCTAAAACCACAAATTTTTGAGCTGAGGGAAATCATATCCGGAGATGAAGTAATGCCAACCATGAGGAACAAAGGGCAACCATCACATGAAGAAGTGGAAGGACTTTCAAATTGGTTTTCGAAGGATGCACTTGCAAGGTCTTATATTCTAAACTCAATCTCTGATTTTCTTTTACCTCATGTCAAGGGATGCAAGATATCAAGAGAGACCTGGAATGCACTTGCTTCTTTCTTCTCCTCCAACACTCGAGCAAGGAAGAACCAATTGTGGATGGAGTTCACAACAATGAAGAAAAGCCCGAAGCAAAATGTGACTAATTATGTCACAAAGATGAAGGCGATTTCTGACCAACTTGGAAGCATTGGATAAGTAATTGAAGAGGAGCAAATCATTAGAAAGATCATAAATGGAATCAAAGCAGGCGACAAGTGGGAGTCATTCACAACAACCATGGATTTATACATGGATATGCATGTACCTGACCTCAACACACTCATGGGCCAATTCTTCACTCATGAAGCAAAGATTAGCAAAGGTGGTGAGTCCTCAAGAGGTAATCAAACTTCTACCTTATATTCCGATAAAGCTAAGGTCAAGGACAAGTCAAAGAATAGGAAGAATGAAGATGAAGGTAGCTCTTTCCAAGCAAACTTTGCAGGTAGAGAGGAAGAGGCAGAGGTGGAAAGCAAGGCAGGGGGAGATTCCAATCATCTAAACCTTGCAATATATGTGGCTTATCTAATCATACTGCTGAAGAATGTTTCAGGAACCCGAGGAACTCAGGAGGAAGAGGATTCATTAGAGGTGGCTATGGATAGAATAGAGGCAGGTACAATGGACGCTACAACAACAACTACTACAACAACAATTACAACAACAACAACTATCAAAGTGGCCATAGAGGAAGAAGAGACTACAATAACTATGCAGAGGAACAAAGTCAAGAAGATTCATTATTGATTATGAATCTATCAGTGAAGAAGGGTAAGGATGATGATCAATATTTTACATTGATTCGGGATGCTCAAACCATGTAGCAGGAAATGTGGCTTTACTTTCTCATTTGCAAGATCCTCATAACAAGCACGAAGTGAAGACACGAGATGACACAAAGCACTCAGTGGAAAAGATAGGTAATGTGAAGACATCAGATGGGAATATGAACCTCTTAAGCAAATTCTTGTATGTCCCTACAATTACCAAAAATTTAATAAGTGTTGGACAGATTGTTGAAAAAGGATTGCAGGTTAGATTCAATCGATTTGGAGCATATGTTGAAGACCCAAGGCAAGGCTTTCAAAGGATTGCCCAAGGAAAAAAGACAGGAAGGCTTTTCAATTTTGAAGTGGAAGATACAAAGAACATAGCTTTGTTTAGCTACGGATCTCAAACTCTAACAGAGTTTAGAGATATGGCACAAAAGGCTTGCTCACATTGGTGAGAGGACACTCAAAAAAATTTGCATGGACCAAAGTGTACTTGGTTTGCCTAATATCACAAGGCAATACATGATTTATAAGTGTGAAGCTTGTCAACTCGGCAAGGCTCATAGACAACCTTTCAGTAAGAAAGGATATATGTATCAAAATCCTTTGGATCTAGTGCACACAGATGTGTGGGGTCCAAGTAAGGAGCCATCTATATCAGGCTCAAGATATTATGTGTCTTTCATAGATGATTGTAGCAGGTGGACCATTCTGTTTTTCATGAAGCACAAGGATGAATTGTTTAATTGCTTTAAGAAGTATATTGCTCTTGTTGAAAACCAAACAGGTAGGACTTTGAAAAGACTCAGATCAGATGGTGGAGGAGAATACCTCTCTTCTGAATTTGATGCGTTCTTGCATGAAAGAGGCATTAAAAGGGAAGTCACTACAAGGTATACACCCGAACTCAATCGTGTAGTAGAGAGGAGGAACAGAGCTATTGTCGAAGCTGCAAGGTCCATTTTCAACGAAAAGGGATTGCCAAATTACCTATGGGCAGAGGCTATGTCTACAGCCACATATCTCATAAATAGACTTCCATCTAAGTCACTAGATGGAACCACTCCATATGAAGTGTGGAATGGAAGAAGACCTAGTCTAGAGCATTGTAAAATCTTTGGATGCTTAGCCTATGCTCACATTCCTTCTCAAGTAAGAGGGAAATTGGATCCCAAGGCAGAGAAGTGTGTATTCATTAGTTATGGGCAAAACCAAAAAGGATATAGATTGTACAATCCAACCAATAAAGGATTTTCTGTGAGTAGAGATGTAATTTTTGATGAAAACAAATCATGGCTTGATGATGACAGGAAAGTGAAGCTGCCTTATGACTTAGATGAAGAATTTCCATCACTTCAACCAAAGGAGCCAAAGCAGATTGAAGAAAGTGATTCGGAGATTGACCTAGAAGACTTGAAAAGACTAAAGATATGGAAGAACAAAGGTAAAGCAAAGATGCAGGATGCTACATATGGACCCGAGAGCTCACATCAACCACTTAGAAGGTCTTCAAGGGAGCAGAAGAAACCAGAGAGGTTTGGTTATGATACTTCTTTGGTCACCAAGCACTCAATCTACATCGCAAAGGATTCAACCAATGAAGAACCTACCACATTCGAAGAAGCCCAAAGCAAGAAAGCTTGGAGAGATGCAATGGATGAAGAAATGGAAGCCCTGAAGGAAACCGACACCTGGGAGCTTGTACCTAACAAGCCATCTATGAAGGTAATTGGATCTCGATGGATATACAAAATCAAGAGGAATCCAGATGGAAGTATAAATAGACACAAAGCAAGGTTAGTTGCTAAAGGTTTTGCTCAAACCCATGGTATTGATTATGAGGAGACTTTCTCTCCTGTTGCAAAAATGCCTACAATTAGGGTTCTCATTAGTCTTGCTGCATCTAGAAATTGGAATCTCTATCAACTTGATGTAAAGAATGCCTTCTTGAATGGATGGATTTCTGAGGAAGTGTATATGGCACGAACTCCTAGATATGAGGATGTAAATTATCCTAACTATGTATGCAAACTAAAGAAAGCTTTGTATGCATTGAAGCAAGCTCGAAGAGCTTGGAATTTTAGATTGGTGACTTATTTGCAGGACCAAGGATTCAAAGCTAGCAAGGCGGATACCTCTTTGTTCATAAAGAGGAATGGATCTGAAGTGATCTATTTATGTGTGTATGTTGATGATATTATTATCACAGGCAATGATCTTGAAGGAATCAAACAGGTAAAGAGTCAAATGAAAACAAAGGAAGTATTTGCATGACATGCTCATCAAATTCAAGATGGAAAATACCAAGTGTGCAGGTACACCTATGGAGCAAAATCATAAGCTTAGTGCTTATGAAGGAGAGCCAATTGAAGACATCACAAGCTATCAAAGCTTGGTTGGAAGTTTGAACTATGCAACACTCACAAGGGAGGATATATGCTATAGTGTTAGCATATTGAGTCAGTTTATGCATAAGCCGAGAAGACCACATATGAAAGCGGCCAAGAGAGTCCTCAAGTACCTAAAGGGGACCATGAATGAAGGTTTGTTTTATTCATATACTTCAGATATTGAGCTAAAGGTCTACTCAGATGCAGATTGGGCCGGATCTAGAGATGATAGAAGAAGCACATCCGGGTATATATCATTTGCAGGTTCAAAAATCATTTCTTGGTCATCGAAGAAGCAACCAACCGTGGCATTATCTTCTACCGAAGCCGAATATAGAGGTTTGGCTAATGCAACTCAAGAAATCATGTGGTTAAAGTCTTTGTACATGGATCTTGGACTTCATTCTTCAACACCTCACACTTTTTGTGACAACACAAGCTCACTACATCTAGCAGCTAATCCGGTATACCATGCTAGAACCAAGCATATTGAAGTCCACTACCATTATGTAAGGGAGACGCTAATGAGCAAGGATATTCATCTATCCTATGTCTCTACAGATATGCAATGTGCAGACATGTTGACTAAAGCTCTTGATGGTACAAAGTTAAGTAGATTCAAGTTGATGATTGGCTTGCAAGAAATCAAGGACAATTGAAGACTTATTTGGAGGCCAAGCATGTTAGGCTTGAGGGGGAGTTGTTGGTGCATTTTACCCAAGCCTACATGCTTGATATGCTTGATATTATGCTCATTTGTAAGTCACATGTGTAGTCATGTGAACACCTCTTGTAAAAGAGTTCATTTTTATCTCTTGTAATTGAAAAAAGGAAAAAGGAAAAAGATAGCTTACCTCATCTACGATGTCAAAGCCAATTCGTGGGTCTAACTACCTAAAACCACAAATTTTTGAGCTGAGGGAATATCTCCTAACTTTGGTTCACTTTTAGGTGGAGCCATTCGAATTCGAATTCAAAACTCCCTCCAAGAATAGCTATAAAAAGAGCAAGAAGGAAGAGGCGATTAGCAAGCCTTGTACGTGACCACTTCATGTCATTTTGTAGAGATTGAAGGGCTTACTCCATAGCTCTATCATTCTACTCCCATTGTGCAAAGATTCATTGCCAATGTGGTTGTAATCATATGTGAATCTATACATTTGTCATTATCTACTTCTCTATTTTGTTCTCTGCTATACTCACTCAGAGCAGTGACTTCCAAAGGTCATAGCTTGAGGTCTACGGAACATTTTTCCGTGTTTTAACATGCGTTGGATAGCGCTTACTGTCTACTATCTGCATATACATTTTCAAGGCCATTGGATTAATACTTTGGGAGATATACACAGTTTATTGCTCAGTGGTCTATCTCTGTAGAGCCCCGAGAATGGTGGGCATGTTCCAGAAATTGATAAATCTTCTTCTCAGTGCTCAATCCATCCTTTGAAGTGTTTTAACTTGGATTGGGAGGCTTGCTCAGTCTATTTGCTATGCCCAAAAGGAATTTATCTAATTCCTACCAGGTTGAGACCACTGTTCATTTTTTCTAGCAGGTGTTATGTCCAAGAATAACAAGTTTTGGGAGCTAGTCATTTTGCAACTAGTCTGTCTTCACTTAAACTTTTGGGATACATGTTCCAAAGTACTTGGCTGATATTTTGGTGGATTTAGGAAGCTCAAAGGGTCTACTAATCAACTCTGAAGTCTCGGTTGGCTGGTGTGAAGCAGGTTGTGGCAGCACCAACTCATCTTTGGATTGCATCCACCATCTCTCTTCATAGTGAGCACATGAATGGAGGTGATTCTATGGACAGTTTTCTCACAAAGATCAAGGATTTGAAAAAACTAATGATTTTTGCTAATGAAATTATACTTAATATCTCACTTGTGTAGACTGTTGTGAATGGTCTTCTTGACTCATATCATAATTTTGCTTCTACTCTTCATTTAATGATGAAAGGAAATCCAAATGCCATGTCATTTGAGGAGTTAGTCTCTGTTCTGTTGCACGAAGATTAGTGTAGGTAGAACAGGTCCATCATGCGAGTTGTAGATCAACCTTTCCTAGCTAGTCAGAAGGGCAAAGGTAAATGGAGCGTTTCTAATAGTAAGCAAAAATCTACAAATGCTGCACATTCGAAGAAGGATGACAAAGATTAGAAGAAATTAGAAAAGCAGGAATTGTTTTGCAAATATTGTAAAGCAAATGATCATGTCATTAAGGGTTGTCCAAAACTGGCTACTAAAGAGGCAAAGAAGAAAGAGGCCGGAATGGTTGTTGTAGAGGCCTCTACACAAAAAACAGAGTTTGCTAATCTTGTGCAAGATGAAGAATGGTCATTTTTTACTATTTGCAGTTTTGACCCATCTTCTCATGAGCTGTGCATGTCTGCAAAAACTCAGATTTTTGGTACTTTGATAGTGGGGCGACCGAACATATTACCTCGTAGCATAGTTTCTTCTCTTCACTCGAGGCTACCCCTACAAGGAATACTGTTACATGCACCAACAACTCTCTTATTCTGTTATGGGAATTGATAAGATCATTTTGATTACTGTTGATGATAGTTCTTTCACTTTGTCAGATGCTTTATTTGTGCCAAGGATCAAGAAAAATCTGTTAACAGTTTATGCATTGGCCAAGATTGGCTTCGTTGTTAAATTTGTTGATGAAAGATGTACACCTCATGATGTGTCAAATGGTGATGTCATTATTGTATCTGGCATTTTATTTCATGGGTTGTATAAGCTCATAGACTATGAAAGATCTGTAAATGATTTGGCATGTGCAGTACATGATTCTCAGGCTATGTGAGATGCAATGCTAGTTTGCTACGCCTACAGAAATCTGAAATGGTGTCCTCTTTGCCCAAACTTGAGGCACCTGGAAAACATGTTTGTGAAGGTTATATTTCGGGAAAAATGCAGCATTCCTCCTTTCCAAATGATGGGGCAGTTTGGCCTAGTCAGAAATTGCAGCTTGTATATAGTGATGTTTGTTGCCCTATGTAGAAACCTTCTTTTTGGAACCATCTTTACTTTGTGACTTTCATTGATGATGTTTATAGGCATGCATGGCTATATCCATTGAAGGCAAAGTCCGAAGTGTTTATGTGCTTCAAATAGTTTTTGGTTTTAGCTGAAAATCTATCAACATGTAAAATGGGCACCCTCCATTCTAATTTGGGGGAGGGGGATATATGTCTTCTGACTTTAATGCATTTCTGGCTGAACATGAGATAAAACATCAGTGTATAGTACCCTTTACACTTCAATAGAATGGGGTTGCTGAACACAAGAACAGGTCGCTCATGGAGATGGCAAGGTGTATGGTCAAGAGTCAGGATTTACTACATAGTTTCTCGCTTGAGGTTGTCATGTGTGCCACATATGTACTTAAGAGGTGACCCACTAAAGTGTTGCGTCTATCACTCCATACAAGGCTTCGCATAGTGGCAATCCATTTGTTGCTCATTTGCATGTTTTTGGTTGTTTGGCATACGCATTAGTGCTTGAACAACATCGCAAAAAAATTGGATGATAAAGCAATAAAATGTATTTTTGTTGGGTACAGTTTAGAAAGTAAAGGCTATTGTCTATATCATCCATAGAATAAGCACATTTTGGTTAGCCGTGATGTTGTTTTTGTGGAAGATGCTTTTCAACCCTTACTTTCATGTACTAAGAAGACATCTATTAGCTCAAAAGACATGTATGATACTTTGCTACCTCTTTTTAAAGGTGGACAATCTAGTGCTTGTCCTAATGAGGCAACTTCTCAACCTTTGGAGGTTTCATGTGATGATACAGATCATTCCATTTTTTATGCAAATTTACATGATGCAGTTGTTGATGAGAGAGCTGATATTGAGCAGGCAATAACTATGCGAATATGGCGGGTGCAGACTTTTGTGATAGCAAATTAGATGCACCTCTCTCATATCGTACTAGTTGAGGCTCTCATAGTGCCTCTTTTGCATCAGATTTCTATGCTATGGCTCCCTCTAGTCTTTGTGCAGAGACTAAACCTGTTTTGTTTGATGAAGCACAAAATTCAGAACATTGGATGGATGGCTGCAATGCAATCTAAATATGATGCTATCATGAAAAAGGGTACACGGTCTTTATGTGACTTGCGTGTTGGCAAGAAGCCCATTGGCACTAAGTGGGTATACAAGCTGAAGCCTAAACATGATGGAACAGTTGATAGCTATAAGGCTAGGCTTGTTGCAAAGGGTTATGTGCAGGAAAGGAGCATTGATTTTGATGAAACCTTTGCTCCTACTTGCCGAATGACTATTGTTTGTAGCATCTATGCACTTGCAGCTCATCATGGTTGGAATTTATATTAGTTGGACAATAAAACAACATTTGTGAATGGTGACTTGCATGAAGAAGTGTATGTTTTTCAGCCCGGTGGCTTTTTGCAAAAAGGGCATGAAAACCAAGTGTGCAGGTTAAAGAAGGCATTATATGGTTTAAAGCAAACCTTGCTTAGGTTTCTCACAAAGCATCCATCTTTGTTGAACCTTACTTGGCCTCTTTCAACCATTTGCCCTATGGACACCAAGTTCTTTGTGATCATAGGTACATGCAAGACATCCTTGAGACATCTTCCTTCCTCCTTGTCATCCAAAGCTACATATCCAACATGGGAGATCTCATGGGCTATATCATCACCTATTTCTACATGTCCTTTACCTCTGGGAGCATTCAGTCTAGTAACCCATGAAGCATTACAACTCATATGGTTGGTACATCCACTTTCAATATACCAAGTGTTATCTACTTTGCTTGAATTCTCATTCATGTGCATCATCAAGAGATTGTCATTTTCTAAACTTGTAGAAGCATAATTACCTTGGCCTTTGTATGAAGAACCTTGATTATAGCTCCTTTGGTTTCCTCCTTGGTAGCAATCTCTAGTATAGTGGCCAAACTTGCCACATATGTAATATCCTTCTCCATCTGGATTCCTGTTTTGTTGATCTCGTCCTCCTCTTCCTCTTGTTCTTCCTCTACCTCTTTCTGATGAGGTGCCTTGGTCATGTCCTCGATTGCTTGAGTGGCCTTGCCTTCCTCCAAACCTTATTTTTCCTGTGCCTTGTCCTTGTCTTGCTTTGCCCCTTTGATTACCTGCATAGAAAACTTGTGCATCCTTGCCTTTAATTGAACTTCCACCTATGTTAATTTCTTTGGTGACCATGAGACCAACCGATTGCTCAAAATCAGGAAGGTTATCCCTTACATATAATGAAGCAGTAAATGGTTTCCACTTCTCATTATCCCTCAAACCATTGAGAGTATAAGCCAAAAGATGGTCATCATCTACATGGCTTCCAATGGATCCCAATGTATTTGACCATTCCTTGACCATAAGTATTTAGTCATTTATGCTACTCATTGAGCTCTTCCTAAGGTTGTTAAGGTTATTCTTGAGTTGGATCTTCCTTCCTTTGGTGCTTGTTGAATATAGCCTTACAAGTGTCTCCCATACCTTCATGCTTGAATCCAAGTCTTGGATATGGTCGATCATGTTACTGCTAATGTGTTGGGAAAGGATAAAGATAACCCTCTTGTCTCTCTTTCATTCCACTCCCTAAAGGCCCTTCTCTAGCCATTGGTTGGATTTTCATCCAACCTAGGTCTTGGATCACTTCCACTAATCAATCCCCAAAGGCCCTTGCCCATAGGATAGTTGCAAACCCTATATCTCCATGGTTGATAGTTCCCCTTCTCTAGCTTTTCAATTTGAGTGTTGAAGTCTCCCATCTCTAGTCTTTACTACTTTCTCTAGCCCTTGGCTAATGCTCCAATGTGTGTAAAATGAAAATGAGGCTCTGAAGCTACCTCAATCCCAAGCTTTCCTAAGATGGACACCTTGTGCTCTTAAAAATTTGAGTAGAATAGCTCCCCCGTAATATGAGCTACCTCCAAGAAGTTTTTTCTGATCCAAATCCTCAACCACCAACTCCAAGAGATCTTCTTACTTGTATTTGATGCCTCCAAGATGCCAAAATGCTTAGATACCACTGATGGGGGAAGTATCTTAACCCCTATGCAACGACGATGCGTGAATGACCTCAATAGGTATCCTTCTTTGACCTCTGCACACCAAAAATGCTTTTTCCCAGATCATATGAAGAGAACTCTAGTAAGCTTTTGCAAGCCTCTACTAGACACCAAAAAAAAAAAATTTCACTCCCAATGGATGCTTACACAAAGAGAAACAATGTCTACAACATGACTAGTTGAATGCTCATAGATGCTAGTCAAACAAAGACCTCACTTCACTCCAACACGCTTTCCTCACAGAGTATAAAGAGAATGAATCTCAATTTATGTTGGCTTTAAAGCACTCTAATAGCTCCCCATGACACCAAAATCATAGCAAATGAATAATAGAGAAGGAGAACCAGCCCTTATAAAAGAGAGCAAAATATTTCCAATAGAGCCTATAGACAAAGAGAGATATCAATCACCTATTGGAGATAGACGTCTGAGGAAGCACGCGAACAGCACAAGGAAGAAGAAGAAGCTTGGAGCACAAACACACAATACTGAATGTATTACTAGAGAATGTACAAAGATAAGTAGCCCATTAGGGCAATAGGCGTATATACAAGCCGGGTGAAAAAAACCTCCTAAAGAGGGAAAAAAGTGCCCCGGCGGTCCTAGAGTGTTCACACACATCACTACCTAAATATATCAACAAATCCCCCCTGGGAGTGATGCAGTGAACAAGGAGCTGGCACTCATGTATAAGGAAGTGCCAAGCTATGTGGAAATCACTCCACAAAAGGAAGTAAGCCCAAAGCTTTGCGGAAAGCTTCAAACTTCTCCCTAGGCAGAGCCTTCGTGAAAAGGTGTGCAATGTTCTCCTGCGTGGGCACATATGCCAAGCTGATCTCCCCAGCAGAGAACCTCTCCCTGACATAGTTATAATGCACCTCAATGTGCTTAGTGCGAGCATGGAACACAGGGTTCCTGGCAACTGCCAATGCGCTCTGACTGTCAGTGAAGATGGTGGTGGTAGAAGACTGGCCAACACCCAAATCAGCCATAAGACGTCTGAGCCACACACACTCAACAGTCGCTGTGAAAGCTGCCCTATACTCAGCCTCACAAGTGGAAGTGGCCACAGTAGGCTGCTTCTTGCTCAACCAAGGTATACATGAGCTACCAAGCATGAAGCAAAAACCACTGGTGGACAAACGAGTGTCATAGCAACTAGCCCAATCTGAGTCAAAAAAAGCATGCAAATCTGGCGGTAGTGATCCCCCCTTGGGATAAAACAACCCAAGTAGCCGAGTACCACTCAAGTAGCGAAAGATGCGCTTAACCGCTTTCCAATGCGTGACTCGTGGGCAATGCATAAACCTGCTCATCTGTGAGACAGCAAACTGAATATCTGGCCGAGTAATGCATAAGTAAATCAAGCATCCAACAGCCTGCTGATAGAGAACAGCATCAAATGCATCTCCAACATCATGAAGACTCAATCGTAAACCTGTCTCCATAGGAGTGGCAATAGGCTTACAGTCTTCAAGGCCAAAACACTGCAATAATGTGTCAATATATTTCGTTTGACACAAAGCCATTCCACCATCAACGTGCATAAACTGAATGCCCAAATAGTGATGCAAATGCCCCAAATCAGACATCTCAAATGAGGCATGCAAATCAGCCTTAAAATCAGCAGTATGTGTCTCAATAGGACCAGTGAGCAGCATGTCATCAACATAGACAACAATGATCAGAAGCACATCATTAGCACGTTTAACATATAAGGTGCTTTCAGTTGGATTGTTCTCAAAACCATGTGCAATCAGATAGGCATGTATCTTCTCATACCAAGCACGTGGTGCTTGCTTTAAACCATATAATGCCTTCTTTAACCTGCAAACCTGGTTTTCATGCCCTTTCTGCACAAAGCCATGGGGCTGAAAAACATACACTTCTTCATGCCAGTCACCATTCACAAATGCTGTTTTAATGTCCAACTGATGTACATTCCAACCATGATGGGCTGCAAGTGCACAAATGCTCCGAACAGTAGTCATACGGCATGTAGGTGCAAAGGTCTCATCAAAATCAATGCCTCTTTCCTGTGCATAACCCTTTGCAACAAGCCTAGCCTTATACCTATCAACTGTACCATCAGGTTTACGCTTCAGCTTGTATAGCCACTTAGTGCCAATGGCCTTCTTGCCAGGAGGCAAGTCACATAAAGACCATGTACCATTCTTCATTATAGCATCATATTCAGATTGCATAACAGCCATCCAATTTTCTGAATTTTGTGCTTCATCAAAAGAAACAGGCTCATTTTCATCACAGAGACTAGATGCAGCCATAGCATAGCAATCTGATGCAAAGGAGGCACTATGAGAGCCTGAACGAGTACGATATGACAAAGGTGCATCTAATTTGCTGTCACGCAAAGTCTGCACCAGCCATTTTGGCATAGTCTTTGCCTGCTCAATATTAGCTCTCTCATCAACAAGTGCATCATGTAAATCTGCATCAGAAATCGAATGATCTGCATCATCATATGAAACCTGCAAAGGCTGAGAAGTTGCCTCATTAGGACCAGCATTAGCCTGTCCACCTATAAAAAGAGGCATCAAAGTATCATACATGTCTTTGGAGCTAACAGATGTCTTCTTAGTACATGAAAGCAATGGTTGAATAGCATCTTCCACAAAGACAACATCACGGCTAACCAGAATGCGTTTAGTCTGTGGATGATACAGACGATAGCCTTTACTTTCAGAACTGTACCCAACAAAAATACATTTTACTACCTTATCATCCAATTTTCTGCGATGTTGTTTAGGCACTAATGCATATGCCAAACAACCAAAAACACGCAGATGAGCAACAGATGGCTTGCGATCATGCCAAGCCTCATATGGAGTGATAGACTGCAACGTTTTAGTGGGACACCTGTTCAGTACATATGCTGCACACATGACAGCCTCAAGCTAGAAACTATGTGGTAAAGCCTGACTTTTGACCATGCACCTCGCGATCTCCATGAGTGACCTGTTCTTTCGTTCAGAAAATCCATTCTGTTGAGGTGTATACGGCACTCTACACTAGTGTTTTATCCCACGTTCAGCCAGAAATGCATTAAAATCTGAAGACATATATTCCCCCCCTCGATCAGAACGGAGGGTGCCCATTTTACATGCTGACAGATTTTCAGCCAAAACCAAAAACTGTTTGAAGCACATGAACACTTCAGACTTTGCTTTGAGTGGATATACCCATGCATGCCTGGAAAAATCATCAATGAAAGTCACGAAGTAAAGGTAATTTCCAAAAGAGGGTGTCTGCATAGGACCACAGACATCACTATGTACAAGCTGCAATTTTTGCGTAGCACGAATTGAACCATCTTTTGGAAAGGAAGAACGTTGCATTTTGCCAAAATACAGCCTTCACAAACATGTTTTCCAGGTGCCTCAAGTTTGGGCAAAGAGGACACCATTTCAGATTTCTCCAGGCGTAACAAACTAGCAAAATTCAGATGACCAAAGCGTGCATGCCAAAGCTTTGCATCTGACATAGCCTGAGAATCATGAACTGCAGATGCCGAATCATTCACAGATCTTTCATAGTCTATGAGCTTATACAGCCCACGACATAAAATGCCAGAAGCAATAATCACATCGCCATTTGAGAGATCATGGACTGTACACCTGTCATCAATGAATTTCACAACCAAGCCAATCTTGGCTAATGTAGAAACTGATAACAGGTTCTTTTTTATCCTGGCACAAATAAAGCATCTGACAAAGTGAAAGAACTACCATCAGCAGTAGTCAGAATGATCTTACCAACTCCCATAACAGGATAAGAGGAGTTATTGGCGCATGTGACAGTATTCCCTGTAGGGGCAGACTCGAGTAAAGAGAAGAAACTGCGCTGTAAGGTAATATGTTTGGTCGCCCCACTGTCAAAGTACCAAACATCTGAGTCTACTGCAGACATGCACTGATCATGAGAAGATGGGTCAAAACTGCAGACAGTAGTAAACGCCCATTCTTCTTCCTGCACAAGATTTGCAGACTCTGTTTTTGGTGTAGAGGCCTCTGTAACAACCATTCCAGCCTCTTTCTTCTAAGCCTCTTTAGTAGCCAGTTTTGGACAGTTCTTTATAATATGATCATTTCCTTTACAGTACTTGCAGAACAATTTCTGCTTTTCTGATTTCTTCTCATCTTTATCCTGGTTCTTCGATTGTGCAGCATTAGATTTCTGCTTATTAGTAGAAGAGCTCCATTTTCCTTTGCCCTTCTGACTAGCCAGGAAAGCTTGATCTGCAACACGCATAATGGACCTGTTCTGCCTGGACTGATCTTCCTGCAACAGAACAGAGACTAATTCCTCAAATGACAAGGCATTTGGATTTCCTTTCATCATCAACCGAAGAGTAGAGGCAAAACTCTGATATGAATCAGGAAGACCATTCAGAACGGTCTGCACAAGTGAGCTATCTGGTATAACCTCATCAGGAGAAATCAATTGTTCCTTCAGGTCTTTGATCTTTGTAAGAAAACTGTCCATAGAATCACCTTCATTCATGTGCTCACTCTCCAACTGTTTTCGGAGGTAAGCAACACGAGCCTCATTCCTAGCCTGGTACAAAGTGGTAAGTGTATCCCAAGCATCCTTTGCTGTTCTGCAAGAGCAAATGTGAGGAATAATGGCACGTTTGACAGACAAAGCTATCAATGCATGTGCCTGGGCATCTCTGCCATCCCAACGAATCTGCTCTGCAGTAGGTGCAACAAAAACAACAGCACGAACAGGAATCTGCAGAATATCATCTTCGACACCATCTTCATCAGCTCCAACACCTGTATTTGCAGTACCTCTCGTTACAGGTGTAACAGGACGTCTTTCAACACCCTGCACAATGTTCCACAATCCTTTTGCAACTAGTACATGTCGCATCATATAAGCCTATAATGGGTAGTTGGTACCATCCAACTTATCCTCAACAGCCAACATACGGAATACATCACTGCTTTCAGCCATGGCCGGTGACTAAAATACCTTGATGCAAAAAATTGACTGTATCTCAAAAAGTTGAACAGAACTGCCCAGACAAGTTCTGCTAGACTTGTAGCAGACTTTGAGACGCTTAAACTGGCGAACAGAAACTGGCATATACCTTTGGCACAAAAGGACGAAATAGCCTGCACAAGCGCTATGATAGTGCGTTCGGAGGCCGAAACGAGCTCAGATCGCGATCTCGGCACCACATAGCAAAGCTGTTTTGATCTCGGAAACACCCTGAGTATGCTCACCAAATTTCATGTGAATCTGAGACTGCAAACGGAGGAGTGTCGACGGCGCCCTAGAAGAAGCGACGACCTGCTCTGATACCAATTGTTGGAGATAGACGTCTGAGGAAGCACGCGAACAGCACAAGGAAGAAGAAGAAGCTTGGAGCACAAACACACAATACTGAATGTATTACTAGAGAATGTACAAAGATAAGTAGCCCATTAGGGCAATAGGCGTATATACAAGACGGGGGGAAAAAACCTCCTAAAGAGGGAAAAAAGTGCCCCGGCGGTCCTAGAGTGTTCACACACATTACTACCTAAATATATCAACATCACCAAACTTCACTAAAATGAATGTTGCTCCCAAATTACTTATATAATGCTCCATAAAGTTGGTGAGCATAAAATAGACTTCAATAGCTATCCAATGAGACAAGAATTACAGCAAATGAATACTTTAGGAGGGAGAACCAATGCTTAGAATTCAAGGGTACAGAGTTGCAGCATTGTCTGTGCACACACATAGATATGCCCATGAAAAGAAAAAAAACAAGCAAGCAAGAGGCTTGTTTATCATAACTCCAGCACTTAGTTCTCCCATTATAAGAGCTAAAACGCAAAGAGGATGGCTTAAAAGAAGTCCGGATACATGATCCTTTTATAGTGAGAAGTGTGCCCCTAAAATCTAGGGACTACCTTTCCAAATCAGCCTCCTAACTTGGAGGACTTAGTTGAGATGAATTGGGGAGTGGTTGAGTGAATTTTCTTGTTGGAATCTCATGGCTTTTGGATTCCTTTGATTGCTCCACATGTCCATAAATGATTTCCCACGAATTTATACCCTGAAGCTTGACTTTTAACAAATATGTATCTTAGAACAGAACATATGCACGTGATCTTTGTATATTTATCTTATAGTTAATGTGAGATTGGTGGTTCAATATCTGATGAGAACCATGTTCATTTTAGGAACATATAGATTGTTGGTGTAATTCAAGCCTTAACACTTGGCTTGGATATCAACCTTGAAGACTCAACATAAAGATTGGACCTTGGAAGTCTAGCTTGGATTAATTCATGGAAATATCACTTGAAGAATGAGCCATAGGAACTCATGCTTATGTGTTCTAATTTTTACTCCTTGTAAAAGTCATTGTGACTTGGGAATATCTTGTAATCACACCTACTTGAGAAAGTCGTGGAAAATCTAATTGATTGAGTGGGTGACTGATTGAGGGAATATCTCAATCAACTTTTAGGTGAAAGATTCTAGGAGATTAGTTTGAATTCAAAATCATATGACCAATCAACTCTTATAAAAGATGAGGAAAAAGTCGCGGGTTGTGTGACACTCTTCCCGAGACATTTCTGAGTGAATTTCTGAGTGTGTGTGAGCTACACCATAGCCTACACCTCTGAGTACCATTGGGCATTAGATATCATGCCAATGGGAATGTACAATTGATAGATTTAATACATATACTCATATTGATCATCTCTGTTATTCTCTGTGTGTACATCTTCAACTCTGTCAACTTCAACAAGGCATATCTCAAGATCTATTGAACCAAATTGGATGATTCAAAGTGCATTGGATTCAGCTCAAAGTCTACTATACACCTACAAGGTTTCAAGGCCATTGGATCTACCATCACAGAGAAATGCCAATCGAGGTGCTCACTGGTCTGTGACTGTAAGTCTCCTAAAAAGTCGGGGGTACACCTTATTTTGCTAAAGTGATTTCTCTGAGTATGGTTTATCATTTCCATTCATTCCACTTGCAAATGGAAGCTTACTAAGCTAATAGAATATCTCTAGAAGGAATTTTGCTAATTGTAACTACACTGGTCACACTGAGCATAACACTGAGCAGGTATCTAGACCAAAATAGAAAGTTTTCAAGTCTTGTGATTTACAAAGTAGTCTGTTTTGATCAAGTCATTACTCAAACCTTTTCCAAAGTACATATAGCATATTTTGGTATCATTTGGAAGCTCAAGGAGTCTACTAAGCATATCTGGAGTCAAAGGAGGGCAGGTGTGAAGCAGGTTTTGCAGCACGAACTGATCTTCTGAGTGCATCCAACCATCATTCCCAACAATGGTATCAGAGCAAATAAGGTAATCATGGGTGATGGTTTCCCTTCCTTCATTGACAAATTGGACAGAAACAATTATCAGGCTTGGTCATTGAGAATGAAGACCTATCTACAAGGGAGAAGCTTATTTGGATACATATCAGGAGATGAGGAATTGCCCTCATTCAAGACTAGAGGCCTACCTACAAAGGATGAACATGAGAGGCTCAATCAATGGTGTGCAAAAGATGCTTTGGCAAGGTCATATCTCTTAAACTCTATATCTGACTTTCTTTTACCTCATGTAAGGAATCGTAAGACTTCCCAAGAGACTTGGGAAACGTTGTCAACATATTTTTCATCAAGCACAAGGGCCAGAAAGAATCAGCTATGGATTGAGTTTACAACTCTTAGGAAGCAATCAAAACAATGTGTCTCAGATTTTGTCACCAAAGTCAAAGACATTGCAGATCAACTTGCAAGTGTTGGAGAGGAGATTGAGGAAGAGCAAATAGTCAGACAAGTGATCAATGGACTAAAGGCAGATGACAAGTGGGAGAGCTTTACCAGAGCAATGGACTTATACATGGACATCCAAGCACCAGATCTAACAACCCTGATTCGACAACTCTTTACACATGAAGCAAAGATCACAAAGAATGGAGAGCAATCAAAAGGTAACAATCCCTCTGCCCTATATACTGATAAGAAGACTAAAGACAAGGGTAAAAACAAAAAGGTTGATGAAGAAGGCTCTACCTCCCAAGCAAACTATGCAGGGAGAGGTAGATCTTCTAGAGGTAGGGGCAGAGGAGGTAAGTCAGGTAGGGGGAGACCCTACAATCAATCTCCATGCAATATTTGTGGCTTGTCTAACCATACCACAGATGAATGCTACAAAAACTACAAGAACCAAAGAGGAAGAGGTCACCAAAGAGGAGGATACTCTCAAGGCAGAGGCAGATTCAACCAATCTCAAGGCTACCATGGCTATAACAATAATTACAACAATAGCTACAATCACAATGGCAATTATCAAGGTGGATACAGAAATAGGAAAGACTACAACAATTATGCAGAGGAGCAAGATGATTCCTTGTTGATCATGAACATGACATCTAAGTCAGGTATCAATGATGACCACTTATGCTATATTGATTCAGGTTGCTCTAATCATGTAGCTGGAAATGTTGCATTACTTTCTGATTTGGAAGAACCCAAAGGCAAGCATCAAGTGCAGACAGGTGATGACACTAAACATTCAGTTATTAAAGTAGGCAATGTCAAAACTAGTGATGGTAATCAGAATTTATTGAGCAGAGTATTGTATGTTCCAACAATCTCCAAGAATCTGATGAGTGTAGGTCAGATTGTGGAAAAAGGTCTACAGGTCAGGTTCACTCAACATGGTGCATATGTGGAGGATCCAAGACATGGATTAAGAAGGATAGCCAAGGGAGAAAAATCAGGTATATTATTTACCTTTGAACTTGAAGACACTAAGAGTATTGCTTTGTACAACTATAAAGATCAAACCCTATCAGAATTAGAGATTTGGCACAAAAGATTAGGTCACATTGGAGAGAGGACCTTAAAGCAAATGAGTAGGGATCAATGTGTGCTTGGGATACCAAATGTATCCAAGCAACACATGATATACAAGTGTGGGGCTTGTCAATTTGGTAAGTCACACAGGTTGCCCTATACCAAGAAAGGTTTTATGCATGAAGATTATCTGGAATTGGTGCATACAGATGTTTGGGGACCTAGCAAGGAGCCATCCATATCTAGATCAAGGTACTATGTGTCCTTCATTGATGACTATAGCAGGTGGACTGTCTTATACTTCATGAAACATAAAGATGAAGTATTTAATTGTTTCAAGAGGTACCTTGCACTAGTTGAAAATCAAACAGGTAGACATTTGAAGAAGCTAAGGTCAGATGGTGGTGGAGAATACTTCTCCAATGACTTTGAAGATTTCTTGCAGGAAAGAGGCATCAAGAGGGAGATTACTACAAGGTACTCACCTGAACAAAATGGGGTAGCTGAGAGAAGGAATAGACTCATTGTAGAGACAGCTAGGTCTATGCTAAATGAAAAGAAATTGCCAAATTATCTTTGGGCAGAGAGTGTATCTACTGCCACATATTTAATTAACAGGTTGCCATCAAAGACACTTGATGGAATGACACCCTATGAGGCTTGGCATGGTAAGAGACCATCTCTGGATCATTGCAAAATCTTTGGATGTGTAGCATATGTGCATATTCCCTCACAGGTAAGGGGAAAGCTAGACCCTAAAGCTGAAAAATGTATCTTCATTGGTTATGATTTGAATCAGAAGGGATACAGATTCTACAACCCCTCAAACAAAGGCTTCAAGGTAAGCAGAGATGTCATCTTTGATGAAAATGATTCATGGTTTGAAAATGAGTGCAGAAAAGTTAGCCTACCTTATGACATGGAAGAAGACTTTCCAAAGCTTATCAGGCAAGAACCAATTCAGAAAGAGGACACAAGCTCAGATGATGAAGACACCATCAACATTGAAGAATTCAAGGCTTGGAAATCCAAAGGGAAGATGAAGATGAAGCAACTAGAAGATAATCCAGAATCCTCAACTCAAGCTATGAGGAGATCTCAGAGAGAAAAGAAAAAACCTATTAGGTATGGGTATGATACTTCACTTGTAACCAAGCACTCGGTATATCTTGCAAAGGATCTCTTGAATGAAGAACCAGGTACATTTGAAGAAGCAATCATTAAACCAGAATGGAAGGAAGCAATGGATGAAGAAATGGAGGCTCTCAAGGAAAGTGATACTTGGGACTTGGTACCCAAGAAGGACTCCATGAAGGTGTAGGATCCAGATGGATCTACAAACTCAAAAGGAACTCAGATGGTACAATAAACAGGTATAAAGCTAGGTTGGTAGCCAAGGGTTTTGCACAAACCCAAGGCATTGATTATGAGGAGACATTTTCACCTGTGGCCAAGATGCCAACTATCAGAGGTATGGTGAGTGTAGCTGCATCCAAGAATTGGAACATGTACCAATTGGATGTGAAGAATGCATTCTTGAATGGATGGATATCTGAAGAAATCTACATGTCACAACCACCTGGCTATGAAGATCCCAAGAAGGTAAATCATGTTTGTAAATTGAAGAAGGCTCTGTATGGATTGAAGCAGGCACCTAGAGCATGGAATTATAGGTTGACAACCTATCTTCTAGATCAAGGATTCATAATGAGTAAAGCAGATACTTCATTGTTTATCGAAAGGAACAATTCAAAGGTAATATATTTGTGTGTCTATGTTGATGACATCATTATTACAGGAAATGATGTTCAGGGAATAAGACACATCAAAGGACAGATGATGAAGGAATTCAAGATCAATGATCTTGGATTATTGAAGTACTTCCTAGGACTTGAATTAGTCTACACAAATTCAGGTATCTTTATTACTCAGAAGAAGTACATTCAGGACATGGTCAAGAAGTTTAATTTGCAGGAAGCTAAAGTCTCAAACACTCCTATGGAGATCAACCACAAACTCAGTGCACATGAAGGAGAAGAACTCAAAGATATTACAGGTTACCAAAGTTTGGTAGGTAGTCTAAATTATGCTACCTTAACCAGGATTGATATATCATATGGTGTTAGTGTACTTAGCCAATTTATGCACAAACCAAGAGTACCTCATTTGGAGGCAGCCAAGAAGATAGTAAAGTATCTAAAGGGAACACAAAATCATGGTTTGTACTTTCCATATTCATCAGACATTGATATTAAGGTATATTCAGATGCAGATTGGGCAGGTTGCAAGGATGACAGGAGGAGCACTTCAGGGTACATATGTTTTGCAGGTGATAAACGTATTTCTTGGTCATCCTCATCTACTGAGGCAGAGTATAGAGGGCTAGCAAATGCCACTCAAGAAGCCATATGGTTGAAGCTTTTATATTCAAAATTGGGTCTATACACAAGGCCACCAATCATCTTTGGGGATAACACAAGTTCTCTTCACCTAGCAGCTAATCCAATTTATCATGCTAGGACAAAACACATAGAGGTTCATTACCACTATGTGAGGGAGAAATTACTTAGCAAAGATATTCAATTGTCATATGTGTCTACTAATATGCAATGTGCAGATTTGCTTACTAAAGCTCTGGATGGAAGCAAGCTATGCAGATTTAAATCCATGATTGGATTGCAGGAAATAATTGAAGACTAGAGAAGAAGACTTGAGCCAAAGTGTTTGGCTTGAGGGGGAGCTGTTGGTGTAATTCAAGCCTTAACACTTGGCTTGGATATCAACCTTGGAGACTCAACATAAAGATTGGACCTTGGAAGTCTAGCTTGGATTAATTCATGGAAATATCACTTGAAGAATGAGCCATAGGAACTCATGCTTATGTGTTCTAATTTTTACTCCTTGTAAAAGTCATTGTGACTTGGGAATATCTTGTAATCACACCTACTTGAGAAAGTCGTGGAAAATCTAATTGATTGAGTGGGTGACTGATTGAGGGAATATCTCAATCAACTTTTAGGTGAAAGATTCTAGGAGATTAGTTTGAATTCAAAATCATATGACCAATCAACTCTTATAAAAGATGAGGAAAAAGTCGCGGGTTGTGTGACACTCTTCCCGAGACATTTCTGAGTGAATTTCTGAGTGTGTGTGAGCTACACCATAGCCTACACCTCTGAGTACCATTGGGCATTACATATCATGCCAATGGGAATGTACAATTGATAGATTTAATACATATACTCATATTGATCATCTCTGTTATTCTCTGTGTGTACATCTTTAACTCTGTCAACTTCAACAAGGCATATCTCAAGATCTACTGAACCAAATTGGATGATTCAAAGTGCATTGGATTCAGCTCAAAGTCTACTATACACTACAAAGTGTCAAGGCCATTGGATCTACCATCACAGAGAAATCCCAATCGAGGTGCTCACTGGTCTGTGACTGTAAGTCTCCTAAAAAGTCGGGGGTACACCTTATTTTGCTAAAGTGATTTCTCTGAGTATGGTTTATCATTTCCATTCATTCCACTTGCAAATGGAAGCTTACTAAGCTAATAGAATATCTCTAGAAGGAATTTTGCTAATTGTAACTACACTGGTCACACTGAGCATAACACTGAGCAGGTATCTAGACCAAAATAGAAAGTTTTCAAGTCTTGTGATTTACAAAGTAGTCTCTTTTGATCAAGTCATTACTCAAACCTTTTCCAAAGTACATATAGCATATTTTGGTATCATTTGGAAGCTCAAGGAGTCTACTAAGCATATCTGGAGTCAAAGGAGGGCAGGTGTGAAGCAGGTTTTGCAGCACCAACTGATCTTCTGAGTGCATCCAACCATCATTCCCAACATAGATGCATGAACATTACGATCCAACAAAACGTTATGATTATAGCTAACATTATTTGGTTTGGTTTGATCACATTAACACTTTGTTACTATATATGTTTGTTTGAGCATACTATTCACACACAGTCTAACAGTATCCCAACTAACATGTTTGGGAACGGGGATTTACGAATCTACAATACTCGTAAACATGCGTTTTTGTTCCACACCACTTACCATATCATTGGTCATAAAGAGAGATAATTCATACCACATAGTATACATAGAAACGTACTTTTGCAATAGCAAATAGCTTCTTGATTAAAAAGTATGAGTGCAGTTACATCACAATATCATCTTTACAATCATAAACTCGGAAATTATAGACTTCATCAGTTTCTGTATCTGCATATCTGCACACTTCGTATTCTTTGCTTCCGGAATCTACTCATATGATACAACACCGTACTTCTTTGTAGCACTTTACATCGTTCCGAACTTCCAGAATAGAAAATTACCAAAATTAACAATTTTGAAAACTCTTATGCTCTTTGTAAATCTCCATTCTTATTATAGTGAATGAGAATTTTGTTACAATAAAAATGGTCGCACACGGGCTGCTAACACTGGCATGCACGGTGAATCCGAACCCACTGATTACAAGTAAAATATTTACAAATCATAATCTTGGTTCTACATCTTGGTCTAACCATGCACTTTGGTTTGCAAGTATTGTTCATAAGGGTAGAGCATAATTATGTGTGCACATATATTTCTTGCTTGATAGGTTGCTACTACATTGGTTATGTACATGGAGTTGGACTACTCTATTCCAAGAGAGGTGCTATCACTTTGGCACTATGAAGATGTACATGGAGATTGTCTATTGGATTGAGTTCTTATCTTTAGAAACTTTATTTTAATTCATCAGTGTGATCGAGCAAGAGACCTACCACACAAGAGATGTGGAGGCTCACAGATTGAAGTACTTGTGGAGAAGGCTTAGAGAAGATATGCCTCAACCTTTCTTTCTTATATGACATGTTGTATAAAGGTTCCTAGCCTATAAATGGTTTCAATGTAATTTTCATCTTGTTGAGGGGGTACTACTTATCAAGGGATAGTGGTAGTTTAAGTCCACCATGCATTCCAGTGTTATTGGCACATTTGATATGAGAAACTTCCTAATGTTAAGGTTCGTTTGGAAGGTTAGGAAGGGCTATGTGGAAAGAGCCTTTAGAGGCACTCAAACTTGTATTTATATGCCATGCATTAATGGAAGAAAGCCTCCTTTTTTGCGTCACCAAACTCATGACAAGTAACGTGTTTCTTTCTGTTTTTTCTTGATTGGTTAGTTATTTTGTTCGTTCTTCGTAGTTGTGCGTGTTTTTTCTTCTTGTAGATATGGCATCCTAGATCTCTGTTTTTTGTAGAGAGGTGAAAATCTCTCTACAAACACATCTAATTCGACCTTGTCTCAGAGAAAATATGTAATCTAGGTTATGAATTCTTGTATTTAAACATTTCTTCTATAGAGTAACATTTCTTTTCATCAAATTAATTGATTGTTGACCTAAAAATGTATGATAACAATCATTAAGTGGAAAGGAAGTGTAGTTTTCGTGTGCTAAAATTCGAATATGGATACTTTATATACTCACAATTTGAATAAGTGATGAATATTATTCTCCTTGACTTGAATGAGAACGAAAATTCCGTTATACATGATGAATGAAATTGTGTGCTTTTTTCATGAAAAGGAAAAGAAAAAATATGATGAATTATATGTTTTTGAAACACATGAGTCTATGTTAAAGTTCTACAATTGATCTACTAAACATCTCTTTTTGAGTCTTCATTGCACGTGAGATTGCTACAAGCACCCACCATGCATTGTTGGATTTGGAGGTTGAATTGATCCACCATCAAGCATCCACATACTTTTGACATCTTGAACCCAACGTGAAGAAATGGCACTACAACTTAGGTACATATAGTTCTATTTTCTTGCATATGCATTGATGAAGTTAGCAAATAGTCACAGGCTTCTTCTTCCTTGTGAATGGTAGCTTGATTCTTAAACCTTGCACTTTCTTGGGTGTTGAGGGCTGATCATATTAGGTCTGAGCACCTTCGTGGAAATTGGCAAGTGGTTATCCTCTTCTTGCAACCCCTCTCACTGACATTTGAAGTGAAGATGTTTGAACATTTTCATTCATTAGAAATTTGATGTATAAAAATTTGATCAAAATAAATTGCATAAATTTACACACACATTCACCTTGAGCCTCTTCTTTGAGCCGTATTCCAGGTATTTGATCTATCTCTTGATACTTAATTTTTGGTAAATTCCAATGGGCAAGAAAAAGGTAGTTCAGCTACATACACATGATAAAAACTCTAGTATGTAAGAACTAATGAAGACCAAGATTTTGGACTTGGAAACATAATTCAAAGATCTAGGAGAAAAGCTAAAGTTATAAAATCAATCCAAATTTGAAGAAGTTTTTTTTTTAATTGATAAACTTAGTGTTTTTTCCAATTCAAGTCATGTGATGTGTGGTATATTGAAGGAATTTATTCTCAATGAAGTTACAAATTTAAAGAGCCAAATTGATGAATTGACTAAACAAGTGAATGAATTACCTAGATCCAAGTGCAAGCATGAACATGAAACTCAAAGCCTATCTATGAAAGTGTTGTTGATATATTTAGGTGGTGATGGGTGTGAACACTCTAGGACCACCAGGGAAGACTTTTCTCTCTTCAGGACGTTTTTTTCCCCTAGCCTGTATATACGCCTATTGCCCTAACGGGCTACTTATCTTTGTACATTCTAGTCGTAATACATTGAGTATTGCATATTGTGCTTCAAGCTTTGTCTTCTTGCTTGTGATGCTATGCTTCAAGCTTCGTCTTCTTCATCTGCTTCCGCAAACATTGAACTCCAACAATTGGTATCAAAGCAGGTTACCACTTCATCGAAGAACTGTTTAACAACTCTTTGGGTGTTGTGTCAAAATCACACGAACTTCTTTTGGTAACTATCTTTGCTTCGTGACTTTCATCGATGATTTTTCTAGGCATGCATGGGTATATCCATTGAAGGAAAACTCAGAAGTGTTTATGTGCTTTAAAAATTTTTTGGTTTTGGCCAAAAATTTGTCAGCATGTAAAATGGGCACCCTCCGTTCTGAGGAAAGCTTGATCCAAAAGCTTCAAGGTGTATGTTCATTGGCTATGACCAAAATCAGAAAGAATATAGGTTGTATACTCCCACCAACAAAGGATTTATGGTTAGTAGGGATGTGGTGTTCGATGAAAATAACTCCTCGTTTGAAGATGATTGTAGGAAAATAAAGCTACCCTATGACTTGGAAAGTGATTTTCCAACCGACTCAAGAATAACCGCAAATATCAGAAGAAATTAACTTAGAAGATGAAGAACACATTGTCTTCAAAGCTTCGAAGTCCAAGGGCAAGGCAAAATTCAAACAATTAGAAGACATTCTAGAGTCATCCAATCAAGTACTTAGAAGATCTCAAAGGGAGAGTGAGAAACATATAAGGTATGGCTATGGCACATCCTTAATCACCAAGCATACTATATACATGGATAAAGATTCTATGACAGAAGAGCCTTCTTCATTTGAAGAAGCCAATAAGAAGGAAGAATGGAGAGAAGCTATGCAGGAGGAAATCGAAGCACTTCAAGAGAACAATACTTGGGATTTGGTCCCCAAGAAATCTAGCATGAAGGAAATAGGATCTAGGTGTATCTACAAAGTAAAGAAGAATTCAAATGGTTCAATAAAGAGGTATTAAGCAAGGCTAGTAGCAAATGGGTTTGCTCAAACCCCTAGAGTGGATTATGAGGAAACCTTCTCACTTGTGGCTAAGATGCCAACAATCAAAGTTTTAGTAAGTATTGTTGCTTCAAAGAATTGGAATTTGTATTAGTTAGATGTTAGAAATGCATTCTTTAATGGATGGATCTCTAAAGAGGTCTAAATGGCTCAAACACCAGGATATGAAGACAAGGAAAAACCAGATTATGTATGTAAATTAAGGAAAGCAGTTTATGGTTAAAACAAGGTCCTAGAGCTTAGAACCATATACTAGTCACATATTTGTAGGACCAAGGCTTTGTTACTAGCAAAGTAGACTCTTCTTTGTTTATAAAGAAGACTAACTCAGAAGTTTTTTATCTATGTGTTTATGTGGATGATATTATCATTATAGGGAATAATGCCAATGGCGTCAAGAAAATCAAACCTCAAATGATAGAAGAGTTTAAAATCAGTGATCTTGGTCTGTTAACATACTTTCTTGGATTACAACTTGTATATTCAGATTCAAGTGTCTTTATTACGCAGAGGAAGTACATTCATGATATGTTGATTAAATTCAAGATGGAGAACACTAAAGTTGCAGGAAAATCCATGGAACTCAATGACAAGCTTAGTTCTCATGAGGGAGAACTACTGGAAGATATTATAGGTTATCAAAGGCTTGGGAGTCTCAATTATGAAATCCTAACAAGAGCAGACATATGCTATGGAATAAGTACATTAAGCCAATTTATTCATACACCAAGAAAACCTCACATGGAATCTACCAAGAGGATTTTAAAGTATCTAAAGGGTACCATAAATGAAGGGCTATTTTATCCATTCACATCTCACTTGGATATCAAGATATATTCTGATGCAGATTGGGCTGGCTCAAAAGATGAGCGGAGGAGCACTTCTGGCTACTTATCTTTTGCAGGTTCAAAGTTGATTTCATGGTCATCAAAGAAAAAACCAACTATGGAATTATCATCAACTGAAGCTGAATATAGAGGCCTAGCGGATGCAACACAAGAAGCAATGTGGTTAAAGCTACTCTGCTCAGAATTGGGGATACAACACCTACACTCCAATGATCTTTGGAGATAACACTAGCTCACTTTATTTGGTGGCTAATCCTGTATATCATGCAAGGACTAAGCACATTGAAGTACAATATCATTATGTGCGAGAGAAGCTACTTAGCAAGGACATCCAGTTGTCCTATGTATAAACCATTTTGCGATGTGCAGATATGCTAACCAAATCTTTGGATGGAACTAAGATGAACATGTTCAAGATGATGATTGGATTTTAGCAAACCAAGGAAAAATGAATACCAAGCATATTAGGCTTGAGGGGGAGCTCTTGGTGCAAATGCATCCAAGCTTACATACTTGGACCATTATTATTCACTTTACATAATCATTTAAATTGATATATGACTATCCTCTTGTGGAAAGGCATTTACTTTTATCCTTGTAAAAGTTCATAGCACTTACTCTCACGTGGAGTTAGAAGGAATCAAATCGCGAGTCATTTGGTAGGTGTTTGATGAGAAAGAAAGTCCTAAAGTTTAGGATTCACTTTATGGTAAGAGTTTGAATTTGAATTTAGACGCTCGCTCCAACTCCAAGCTATAAAAATGGATCAAAATGTTGTGTGATGTACAACCCGACTTGGAGATCTTTTGAGAGGGATCTATAGTGTTAAGGGAGTTCATTCTATAGCTCCATCATTACCCTCACATTGTACAATTATACATTGCTAATGTATTTGTAACTCTATGCGATTTAATACATATACATTGATCACATCTCTACTTCATTTCTCTGTTATGTTCATCTTAGAGCAGTGAACTTCTCAGACTTAGTTCTCAGTGCATACTTGATCATTTGATGTGATTTAAAGTGGTATAGATTTAGTATAGTGTCTATTTGGTTTTTAGAAAATTTATTTGCCATTGCTTCACTCAATCTCGAGATAGCTTTGAAACTTTTCTCACTCGTATGCATATTATGGTAGCCCAAAAATGTTGGGATGATCATTTAACTTGCTAAGCATACTTCTTAGTGCACACTTGATCTTTTTTAGTGAGATAACTTAAGATTGATAGCTATTTAAGTCAACTAGATACTGGCAAAAGGAATTTGACCCATTGCTAGAAGATTAAGAACATTGTTCAGCTTACTGAACATGTGTAGAGATAAAATTAGCAAGTCTTGACTCATAGTTGAATCTTCTACTCAATTGTTTTGATCCATTGATTAGAGAATCCTACTCCAAAGCACTTAGGTGATTATTTATGGTTCATGAGAAGCTTAAGGAGTCTAATTTACATTCCTCAACATGTTCTTGGCTGGTGTGAAGTAGGGATTTGGAGCACCACTTCATGTTTGGAATCTATCCACCATCTCCTCCAACGAGTTTGATATATCCCACAATTACAAGGCCTGATCTAGGCTACACTATAGGACTTGAAAGTCAATTTATTCAAGTTCCCAAGAAGCCACACTTAGATGCTTTGAGGCACAATCTATGTTATGTGAGTGCTACTTTGGATTATTCATTGTTTTATGAAGCTAGTGTAGATTTGTAAGTTCATGGTTATATTGATGCAGTTTGGGCTAGTAGTATTCTAGACAGGAGATCTGCTAGTGGCTTTCTATTCTCACTTCGGAGTGCACCTATTACATGGCGTAGTAAGAAGCAACCTTTTGTACCTTTGTCGAGTACAAAGGCTGAGTATAGAGGTGCCACAATGGCAGCATGTGAGGCATCATGGCTAGAGATGCTACTTACAGATTTAGGTATGGAAGTGCAAAAGCCTATCACCATTTATTGTGATAATCTTAACAACATTTAGTTAGTACAAAATCCTGTTTTTCATGTTAGAAAAAAGCATATCGAGGTACATTATCACTTCATGAGAGAGAAGGTATTCGCGAGAGATATTGAATATGAGGAAAGATGAGCAAGTTGCTCATATTTTACTAATGCACTTGGAGCAAAGAAGCTGAAGAAGTTTCGAAAGATGCTTGGATTAGAGGTCCTGGCATTGAGCGTGAGCTGGAGTGTTGAGATATCAAGATCAACATGTGATGATCTAGGATGACACGTATCTTTTTCTTATTTCTGTGACATGTATAGTGTTCATGCTAGTATATGTCAGGGATACTTCGTTGAGCTTTACTAGATTCATCTATTGGTAGTGATGGCACATTTGTTTCTTGCTAGCTCACTCATTCGTGGACATTAGGATTTTCCCTATGTAATATTCTTTATATATTGCACTTGTTGTATTGTTCTTTTATGTCGTTTCTTTTATATTCCTTTTATGTAATAGAAAAAGGAAGAACAAGATCATTCTTCTTGCCTCAATCTATGTGTGTGCTTCTCTTGATTGTGAGTGTGTGCGTGTGAGCTCTCTTCCTTATCTCCTTCCTCATGACAGAACAAACTCAAGTAGCCATCTCAAAATCCAAAAGGAAGTCCTCTATATATGCCTTGTTCCAATTTCCAAAGCTTGGAAGGCCATCTCTTCATTTTTGAAAATCAAAAGCATGTGATAAGCTCATAAGAAATAATACTTGTTGACAATCAAGCATTGAGGAACCACTTCTTATGGAACCATTACCGCAAAGACTAAAGAGGAGGCTTATAACCAAACAACTAAGCAATAAGATAGGTTCAATTTAGCTCTTCTTGTTCCAATAAAATATCCTCCCTTTGACAAAAGACAACTGGGGGCTTAACATCAAAAAGCTCTAGGGAGGCACGAGAGGTTTTGTCCTCCAAAGTCAGACCCACATTACTCACCACGAATGAGTAGAAGGATCAAGCCATGAAAAGGGAAGCGATTGATGGACAAAGAAATCCCTTGTAAGACAAAGTTTCCTTCACTCCCACCAAAATTATTTAACCATTTCTTTCTAGAAATTTTTTGAGCACCTTTGGAGAACTTCACTTTGGAGGGACAAGAACATCTCTTGTTTACTCTATGCTCTTCTTTTTCTTTATTTCCTTAAAAATAAAAGAGGAAACAACAAAATGTAAAAGAAAATAGAACAACAAAAGAACAAACAATTTGGAAAGAAGATGAAAAAAGAAAAAAAAAGAGAAAGCAAAAAAGTGCAAAATGGAAGAGAAAAAGGAACACTCTCTAGCGGGGGGGCATGAAAACCACCTTTTACTAACCGTCTATCATGAGGGGCTGAAAACCAGCTTTCACTAACCGTTATGACGCAATTTCTATGAGAGCCAAATCGAATGATAGAGGGATGCGGTAGGATAAACCGGCGACCAAGCACGAACATGAAAAACCGGCTATAGAGCATCTATCGTGTTGCGTACAATAGCGAATCATGATAGATGGGATCGATTGCTAGAACCGAGATATTTCAAACAACTACCACCATAACTCCACCCAAGCAAAGCGTGCTGATACCACAAAGGTACAAAGACACAACCTTGCATGGTAGTTTTTGCAAAGAGCTAGTTTCAATGTAGATATGATTATGCCTCAATTTGGAAATTTATATGAACATAGTACATGTATTTCACATTTGTTTAATGTAATTCTTGAAGGTCTATTAAAAATTAGGACCCTATTTTAAACGTTTAAAATTTCCAAAACGGGCGATAGGGCCATCAAAAATCAACTATGATCTGACCATTGAACCTTCAATACAATGTGAGATTTTCCATGACATAGTGGACCCACACTAACATGATATTGATTAACTTGTCCATGGGGAATATAGTTGGATAGTACTAGTGGAGTCCCTAATCTGATTTGGAGTTGTTTGTAGTTAATATCCATACATAGATGATATCGTCCCTTGCATCTCAGATGATTGTCTCAGCAACACTAGAGTCCATTTTGAAGCCATACACTCGGTCAAGTCCTCACCTTGTTAGGGGTTGGGGTTCTATGAAGATCATTTAGTTTCTAGTATTGACTCACATGCATACTTGAGGGGATGTCATAAAGAAATAGGTTCCATGCATTACAATAGAATACAAACGATTCATTTGAAAACAAATATTGGGAAGGTTGATTCTTGACGTTATGTGTGTTTTCTGTATTCCTTCATGTAATACTTCAAGCTTATATATATATATATATATATATATATATATATATATATATATATATATATATATATATATATATATATATATATATATATATATATATATAAGCTTGAAGTATTACATGAAGGAATACAGAAAACACACATAACGTCAAGAATCATTTAAGGAGGTGATGGTAGGGTAAAGAGATGACTAGGCCTTTGCAAAAACGTGCCTTGGACAATCCTATTTCTTTCTTGGAAACACTAATACACTTCCTAGCCTTGCTAATGACACATATAAATGAACAAATTTCTTTGGCAAAATTTTCTCAAAAAATTGTGTCAAGAGAGAGTATTTCTAGATTATAAGCATGAAGTGAAAACCCTCTATTTATGGAAGAAGGCACTCGAAAATTTTTTAATGCTCTTGTCTTGCTATGAATTGAGCTAAATCCTTTTGCACAACTTCTAATAGGAAGGTAACTAACCTATTCCAAGTTATTGCTTGAATTTATAGTGTCTAAAAGGTGAGAAATTATTTAAGAAGTCACAAGTGTGATCCCAACATTTCTAAAAGAAGACAATGCACATGCGTAGTCATCCTTATGGATTCATATCTCTAAACATTGGGCTTCAATCATCGAATCCTTGCATACACAAGCTCACAAGGATGATATCTTCATGATCCATGCATTGATTGAGAGATTGACACCATAGTGTCACTTCAATGGCTCTGAGCAGTTAGTAGACATGAATAATAGATAGTTCATAGTAGATAGTATATCAAGATGATGATGCAAATTCAAGTATATGTAGTATTATGTAGAGCACAATGCCCGGAGGAGTTGGAGGACACCTACGGCTATGAGATAAGAGCAATAAGCACTCTTGAGGTGCTTAAGAGCTAAGTCTCTATTCACAATGTCTTCACTAAAGTCTATATAAGCTTTTTCCCATGATTCTAGTTGTACAAGCTTTTTCCCATACTTCTAGTTGGTGGGTGATGATGATTTTAGAAATATTCCAATAATTCCTTATGATAACATTTTCAATATTGAATTCGAATAGGATTTATGGAGTTAGGATCCTTTTAGGCTACCTTAACTCTCACATTTAAGGTGTTAAATATGTTGAGAGTTCCATGATCAACCCTTTTGTCCAAGTCTACTTTCATTCTCATTCAGGGTCATTTATCCCATATGCAAGGCTATTTCCCCTAAACTCCAAGTAAAGAGGACCTCACTTCACTCATGATAAGCTTATTCACTCAGGCCCATTGCCAAGAGTGTGTGCTTCTTCCTCATAGAGTCACCATGAACATAGAGCATTCTTTGTAAGTTCATTTGTATTTATTTAGTTCATCATGTTTTCTTATCTTTTCTTTCTTTCTGCATAGCTTGGTTGGATGGTGTTCCATCATAGAGTAGGATTAGCTTCTCTCAGTTTCAAGAAAAAATTATCCAAAATAGTGAAAAAAATGAGGTTTGTTCTGAAATATATAGCTAGAATAACATATGACCCACATAATGTATGTCATTCTTACTATATGATCAAGATATTATGCTTTCCATATGTACCAATAGCTCACACTTAAGCCTAAGATGCTTCACTCTTCATTCCTTTGCAATCTTCTGAAGTCCAATTATTGATTTGAACCTACTTAGCTTTACTCCATCCAAATCTTTAGTCATTATGTTTGTGTTACACATATTTTTCCCTCAAGTAGCTTTGCTGTGAACTGTTGGAACTTCTTCTTCTTCTTCTTCTTCTTCTTCTTCTTCTTCTTCTTCGTCGTCGTCGTCTTCTTCTTCTTCTTCTTCTTCTTCTAATGTACACGAATAACGTAAATAAACAATACAATTAGTCCAATATATAAAGAAAAAGTACACAAGGAAAACCCTGCTCTCCATGAATGTGTAAGCATGCAAGAAAAAAATGTGCCATCACTCCTAATAGATAGATCTAGTAAAGCTCAATGAAGTATCCCTGACATATACCGGCCTGACCACTATGCATGTTAGAGAAATGAAAAAGTGATATGTTTCATTCTCGATCATCGCATGTTGAGCTTCATATCTCAACACCCCCCTCAAACTCAACATCATGTCTTGTAATCCAATCATCTTCTGAAACTTCTTCAACTTCTTAACTACAAGTGCTTTAGTTAAAATAGAAACTTGCACATTTTTCCTCAAATAAACAAGGTCAAAATTACTTGCAAATACATTTTCCTTGATGAACTGATAATGCACTTCAATATGCTTTGTTCTAGCTTGAAAAACAGGGTTTTGCGCTAATCATATGCTACTAATATTATCACAATATATGGTGATAGGCTTTTGCACTTCCACACCTTAATTTGCAAGTAATGACTCTAACTAGGATGCTTTAGATGATGCCATTGTAGCACCTCTATACTCAACCTCTGTACTCGGCAAAGAAATAGTGGGTTGCTTCTTATTGTTGCATGTAATAGTTGCACTTCCAAGTGAGAATAGAAAGCCACTATTAGGTCTTCTATCTGGAACGCTACCAATCCAATCTATATCGATGTCTCCATGAGCCTACAAATCTACACCAGCTTCATAAAACAATGCATAATCCAAAGTAGCACTCAAATATCATAAAGTGCACCTCAGAGCATCTAAATGTGGCTTCCTAGGAGCTTGGTAAAATTGACTTTCAAGTCCAATAGTGTAGCTTAGATCAAGCCTTGTAATTGTGAGATATATCAAACTTCCCATGATTTTCCTATACATAATAGCATTTTCCAATTCTTCACTTGATGTAGTACCCAACTCTAATGGCATAGAAATAAGCTTACAATCAGCCATACCATACTTTTGGAGCATAGTCAAGGCATATTGCGTTTGTGAAACCCATATACCTGATTCTTTATGTATAAACTCAATGCCCAAGAAATAGTGCAGCACACCAAGATCTTTCATGTCAAATTCCTACATAAGAAGTTGCTCTACCTCTTTAAGGCTTTCTTCATTATCACCACCTATAATCAAGTCACCAACATAAATAGCCACAATCGTGATGTTGTCATCACCCTTCCTTGCATAACATGAATGAGGGCATCACACATAGAAAATTCAATGGTGGTTAAGTAGTGAACAATCCTTGCATGCCAAGCATGATGGGCTTGTGTAAGTCTATAAAAAGCCTTTTTCAACTTGTAGACATATTTTGGGTGCTTTGAGTCTTCATATCCTTGTGGCTAGTCCATGTATACTTTGTCTTGTAACTCACCATGTACGAAAGCATTCTTCACATCCATCTGATGCAAAGTCCATTCTTTTGTTATAGCTAAACATTTCCTCATAACCAATTCTATATGTTTGTGCATATCCTTTTGGTACCAATCATGCATTCTACCTGCTTATGCTACCATTAGCATTGTGCTTTACCTTTTAAACCCACTTGTAGCCTATGGGTTTCTTTCTTTTTGGCAATGGAACCAAGATCTTCTTGGTCTTGGGTCACTTCTCCTTGTATCATCTACATGTGCCTTTCTTACTCCTATAGTCTTCATAGAGGGCAACCCAAATTCCTTAGCAAGCAATTTGCACATCATGGCTCTTTTTTAAAGAGCTTGAATCTCCATCAATGTCTTCAAAACTTGTAGATGTTTTATTACTAGAAAAAAGTTTTTCTTTACCTTTCTTGTATGTATTTGATGAATTCGTTGGACTCAAATTTCCATGTAATCCTCTGCTCCATGGATTTGAGTTGGAACTATTGCTTGGTGATGCATCTGGTCCACTCAAAACTTGAGATTTTGCACTTGCTTTTTTGGAATTTTCTCTGTCATTTGGTTCAAGAGTAAGTCCATATTTGGCATGTGCATAGATCAAACACCACATCTCTGCTTACCTTTACATATCGAGTGACATGGTTATAATATTTATAACCATGTGCTATCAAGAGAGGTTTACGATTGAGTCTTCATGAAGCTGGAGTTGCATTTGATGTTGTCTATCAGTAGGCTGTTGGATGCTTGATTTACTTATGCATTACACGACCAGATATTCAGTTTGTTGTCTCACAAATGAGCAAGTTTATACATTTCCCAGGTGTGAAGCATTGGCATGCGGTTAAGTGCATCTTTCGCTACTTGAGTGATACCCGGCTACTTGGGTTGTTTTATCCCAAGGGGGATCACTACCGCCAGATTTGCATGCTTTTTTTGACTCTAACTGGGTTGGTTGCTATGGCACTTGTATGTCCACTAGTGGCTTTTGCTTCATGCTTGGGAGTTCATGTATATCTTGGTTGAGCAAGAAGCAGCCTACTATGGCCATTTCTAGTTGTAAGGCTAAGTATAGGGCTGCTTTCATAGTGACTGTTGAGTGTGTGTGGCTCAGATGCCTTATGGCTGATTTGGGTGCTAGTTAGTCTTCTACCACCACCATCTTCACTAACAGTCAGAGCGCATTGGTAGTTGTGAGGAAACTTGCGTTCCATGCTGCACTAAGCACATTGAGGTGCATTATCATTATGTCAAGGAGAGGTTCTCTATTGGAGAGACCAGCTTGGCATATGTGCCCATGCACGAGAACATTGCAGACCTTTTCACGAAGTCTCTACCTAGGGAGAAGTTTGAAGCTTTCTACAAAGCTTTTGGCTTACTTCCTGTTGTGGATTGTTTCCACATAGCTTGGCACTTTCTTATACATGAGTGCTAGCTCCTTATTCACCGCATCACTCCCAGGGGGGATTTGTTTATATATTTAGGTAATGTTATGTGTGAACACTCTAGGACTGCTTGGGCACTTTTTTTCCCTCTTTAGGAGGTATTTTCCCCCCGGCTTGTGTATATGCCTATTGCCCTAACGGGCTACTTACCTTTGTACATTCTAGTGGTATTACATTCAGTATTGTGTGTTGTGCTCCAAGCTTCTTCTTCTTCTTCCTTGTGCTATTCGCATGCTTCCACACACGTCTAGCTCCAACAGATTTGCAATTTGATTCCTCTCTAATAACTATGAAGCATTTTCATTCTCTCCTTTGATATACTTCCAGTAGCCTTTTCCCATTAGGAAATTCTTCATTCTGAATTTCCAAGCACGGAAGTTGTTCTTTTCTAGCGTATCGCTCATAAGCTAGCTCATCCCATCCACATTTGCCATTTCTGCAGCAATTAACAACATTGCATAAACGCTATAGGTAGTACGTCTGCGTAAACAATGTTTCACTATGAGGTGACAGTTCAATCTCAAAAAAACATATTTTTCATGTATCAACCATACACTAAATAGCTTGAAATTCTAGATCTAGAATATTTGGATGTTTCCAAAAAGGATGCAAGTTACACTTTTGCAAACTAACCTGGTTTTTCTATGAACCCCACCTTCCGGGATCAAAATGGAGGTTGCCATGGCTCCAATACCATGTCATTAGGAAGGACATAAGGAAAAGAGCTCACTCACACATTCTCACACTCAAAGAGGAGCACACACAAAGATTGAGGCAAGGAAGAATGATGTTCTTCTTCTTCTTCTATTACATAAAAGGAATGTACAAGAATGACCTAAAACAATAATACAACTAGTGTAATATATAAAGAATAGTACATAAGGAAAAACCAAATGTCCACGAATGAGTTAGCTGGCAAGAAAAAAATGTGCCATCACTCTTTGTAGATAAATCTAGTAAATCTCAATGAAGTATCCTTGACATATACTAGCATGACCACCATACATGTCAAAGAAATGAAAAAATGATATGTGTCATCCTAGATCATCACATGTTGAGCTTTATTTGATCATGAAAAGATCATTGACATGACTGATCATTTTGTCTCACTGTTAATATATCAATCTTTGCTTAACTTATGAGTCCGCACAACTTTGAGTATCACTTCATGAACTACATAGAACAGTAGATATCAAACTATAGTTGTTCTCTACATGCAAACAATAGAGAGAGAGGAATTCCGGCTGATTGACATGATATGCCGCTTCTATTCATGCTACTCGAGAGAGATATGAAAGACACTTTGGAAGCCGGACTTTTCATTCATGTAAAAAGAGTCTATATATGGACTTAATTTCTTGCGGTGCATTATCCTAAATCTACGTAAGCAAAAGATCTATGGATGATCTCTTGGGAAATGGCCTCTTCAAAATATGGTAGAGCATTGCTATTCACATGATGGATGGCAGTTTATGTGAATAAAGGATGGAGCATATTTACTTATTGTATTTGAACAAACTTCAACAGTTTGTTCATATGCATAAGTTGAGAGTTAAACTAAGAGCACATTCCTATGAAAAAATAAAGCTAATAGTGTAGCAAGGGTTCTCCAAAATAATGTCTTGAAGATTCATTGAAGATTGCCATATTTTCAACACTCCCCCTCAAGCTTCAATGAGTAGTCCATGGGATGTGTCAAATAAAGTTCTCGTCAAAGCTTGCAACAATAGCTAGCAATGCTTGCAGAAATATCCATAGTGGACTTTGTATCCAAATTTGCTAATGGAGTGCTTTCCTTCTCCCTTTGAAGAAGTTTCACTTCAATTGGATTGAGATCTTCATAAGCTTCTTCTCATAGTTCTTTGAAGAGCCTTAGAAGGATCTTCATCAAAAGCTAGTTGAAGAGCAACCGAAGTTTCTCTCCAAGCTTTCATGAGATAGAAATAAAAGAATGGATGGCCTCTTGCCATCTGAAGGCCTTCCTCTTCTTCACTTGCTTGATTGTAGTCTTTCATGGATTCATTTAGACCTTTCCTTTCCTTCATTCTTTGATATGAGAGTTCTGCATGCTCTCCTTTTGATGTCATACTATCATCATCCTCAAAACCTTTCTGAAATACAAGTAAAGCATTATTTTTATGATGCATAAGGTCGCTTACCATATCTTTACTTCCCATTGTATTCTCTTGTATTTTCTCTTTCTCTCTCTCTTTCTCTCTCTCTTTCTCTTCTCTCGATTTCTTCTTATCTTCCATGGCAGCTTCCTTCCTTTGAGTGTCCTCCTTTAGAATCAAATCATTCCAAGGCACTGTGAAGCTTCTTTCCTTGCTCTCATTTGTGGCTTCCTTCTTCTTCACACTCCTTGCACTCTCTTTTTTGGCTGATCTTTTCTTCAAAGTGACTTCTTGAACTTCTTCATGGGCTGGATTTTGTCTTGAAATGGTTGTTCTTTGGCCTTCCTTCTCTTCATCTTCGACTTCAATATTCTTTTTCTCATTGTCTTTGACGGAATAGGCTCCTATGAGCTCTGCTAGCTCATCTTCTTCTTCAACAAAAGTTTGTCTTTGTGTTAGGGTTTTTGTTCTTTGGCTTCTCTCCACTTGGTCTTTGTTGGAATAGGCTTCTATGAGATCTCCTAGTTCATCTTCTTCTTTCACATGATCTCTCCCTTGCTCTTTGCCTCTTGAAATGGCTTTCAAGCCAACAACTAGGTCTCCCCCTTGGTCCTCAGCCTCTCCGTGTGGCTGAAAATATCCTTGAGAGTCTCCACATGACTCTTCCATATGCACTCCTTCAATAGGGTGCTCAAGGAATGCTTTCATAGTTCCTTGTTTCTCTTCATACCTATACTTCCAAGACTTCTTGGTGAAAATATGAAAAAAACATAAACAAGAAGATTTTACCTTCCATTTTGAAGCATTCCTTTGAGTAGTGACCTCCTTGCTGCTCCAAAAATTTAGTGCTCTAACTCTCCATCGAGTGAGCTTCTTCAACCTTGCTCAAATCTTCATACCTTCGATTTCCCTTTGGCTTCAACTTTGTTGAGTAAGCCTTCTTGCTCCAACTCCTCTTGAGTGAGCGGTTCAAATACTCAAGCTCCTTTGATCGAGCTTTACTTCAATAAGGCACAAGCTACCTCCAATATTAGCTTTTCTTTGACCAGGGTCACTTTTTGGTGATGCCTCCTTGCTTACCTTCCTTCTTGAGTCCAGCTTGACTCTTCCAAAGTGCTCCTAGCACTCTTCACTTTGAAGTGAACCTCTCGTCCACTTGTCTTGATCATGGCTTTCAACAAAACAATAGAGCAAAAAGGAACGGGAGATATTCCTTAGGCTTCTTCTTGAGCCTTCCTTTCTTTTGAGATTTTCATCTTATCCTTCTCCTTGTGAAGCTTTTCCAGGCTTCCTTCTTTCAACCTTCAAAGCTTCTCCCTTCAGGCTTACTTTACTTGTGAAGCTTCCAAAGCTTCTTTCCTGTAATCCTCTTATTGGTGAAGCTTTCTTCTTGCAACCTTTTTTATTTCAAAGCTTCCTTTATGTAGTCTTCTTCCTGTTGGCTTCTTCTTGATAGATAATCTTTTCTTTGAACCTTTGATTGCTTGCAATGAACCTATAGATTACTTCAAACAATAGCTCAAATGGTTAGCTACACTTGCTAGAGTATCTCAATATATACGAGACCTCTTCAATCTCCGATGGGTTTCCACAAAACTCCACTAGTATCGATCGCTTTACATAAGAAGGTTGGCTCTGATACCATGTTAGGAATCAGGTTTCCCATGTAGAGCAGTGGTGAGCCGACAACCGAAGGTGTATGGATCATTTTTTTCAAACCACAAATTAAGACTTAATTTATTTGTACCTGTAGATCCTTGATTGCACACGACTGCAAGCTTAATTCCTCATGTGTCATACATGGGTCACGTGGGCAATACCTCTAGTAACCACAATAGCAGTACATTCACACATCAAGCTCATACATTTAGCTTCACTCTCTTACACACCAATAAGCATATGACTTAGCTTCAATGTTAGAAGTTTTATGTACAAGCTCACTGTGCTCTTCACTTAGAGCACTTCAACTCAATATAAAGTATACCTGCACTTTAACTTTATGACAGCCAACTCATATTCATGTCAACAACTTGGCATATGCAACATTAAGTTCTTACTATCTTAATCATAGGACATTCACACAATAATGCACTTGATGTGTTGCTTCACTTATGCATATAACAAAACAAAGAACAATTTGTTCTCTACATATATGAGAATGATATGATTCGTGTGTGAATCATATGTCAATACTCTGTACCTAACACATTAATCATACATCAAGTCATACTACCATGCTTCATCATGTTCTCTGCTATTACTTTGAATCACACTATAGGCTTGTAACACAACTTAAGCATTCCATGAATCCATCACAATCGGTTTTGCAGATATGAACGCACACATATAAATATATCACAGATTTTCACATCTCATATAATATCATCTTTATGAGAGATACGAAAGACACTCTGGAAGGAAGCACTTTTCATTCATGTAAGAAGAGTCTATATTCTTGCGATGCATCATCCTAAATAAACGTAATGAAAAGATCTATGGCTGATCTCTTGGGATATGACGTCCTTAAAATACGGTATAACATCGCTTTTCACGTGATGGATGGTAGTTTATGTGAATAAAGGATGGATCATATTTACATATTGTTTTTGAACAAACTTCAAGAGTTTGTTCATATGCATAAGTGGAGAGTTAAACTAAGAACACAATCCTATGAAGAAAATAAAGCTAATAGTGTAGCTAGGGTTCTCTAAAATAATGTCTTGAAGATTCATTGAACCTTTCCATATTTTCAATAACATGATGCACTTGTTGATGAGATAGCTGATATTGAGCAGGCAAAAACTATGCCAAAATGGCTGGTGTAGACTTTGCATGAAAGAAACTTATATGCACCTCTCTCATACTGCCTCTTTTGGATCAAATTCTTTGGTTGGCTCTAGTCTCTCTGATGAAACTGAACCTGTTTCATTTGATGAAGCACAACATTTTGAACGTTGGATAGTTGCAATGCAATCTGGATATGATGCTATCATGAAAAATGGTACCTAGTCATTATGTGACTTGCCTCCTGGTAAGAAGGCCAACAAGCTGAAGCATAAACCTGATGGAACATTTGACAGTTATAAAGCTAGGCTTGTTGCAAAAGGTTATGCGTAGAAAGGAGGCATTGATTTTGATGAAAACTTTGCTCCTACTTGTCGAATGACTACTGTTTGTAGCACCTTTGCACTTGCAGCTCATCATGGTTGGAATGTACATCAATTGGACATTAAAACAACATTTTTGAATGGTGACTTGAATGAAGAAGTGTATGTTTTTTAGTCTCTTTGATTTGTACAAAAAGGGCATGAGAACCAAGTGCATTATATGCTTTAAAGCAAGCACCACGTGCTTCATATGAAAAGATACATGTCTACCTCATTGCACATGGTTTTGAGAGTAGTCCAATTAGAAGCACCTTATATGTTAAGCATGCTAATGATGTGCTTCTGATCATTATGGCGTATGTTGATGACATGCTACTCACTAGTCCTCATGACACACATATTGCTGATTTTAAGGCTGATTTGCATGCCTCATTTGAGATGTTTGATTTGGGGCATTTGCATCACTATTTGGGCATTCTGTTTATGCAAGTTGATGGTGGAATGGATGTGTGTCAAATGAAATATATTGACACATTATTGCACTACTTTGGCCTTGAAGACTGTAAGACTATTGCCACTTCTATGGAAATGGGTTTAAGATTGAGTCCTCATGATGTTGGAGGTGCATTTGATGTTGTTCTCTATCAGTAGGCTGTTGGATGCTTGATTTACTTATGTATTACTCCGCCAGATATTCGGTTTTCTGTCTCATAGATGAGCAGGTTTATGCATTTCCCAGGTGTCAATCTTTGGCAGGTAGTTAAGCGCATCTTTTGCTATTTGAGTGGTACCGGAATACTTGGGTTGTTTTATCCCAAGGGGGACCACTACCGCCAGATTTTCATGCTTTTTCTGATAGTGATTGGGCTCGTTGCTATATCACTTTTGTGTCCACTAATGGTTTTTGCTTCATGCTTGGTGGCTCATATGAAAGAAGTAGCCTATTATGGCCACTTCTAGCTGTGAGGCTGAGTATAGGGCAGCTTTCAGAGCGACTTTTGAGTGTGTGTGGCTCAGATGCCTTGTGGCTGATTTGGGTGTTGGCCAATCTTCTTTCACCACCATCTTCACTAACAGTGAGAGGGCATTGGCAGTTGCGAGGAACCCTCTCTTCCATGATTGTACTAAGCACATTGAGGTGCATTACCATTATGTTAGGGAGAGGCTCTTTGCTAGGGAGATCAGCTTGGCATATATGCCCATGCAGGAGAACATTGCAGACCTTTTTACGAAGGCTCTACCTAGGGAGAAGTTTGAAGCTTTCCGCAAAACTTTGGGCTTACTTCCTTTTGTGGATTGATTCCACATAGCTTGGCACTTCCTTATACATGAGTGCTAGCTCCTTGTTCACCACATCACTCCCAAGGGGGGATTTGTTGATATATTTAGGTAGTGATGTGTGTGAACACTCTAGGACCACCAAGGCACTTTTTTCCCTCTTTAAGAGGTTTTTTCCCCCCTGCTTGTATATGCCTATTACCCTAACGGGCTACTTACCTTTGTACATTCTAGTGGTAATACACTCTGTATTGTGTGTTGTGCTCCAAGCTTCGTCTTCTTCCTTGTGTTGTTCATGTGCTTCCGCAGACATCTAACTCCAACAAGTGCATGAAAAATAACATATGTTTGACCAAAGACAATCCACCCATAGGGGTATGCATAGGAGAGTGAAATGTCTAATGAGATGCTTTGGGTGTGATCAATTAGGCCATATGTATGATGACTAACTTGCTTATGATGATCCATGTAAATTGCACTTTTTCACTACAACCATATTATTTGTGATTTCCAAGCTCATCCACCTTTTCATTTAAACTTAGGTAGAGGAGGGATGAGAGAATACTTTGATCAAACTAAATTTGTACTTAAAACAAGTAAAAAAAATCAAAACCAATGGCGACCTAAGAGCTATAATGGGACCAAAAATTCTAAACTCAAGAGCTATGATGAGAAACCAAATTCTTGTGAATTAAAATAAATGAAAAAATTTGAGACTCAAAGTACATTCTTTGACAATGATCAGAATCTTCCAAAACCTAACTTTATGAGTAAAATTGACAATCAAACTAAATCTATTGATGAACGATAGGGTCAAAATACATTGGACAAGAAAAGGATTCATAAAGTAGTATATGCAAGGATAAAGAATGATGAAAATAAAATTAAAATTGATAAAAATCAAGATATATATTATGTGAATTGTGAACCTGAATTCTTAGGAAATAATAAAGTTTTTTATTAAGATAGATTTGATAAATTAAAAACTCAATAATATGATAATAAAAATATTCATAATAGATTTGATGATACCAAAGAAATTAGGAAAAATAGAAAAGTAACTAATGATCAAGATTTGATGAATAAAGAAAGGAAATGGGTACAAGAAGCTGTACAAAAAGGTTGAGAAGAATACTAAAAACTCATCAAAACCTATGGAAAAGAGAGAAAAGAGATTGGAAGGATAATTTTCTTATGATTCTTTTTTTTTTTCAAAAGGTTATGTGCTAAATGTTTGTGCTTTTATTTTACAAACATATGAACTTCTCATGACAAAGTTTCCATATAAAATGTGACTTTGTTTTCCCAGAGACAAATGATGAAGAATATGATGAATATGATTTTTCTTTACCACAAGTATGATGAAATTATGATTTTCTTTGAAGAAAAAATGTGAAAAAAAATGTTGGAAAAGATACAAAAAATAAGTTTTGATTGCATTATGATTTCCTTTGAACAAAACTATGTTCGAAAACATATGAGCAATATGTTCGCAGATTATTATGAACAATATGATTTTCTTTTACCAAAATTATGATGAAAAAGATTATTTTTTTGTGACAAAGATATGACAAAATATGATGAGAATATGTTCTTATTTTGATAAAAAAAATAATGAATATATTATGATGAATATATTAAAAATATGACAAATATATATGAAAATGTGATGGAAAACATGTTTAAAAAAATCTGATGGACATTATGATGAAATATGATTGACAATGAAGATTAATTATCTTGTAGTTTCTAGTTTTATGATTACGAATAGGATTTGATGATGATTTGAGCAAACAAATTGAAGATTTTTTATGATAAATTTATGATGAATCTTGAGATTGAAGATTGATGATGAAGCCTAAAGTTCACGTGGTTTTAATCTATGAATTTAATTTGGTACTTGTGTTATCTATGCATTCATGACAAAATTATAATTACATGATGTGGAATTTGGTTTGTCAAATTATGAAGTGATTCTATTTAGCTAAAGTAGGAATTCGAAACTTGATTTATGTCTCTCGTTTAGGAATTGAGTAGGAACTTGATGTGAACAAAAAGTATTTGAAATTCACTTCAAATGATGAAAGTAATTTTATTTATGTATGAGCATATAGATGCATGACTCTTGTCTGTGATATCCTTTTCTTTCTCCTACATGCATCTAGATCCTTAGTTCTGATTAAGGGGTTAATCCTTTACCCTTCAAAATATAAAGTTACGAAGGTAGAAAAAAAAATAAAAAAATATATGATGAATGGAAGCTTATACCTTCTTTCTTCCCAAAAAGTTATATGGATTTCACCTATATGATAAACAAAAGTTTATACTTTCTTTGACCCCAAAAAGATATTTATGAATTTCACCTATAGGATGAACGAAAGTTTATACCTTCTTTCACTCCAGAAAGGTATTTATGAATTTCACCTAGACAGATGTTTATATGTTTTCCAACCCATGCACACAACTTCAATGGGACCTTGGGATCCTTGGGATGACTAGCTTAGCACTTCTCTGCACACTTCCTTAGTCACTCTTCATGCACACCTTGCACTTCACTTCTCTTTCACTTCTCCCTCTTGCCTAACTTAGACTAAGATCACCTTGCTTAGTCTTGCTTAGTCCAAGAATAGTCCTTGCCTTGATTTGAGTGTCTATTCATGTACGCTCCTAGCTACAAAAGTATCTTGGTGCTCACTTTGATGTCCCAAGATTGTCTCCAAAAGTGGGCAGCCAACGAATCCCTATTTTGTCTTGCAGTGACTTTACACTAAAACAAAAAATTTAATTCGGGGGCCATACTTTCACTTCTGCGTACGCTGCCGCTTCACATACCTTCACATTTTTCCTTTTAATTCTTCACTTGTGCACCTAAGGGAGGGTTCACCTTAACGTTCCAAAACACTTTAAAAACACTTTGAACCTTAGAGAAGTTACAGAATACCTCTGCAACCTACAACCCACTTTTTGCAATTGTACCCTTCGTGGACAATTAATTGTGCACTACCTATGCAGTTTGACACCTGCACTCCGAACACTTGACTTCACCAATGTTGACTTTGACCTTCAACATGTTTACTTTGACTAATTTGACTTTGATCTTTTGACTTTGACTATAGTTGACTTTAACTATAGTTGACTTTGACCAATATGACTTTGATGGGCTCAACAATATCCTATGAAAAAATGCGAGTGATGTGGCACTTCAATTTAGCATGAGTTCCCACACTTGAGATTGTTAAAATTCTAACAATCCCCTTCAAGCTCGTGTTAGTATCCATTGATCTTGTTCAAGTTAAGGTTGATCTTGAACTTCTCCAACTTGCTTACATCCATAAACTTGTTCATGATATCTGCTAGCTGCTTTTTGGTGTTGATGTACTTGATGTATACTTTTTTTGCTAGTAGCTTCTGTATCATGAAATGATGAGGGATCTCTATGTTCTTGCTTCTTGCATGGAACATAGGGTTTCTTGGTATTTGAATGCTTCACATGTTATCTCCAAATAAAGTGAACTATTTGACCTCCACGTCCAAGTCTTTGAAGAGCTTCTTGAGCCACATGATCTCACATGTAGAAAGTGCTAAGGCTCTATACTCAGCCTCAATAGATGCTAATGCAACTATTTGATGCTTCTTGGACATCCATGAGGTGACTCTTTGACCTAGTATGAAGACATAACCAGATGTGCTCCTTTTATTCTCCTTTGAACCATCCCATTCAGCATCACTAAAGCTTGGAGGTTATAATCCATCTCCATAAGGGTAGTACAACTCTTAGTTGATAGTGTGCTTGATGTACCTAAGCACTCTCGTGGTTGCATTCATATGAGCATCAGTTGGTGAATTCAAAAATTGAGAAAGAACCCCTACAATATAACACAAGTCAAGTCTTGTGATGATAGCAAAATTAATGCTTCACATTATGCTTCAATATGTTGAATATCTTCAAGAGGTTGTCTTTCATATGCACATAGCTTAGTGTTTGGATCCACATGTTTTGTGAGTGGCTTACATTCACTCATACCATACCTACAAAGTACATCTAGCAAGTATTTCTTTTGACCTAAGTAAACACCATTTTCTACATAAATAACTTCAATGCCAAGAAAATATTTAAGAACTCTAAGATCTAAAATCTTCAATTCATTTGCAAGCTTGGCCTTGATCCATGTGATATATGCATTATCACTTCATATTATAATCAAGTCATCCAGATAGATGCATACATAGACAATTAGTAATCATTCATTCTTGGGGCATAGGGAAGGATGTACATCACGTGGCTTTTATCTACACCTGCACAAATACTCCACACACCTTTGACTCCATGCCCTAGAAGCATGCTTTAAACTATAAAATTCTTTTCTAGGTTTACAAAAAAAATCTCAATATTTAGGGTTCTTAAACCCTAATGGTTGAGTCGTAAAGACCGTCTCTTGTAAATCACCATTAAGAAAAGGATTCATTACATCCAATTGATACATTCTCCACCTCTTAGATGTGGCAACCCCAATGATTTCCCTAATTGTGTTCATCTTTGGAACTCGATTGAATGTTTCTTCATAGTCAATCCCATAGAATTGAGCAAATCGTTATGCCACAAAGTCTTGCTTTGTACCTAGAAATTGAATCATTAGAATTTCTAGTCACTTTATAGACCCATTTGTTGCCAATTACCACAATCCCTTCTTGACTTGGAACTTGACCCCATGTGTTGTTGTCTTGAAGGGATTTGTACTCTTCTTCCATAGCTTCGTGCCACTCCTTTGTGTCTTTGGCCTTTTCATAGGGAGAAGGTTCATGATCTTTGATAATCTTGGACATGAAGGCATTATGCCTCGCAATCAAACTATCATAAAAAAGCGTTTAGATTGGATGTTTCACCCTTGTTGACATCCTTTCTTTTTTTTCGTGGAATGAACCTTCTTTGCCTTTCCCTTCAAACATACGTTCTTCAAAGTCTTCAACTTCATGTCCATCTTCATCAAGCTCTACCAATCTTGCCTTTCCTTTATTCACTGGTTGATGGGCTTAATCCATGCTTGAAATTCTTTGTATGCTTCGACCACGGATTTGGAAGCTATCTTGAGATCTAGCCTCATATTGTCTCTCTCCCTCTTCAATATCTTCATCTTGCAATGGAACTTTGGAAGCACACGATTGTTTTTTAAGTCATGCTTGAAATTCTTTGTATGCTTTGACCAAGGATTCAAAAGCTATCTTGGAATCTAGCCTCATATCACCTCTCTCCCTCTTCAATATCTTCATCCTTTAATGGAACTCTGGAAGCATACCATGGTTTGAGTTCATCAAACACTACATCTGGAGATATCTTTAAATCGTTTGTATTAGGGTTCATGAAGATGTAACCATTATTTTTTCATAGCATAACCAATAAACATACATCTTGCAGCCCTTGCATCCATCTTACCTCTCAAATCTTGTGGCACGTGTGTAGCATATACAACCAAAGATTCTAATGTGTGAAAAATCTAGTTTCTTTTCACTTCATGCCTCCTCAGGTGTCACGTCATGTACACCTAATGTGGGATACCTATTCATCAAGTACATAGCAATAGATACAACATCTGTCCAATATATTAAAGGCACATTCATTTCATTTAACATACTCTTAGGAATTTGTATATGGGAAAAATATTCTTCCCCTCCATCTAACCTTAGAGTTTTGATGTAGCAACCTTTGTCCTTCTCAACCTATGCATTAAATCTTTTGAACACATCAAAAACTTTTGATTTTTTCCTTATAGAATACAACCATACTTTTCTTGAGTAGTCATCAAGGAAGGTTACAAATTAGTTGTTACCTGCAAGAGAGGGATCTTTGATTCACCCCCACACATCGGTGTGCACAACATCTAACACACCATGTGCTACATATCCACCCTTCTTGAAGGGTTTCCTACTAAACATTCCTAGATGACAAGCTTCACACATCTCATCCAAAATTTGTACTAAAAAATGTGGTAAACCTTTAACAATTGCCTCTTCTCCATGTCTTTCAACCTTTGAATATTGATGTGACCACACCTTTTGTGCCACAAATCCAAGTCTCCGATCTTCTTGTCTCCATATGTGATGAACATTGCCTAGATTCTTTGTCCCTTTCCAATGTCAAGCGTGAACATCCTTCCTTCTTTCCTTTTGCTATGAGCTCATGGACATTCCTTGGTTCTTCAATAAAGCATCTATTGTGGTTGAACTTTACTTGGTATTAGCTTTCATCCTTCTCTGCAATAGAGATTATGTCCTTTGGAATAATAGGAGCATGTAGTACCTCAGATATTCCTCTTTCTTTGTGGTTTCCTTCAAGCTTCACATCTCCCATTTGTTCTATCTCATGCTCTGTGTTGTCTACTATCTCCACAAAGCCTCTTTTCTTGGGTGCTTGAAGATTCCTGAAGTACTCCTCTTTATCTGACATGTGGTTACTACAACCACTATCTATATACCACACCTTAATATGACTATCATTACTATGCTTCATAGCCAACAAATGCTCATTTTTGAAATTGGTTGAGGAGTTAGCAAAATTACCTTGCCCTTTGTAATTTTTCCCACCTTGCTTTTGCCAACATGCTTTGGCATAGTGTCCTTGCTTCCTTCAATTGAAGCATCCACTTGATTTCGAGTAGCCTCTACCTTCATATTGTCCTCCTCTTCCTCTTCCTCTTCGTCTTTCTTTTGATGATTAACCTTCATCTTGACTTGATTGACTCCCTTGATAGATTTGGTTGCCTTGTTGGTAGGTGCTGGTATATTTTTGTCTTGAACCACCTCTGTTGCCTTTGTCTCTTCAGCTTTTGCTTGCATAGAAGAGTTGGTATTGGCTCCTCTTTGATTTTTTATCTCCATGGTTGAGCTCCTCAGTTACCATAAGAGAAGTAAGTGTTGGAGTTAGACGTCTGCGAAAGCATGAGAACAGCAGAAGGAAGAAGAAGAAGCTTGGAGCACAACACACAATACTGAATGTATTACTAGAGAATGTACAAAGATAAGTAGCCCATTAGGGCAATAGGCGTATATACAAGCCGGGGGAAAAAAACCTCCTAAAGAGGGAAAAAAGTGCCCCGACAGTCCTAGTGTGTTCACACACATCACTACCTAAATATATCAACAAATCTCCCCTGGGAGTGATGCAGTGAACAACGAGCTGGCACTCATGTATAAGGAAGTGCCAAGCTATGTGGAAATCACTCTACAAAAGGAAGTAAGCCCAAAGCTTTGCGGAAAGCTTCAAACTTCTCCCTAGATAGAGCCTTCGTGAAAAGGTCTGCAATGTTCTCTTGCGTGGGCACATATGCCAAGCTGATCTCCACAATAGAGAACCTCTCCCTGACATAATGATAATGCACCTCAATGTGCTTAGTGCGAGCATGGAACACATGGTTCCTCGCAACTGCCAATGCGCTCTGACTGTCTGTGAAGATGGTGGTGGCAGAAGACTAACCAACAGCCAAATCAGCCATAAGGCATCTCAGCCACACACACTCAACAGTAGCTCTGAAAGCTGCCCTAGACTCAGCCTCACAACTGGAAGTGGCCACAGTAGGTTGCTTCTTGCTCAACCAAGAAATACATGAGCTACCAAGCATGAAGCAAAAGCCACTAGTGGACACACGAGTGTCATAACAACCAGCCCAATCAGAGTTAGAAAAAGCATGCAAATCTGGCAGTAGTGATCCCCCCTTGGGATATAACAACCCAAGTAGCCGAGTACCACTCAAGAAGCGAAAAAAATGCTTAACCGCCTGCCAATGCTTGACTCTTGGGCAATGCATAAATCTGCTCATCTGTGAGACAACAAACTGAATATCTGGCCGAGTAATGCATAAGTAAATCAAGCATCCAACAGCCTACTGATAGAGAACAGCATCAAATGCATCTTCAACATCATGAAGACTCAATCGTAACCCTGTCTCCATAGGAGTGGCAATAGGCTTACAGTCTTCAGGGCCAAAACGCTGCAGTAATGTGTCAATATATTTTGTTTGACACAAAGCCATTCCACCATCAACTTGCATAAACTGAATGCCCAAATAGTGATGCAAATGCCCCAAATCAGACATCTCAAATGAGGCATGCAAATCAGCCTTAAAATCAGCAATATGCTTCTCAATAGGACCAGTGAGAAGCATGTCGGCAACATAGAAAACAATGATCAGAAGCACATCATTAGCACGCTTAACATATAAGGTGCTTTCAGCTCGACTGTTCTCAAAACCATGTGCAATCAGATAGGCATGTATCTTCTCATACCAAGCAAGTAATGCTTGCTTTAAACCATATAATGCCTTCTTTAACCTGCACACTTGGTTTTCATGCCCTTTCTGCACAAAGCCACCGGGCTGAAAAATATACACTTCTTCATGCAAGTCACCATTCAGAAATGTTTTTTTAATGTCCAACTGATGTACATTCCAACCATGATGGGCTGCAAGTGCACATATGCTCCGAACAGTAGTCATACTACATGTAGGTGCAAAGGTCTCATCAAAATCAATGCCTCTTTCCTATGCATAACCCTTTGCAACAAGCCTAGCCTTATACCTGTCAACTCTACCATCAGGTTTACGCTTCAGCTTGTATACCCACTTAGTGCCAATGGCCTTCTTGCAAGGAGGAAAGTCACATAAAGACCAAGTACCATTCTTCATTATTGCATCATGTTCAAATTGCATAGTAGCTATCCAATTTTCTGAATTTTGTGCTGCATCAAATGAAATAGGCTCAGTCTCATCACATAGACTAGATGCAGCCATAGCATAGCAATTTGATGCAAAAGAGGCACTATGAGAGCCTGATCAAGTACAATATGACAAAGGTGCATCTAATTTGCTGTCATGCAAGGTCTGCACCAGCCATTTTGGCATAGTTCTTGCCTGCTCAATATCAGCTCTCTCATGAATAAGTGCATCTTGTAAATCTGCATCAGAAATGGAATGATCTGCATCATCACATGAAACCTGCAAAGGCAAAGAAGTTGCCTCATTAGGACTAGCACTAGACTGTCCACTTGTAAAAAGAGGTAGCAAAGTATCATACATGTCTTTGGAGCTAACAGATGTCTCCGTAGTACATGAAAGCAATGGCTGAATAGCATCCTCTACAAAAACAACATCACGGCTAACCAGAATGCGTTTAGTCTGTGGATGATACAGACGATAGCCTTTACTTTCAGAACTGTACCCAACAAAAATACATTTTACTACTTTATCATCCAATTTTCTGCGATCTTGTTTAGGCACTAATGCATATGCCAAACAACCAAAAACACGCAGCTGAGCAATAGATGGCTTGCCGTCATGCCAAGCCTCATATGGAGTGATAGACTGTAGTGCTTTAGTGGGACACCTAGTCAGTACATATGCTGCACACATGACAGCCTCAAGCCACAAACTATGTGGTAAAGCCTGACTCTTAACCATACACCTCACCATCTCCATGAGTGACCTGTTCTTTCGTTCAGCAACTCCATTCTGTTGAGGTGTATACGACACTGTACACTGGTATTTTATCCCACATTCAGCCAGAAATGCATTAAAATCAAAAGACATATATTCCCCCCCTCAATCAGAACGGAGGGTGCCCATTTTACATGCTAATAGATTTTCAGCCAAAACCAAAAATTGTTTGAAGTACATGAACGCTTTGGACTTTGCCTCTAATGGATATACCCATGCATGCCTGGAAAAATCATCGATGAAAGTCACGAAGTAAAGATAATTTCCAAAAGATGGTGTTTGCATAGGACCATAGACATCACTATGTACAAGCTGCAATTTCTGAGTAGCCCGAACTGAACCATCTTTTGGAAACAACAAATGCTGCATTTTGCCCAAAATATAGCCTTCAAAAACATGTTTTCCAAGTGCCTCAAGTTTGGGCAAAGAGGACACTATTTCAGATTTCTACAGGTGTAGCAAACTAGCAAAATTCAGATGACCAAAGCGTGCATGCCAAAGCTTTGCATCTGACATAGCCTGAGAATCATTTACTACACATGCCAAATAATTTACTGATCTTTCATAGTCTATGAGCTTATACAGCCCACGACATAAAATGCAAGAAGAAATAATCACATCGCCATTTGACATATCATGAACTGTACACCTGTCATCAACAAATTTCACAACCAAGCCAATCTTGGCCAATGCGGAAACTGATAACAGGTTCTTTTTGATCCCTCGCATAAATAAAGCATCTGACAAAGTGAAAGAACTACCATCAGCAGTAGTCAAAATGATCTTACCAACTCCCATAACAGGATAAGAGGAGTTGTTGATGCATGTAACAGTATTCCCTATAGAGGCAGGCTCGAGTGAAGAGAAGAAACTGCGCTGCGAGGTAATATGTTTGGTTGCTCCACTATCAAAATACCAAACATCTGAGTCTACTGCAGACATGCACTGATCATGAGAAGATGGGTCAAAATGGAAGACAGTAGTAAATGCCCATTCTTCTTCCTGCACAAGATTTGGAGACTCTGTTTTTGGTGTAGAGGCCTCTGCAACAACCATTCCAACCTCTTTCTTCTTTGCCTCTTTAGTAGCCAATTTTGGACAATTCTTTATGATATGATCATTCCCTTTACAGTACTTACAAAACAATTTCTGCTTTTCTGATTTCTTCTCATCTTTATCTTCCTTCTTCGAATATCCAGAATTAGTAGATTTCTGCTTACTAATTGAAGAGCTCCATTTTCCTTTGCCCTTCTGACTAGCTAGCAAAGCTTGATCTGCAACTCGCATAATGGACCTGTTTTGCCTGGACTGATCTCCTGCAATAGAACAGAGACTAACTCCTCAAATGATAAGGCATTTGGATTGCCTTTCATCATCAACCGAAGAGTAGAAGCAAAAATCTGATATGAATCAGGAAGACCATTCAAAACAGTCTGCACAAGTGAGCTATCTGGTATAACCTCATCAGTAGAAATCAACTCTTCCTTCAAGTCTTTGATCTTCATTAGGAAACTGTCCATAGAATCACCTTCATTCATGTGCTCACTCTCCAACTGTTTTTGAAGGTAAGCAACACGAGCCTCATTCCTAGCTTGGTACAATGTGGTAAGTGTATCCCAAGCATCCTTAGCTGTTCTGCAAGAGCGAATGTGAGGAATAATGGCACGTTTGACAGACAAAGCTATCAATGCATGTGCCTGGGCATCTTTGCCGTCCCAACAAATCTGTTGTCCAGTAGGTGCAGCAGAAACAACAGCACGAATAGGAATCTGCGGAATATCATCTTCGACGCCATCTTCATGAGTTCCAGCACCTGTATTTGCAGTACCTATAGTCAGAGGTGTAACAGGACGTCTTTCAACACCCTGCACAATGTTCCACAATCCTTTTGCAACCAATACATGTCGCATCATATAAGCCCATAATGGGTAGTTGGTACCATCCAACTTATCCTCAACAGCCAACATACGGAATACATCACTGCTTTCAGCCATGGTGGGTGACTAAAATACCTTGATGTAGAAAATTGACTGTATCTCAAAAATTTGAACAGAACTGCCCCGACGAATTCTGCTAGACCTCTAGCAGACTTCGAGATGCTTATATTGGCGAACAAAACTGGTATATACCTTTGGCACAAAAAGACGAAATAGCCTACACAAGCAGTGTGATAGTGCATTCGGAGGCTGAAATGAGCTTAGATCGCGATTTTGGCACCAAAGAGCGAGGCCGTTTCGATCTCTAAAACACCCTGAGTATGCCAACCAAATTTTGTGCAAATCTGAGACTCCAAATGGAGGAGTGTCGATGGCACCCTAGATGAAGCAACGACCTACTTTGATACCAATTATCGGAGTTAGACATCTGTGGAAGCACGAGAACAACACAAGGAAGAAGAAGAAGCTTGGAGCACAACACACAATACTAAATGTATTACTACAGAATGTACAAACATAAGTAGCCCATTAGGGCAATAGGCGTATATACAAGCCGGGGGAAAAAACCTCCTAAAGAGGGAAAAAAGTGCCCCGGCAGTCCTAGTGTGTTCACACACATCACTACCTAAATATATCAATAGTAACTTGCTAAAAATCTTGTAATGAATCCGTTACATACATAGACTTTGTGAATGCCTTCCACTTATTATCTTCTCTAAGCCGATTGTGGGAAACTAGATCATCATCATCTACGACACATCCTATTGAACCAAGTGCATCAAGAATTTCTTTTACTTTGATTATGAAGTCATAAATACTCTAACTTGATGACTTCCTAAGGTTGTTGAGCTCATTCTTGAGCTGAATTTTTCTAGCATTTGTAGAGGTGGAGTACAACCTTTATAAACACTCCCAGAACTTCTTGGATGTATCTAAGCCTTGGATATGACCTATCATGGAGTTTCTTATGTGTTAAGATAGAATGAACATCACTCTCCTATCCCTTTCTTCCCACTCTCTATTGGCTCTTATTGATTCCTTGTAGGTGTATGTAGATCTATGTATGGATTTACCTCAATACCACTAACCAACTACCAAAGACCCTTTCCCATGAGGAAGTTAGAGATTCTAAACTTCGAAGGTTGGTAGTTGCTTTTTTCAAGCTTCTGAATGTGCATAGTATACTCCCCCATCATGTATGAGACTACAAAATGGTTCCTAATCCCTCCTTGGATTGTGATAGATTTGAGAAAGAATGATATTTTACCTTCCCACAAGAGCCTCCACTTGTCTCGAACCTTTGATGATGATAGAATCTCCCCCTTGCTTCAAATGTTTACGTAAACCTTCCTGGCCTTTGCTTCAATCTTTGGCTCTCAAGAAAGTTCAAGGACTCATTTGGATGTCCTCAAATCTTAGTGTTGAGCTTTGATGCCACTTCTAGGTTATATCCACTCCTAATTGTAGCAAAAGAATGATGAGCCCTTCCTAGGACCAATTTGTCTAACACCATACTCCACCAAAAATGCAATAGCTCTTTAGAATAAAAAAATGAACCTCTTAAAATACCATAGTATAGATGGATAGTACGGGCTTTCAAACAAGCCTAAAATCACTCAATTTGGGGAGAGGTATCAACCTCCTTCCAAAAGACTGACTATAAATTGTTCAAGCAGGCAGTTTGCACTTATGTGTACCTTCCAATACATATAGACTTGGGAATATGTAGAGATTAGAATTGAGAGATTTTAAGCTCCATATACTCAAGAGTATTGGAAAATTAATAGTAAGATTATTTCCAAAAGAAAGCTTACAATCATATGAAAAAAATGAGCTATCTTGCAAATGAATCGGACAACTACACAGTGAGATATGGGTGATAAAAGATCACTTCCTTTGAGAAAATTCCAACAATCAAGGGGCTTGCTTAGACCCAGAGTAATCACTCCTAATGAGAGCCTACAAGTGCTCAACTCGTAGAGGACAATAGCCATGACTTTGCTCCATGTGTTTGCTTATATAATGCTTAAAATAGTAGTTGTAAATTTTAAATCAAAAACACCCTCCAAATGATGCCAACATTTCTTCCATCAAGTAGTTGAGTAATGAGCTAAGAAAGCTCGTGGAAAAGTGGTTGTATATCCTACCAAAAAATGTTACTGATGTGGCACTTCAATTTAGCATGAGTTCCCACACTTGAATTTGCTAAAATTTTAACATGTAAGAGTAGAGTAGGATAATAATTCAAAAATTCACAAAAAATTGTGCAACTTTTTTCTTCAAGCTCTAATCACCACCAAAGTCCAAGAACCCAAAAACTCCCATTTTCAAGTCATGTGTTTTCGTTACGAATACTGTGAGCTAGGTGGAAACCTTTATCGTGGAGCATGTATCGACCAAGCGCAGGTGCATGCAGAGAGTTATGAAAGTTTAGCACGATAGTCATTGAGTTGAGCCCTTCATCTTATAAGACTAAAAAATGTATTAGATCACTCACATTGCATGAGATGACATAAGCCAAGTATTGTGAGTGTGGTATCATGGGCTTTAAGAGAGATTTTGCATCCACAAGCACATAAAGGAGACTAGGAGGGCACAAAGAACACACATCCAATAAAAAATTTGAATTTGGACTTCACAAACTCCATGTATCATAACTGGTTGACTTTTGGTATCATAATATAAGAATTCTCGTATGTCCGGATACTTGACAGGTATCATGTATCGTTGATCTAGCATACTCCCCATGTATCATGATACCAACACCAATCGTGTATCACTTGTACTTTAGAAGTATCGTGTATCGTGAGAGGGTAGGTATCATGTATTTGTTGGAGTTAGACATATGTGGAAGCACCCGAACAGCAGAAGGAAGAAGAAGAAGCTTGGAGCACAACACACAATACCTAAATGTATTACCACTAGAATGTACAAAGATGACTAGGGCAATAGGCGTATATACAAGTCGGGGGAAAAAAGCCTCCTAAAGAGGGAAAAAAGTGCCCTAACGGTGTCGTCGAGATTTTGTCTCCTCTCTCACTCATGAACGCCTACAGGAAACACATTCGGTGAAGGTAGCCAGAATTCCCTGAGAAGTCCAAGATGCATCAATGATGTCAAAGGGAGTTCACATGCATACTTTGGAAGAAATCCAGCAAATCCAGGGTAGCAGTCAAAGCTGGTCAAACTTTGGAAATTAGGGCAAAAATTTCAATGTCTCCAAATCACATGAAAACTCATATACTTGTAAAACCTATCAAAGGCAGTCTATAGCCCGAATTTCACATGAAAATGGATTTTCTGGCACATTGATATGCCATGTGCATTTTGTAAAAAATATAATTTTTACACTTAGACCCTACAAAATTTTGTATAGGACTTTTTGTTAGCCATATGGTTTGGCATCTATAAAGACCATATGTGGCTACATATTTGTAGAAAGTTTCAAGGCTATCAGCGCTTCCTAGACACCTTAATGCCACCTTGCAAGCTTCCAAATGTAGTCAAACTTGTACAAGGAAGATTCAGATGGGAGTTTTTTTCGCATATTCCTAAAGGAGGCCTTTCAAAACATAGTCCTACAAACTTCTATCTTCATCAAAGGATATTTGAAGGGTCAAAGAGCACAAAATCAAGTTTTCAAGGTCACTGCAGTTTTCTAGAATAAGAAAATTGAAGGCTTGAAGGGCTGCTACATGACAAAATATGATTGAAGCATGTTGTACGGTCAAGATGAGCTCATATTCAAGGGTGGAGATGCACTAAAGCATAAAGGAAGGAGGATCCACGAGTTTTTCATCAAAGAAGACTTTTTTGACAGTTAAAGATCAATAATGCAAAGTTTCTCCAAAAATAGTGGCTTATCTTATCCGAATTGATGTCAGCACTGATCCGACGGTCCAGATCATCCCCAGATCCAATGGTGGAGAATGAAGGCGCCTAAATTTCACTCCTTTACACTAGATTTGATAGAAAGAACAATTCCAAGCCATTGATTTGATTAATCAAATGGTTGTAATCAAAAGTAGTAATCCTAGAGTTGAGAGTTGATTTCTCTAGATCCAAGGGCCCAAATTCATTCAAAAAACTATATAAACACCCCTCCAAACTCCTAGAACATGCTTGTTAGGCATCCATAGGGCTCTTGCTAGCTTAAGGTTTCCTTAAGACGATTACCCTCGGTCGAGCGAGTGAGGATCCAAGGTGGGCTAGTATGAGTATAGTACCTAGTTTCAAATTTAAGTTAGAACTCCAATCTAGGATAGTCTCTTGAAACCAGCATCTCTATCTTGACTCACCCTCGGTGGAGCGTGTGAGTGAGTTAGAGCTGGTTTTAATGAGTCTTGGACTTCTTTAGTTAGACGTTATGAGCCTAGACATACATAGGGTCAATGAAGTGGAACTCATCCTCTTACGTGTGACATTCGGTTGAACTGTCATGGTTTGAAGGTCGGAACCGCCTTTGATCAGTAGACTCCTTAGCTTGACGTATCACGGCAATCTTATACATGTATCTTAATTCGATTAGAATTAAGATACATATGCATATGGATTAGAATTAGGAAGTGTTTAAGAAGCTCCTTCAATGGACCATTCTTCCTTCCAAATTTGATTCGTGTGTATGGTTCTCTTTCATTCTTATCAGTCATGTTCATAAATCTAACTTGCACTCCTACATTCCCATTCCCATAATCATTTCAACATCTCTCTCTTCTCCATACTCAACATTAATTTCACTTTCATGTCCTTAAACCTTCCAGCATTCATTAGCTTCATACACCCTTTGTGTGCCACGATCGGACCCGATCCACGCGGATTGCGATCACCACCACATTTGAACCCGACGTGAAACGCTTCATGGCATTTGCATCTGATCTTGTTGGGAGGTTGTGATCCATATCCTTTGTTTCATATTTTTCATCCTCATCATATCATTATTATCACTCTTGAGTGTTGCACTAGATTTCTCACAGTATCGTGCACATCTTCGTCGTGAAGTAAACGCATTTGTGAGAGATCTAGAGCATCGTGCATCACTTGCTTATTCACATAAGATGGAGGAAGGATTCAAATCCCTTATTATTGATAAACAAGGTCAAAGAATAGTCTCTTCTATGTTGAGAGAGAAGGAAAAATTTAATCGCATCAACATCACAAGCTACTTAGCTTTATTTGAAGAGCAAGCTATGTTTTTTGGTCTTCACAAAGATCTTTTGATATCATTCTTTGAATGAATTGTTGATAGCTCTATCATAAACCGTGTCACTCAATATGATATTCTTCCTTGGAGTGATTTTAGAAAGGAGATGCTCAAAGAATTCTATCTTGAAGATTATAGCCAACATAATCGGGATGGATTCTTACGATGGGTCAATTCACCAAAGCCTAGTAGCTCTATTACTCACTTACGAAATGAGTATATTAGATGCTATGAACAACTTCCTGATGAGGATAAGATAACTTTGGAACCTGATCTTGTGATCAATTTTCTTAAGCTTCTTCATCTTGAGACTCGTAGGGAAGTTGAAGGGCGATTAGAAGAACCGGATAAGCGCTATGGTCTTACTGACAATTGCAAAAAGTGCGTAAATTAGTAGAGGCTATAGCCCATAGACATCAAAGACAATCCATGCTTTATGAGCAAACTAGTCTTCCTCAAGCTAGCCTTCCACAAACTAAGGAGCAAGTTAGAGAACAATCCCATGCTCTGATTTTTGACTCTACTCCTATTCTTCAAATGATGGAGCCTACTCAAGGTTTTAAAGTAGAGCCAAATAAAAGTTTAGTTGAACAATCTCAAGTGGAAATCCTCACTAAGCAAATGGAAAGTCTTATTGCTACACAATCCAATTTGGCCACAACTATAGATGCTTTACAATCTAATTACACGAAAACTTTCCAAAATCAAATGAGCCCAATGTCTTTTCAAGAGCCTAATCAACATGTTATAGCTACCAATCAAAATCCACAAGTAGCTCCTACTCAAGCATATGAAGTTCCTCCAATGCATAATCCTTCAATGAAAAATCCTCATCCTCATGTGCAAAATCCTCAAATGTATCAAAACATCTATCCTCAAGCTTCTCAAATAGCTTTTCAAAATCCTCAAAATAAAAATTTTTAGAATCATCAACCGTATAATACGGAAACTCCTCTTGCACCTCAAGTACCACATGTTGCTCCCCAAGCTCCTCAAATACATCAATTGCCTTTTCAAAATCCTAATTATCCTGTTCAAGCAATACCTTATCAACAAAATCCCCAATTTCGAAATTTCCCACCACAAGTTAATCAAAATCCTCAAAATCAAAATGGTTTTGTGCGTGGCCCTCGTAGGTGTCCTTGGTGTGATTTGTTAGAGCACTTTTTGAGAGATTGTGAACTATTGAAGGCTTCTAAGGAGCAACGACTAGTAATAGACATAGACAAGAAAATCTGTGACTATCGATCTAGGCTACCTTTGCAAGGAAATTATGATAAGGGAGGAATGAAAAAACACTATGAAACAATAACCATAACGGATGTAGGAACTAGAGGAGTGAAATTAGAAGCTCTTGATGAGCAACAAGTAGAATCAAGTAAACCGACAAAGGAAGGTGATTTTTCCATAGAGGCTTTAGTAAGAGCACGAGATGAGATTAGGAGAATAATGGCTTGGGAATCCCTGATAGAAGATCAATCTCTTATTTCTCATATATCCAATGTAGAAGAAAAACAAAAAAGAGATGAAGTTGAGCCTAGTGAAAGAAGACTGACTCGAAAACAAACCTCAGAGGGAATAGAAACAATCATAGAGCAAGGAGAAACATCACAATCCAAAGATAAAAAACAAGAATCACAACCCAATGAACAAAAATAAGAGGAGAAACAAAAAGGAAAGAAGACAACGCAAAGAAAAACAGAACCAAAGCCTTTAGATAAACAAGAACAATAAAAAAAAACTGAAGAACAAACATGAGAACATGAACAAAAACAAGATCCTGAGTAAAAATAAAAGAAACCAAAGAGAAAACCTAAAGCCATCTTGATTTCAAAAATTGAGAGAAAAATAGATCCTATGGAGATTTTAGATGACATTTTGCTTAAGAGTCAAGTGACTATGTCTTTAGAACAAGTTTTCTCTATTGCAAAGTCTGTTTTTAAAGATAACTTTATCGGCCTAATTAAAAGGAAGAGGTTTTTGCTTAATCTAGATACTGAGATGCAAGATTCTCTAGATCAAGATCAATCTATGAATGAAGCCTTAAACTATGATGAATCCGATGAAGAGGACTTTGATGATGATGAAGTAAATATTAATAAAAATTTCTTAGGACCAATTCAACCTGACCATGAAAATCATGAAAACAATCCTGAAAGTCACTTTAAAAGAAAATTTTGGTCAAGAGGTACATCAGAGATGCATGTTAAAATAGGAAATGATAAGACCACTACCACTGTAAATGCATTAGTAGATTCCGGCTCCGAAATCAATGTGATTTCAAGAGACGTCTATGATAAGTTTTGATGGCCCATAAATAAAGATTGTGGATGGTGTATGAGAACTGTAGATAATGGTGTAGGTACCCTGTATGGAGCTTGTGCTAGTGTGCCCATATCCATAGGAGGAATCACAGAAGAGTTTCCCTTTTTTATTCAAGATAATTGCTCCTATGAAGTTCTCTTAGGTCAACCCTTTATTTGTGAGAGTCGTATGGAAACTAAAGCCATGGATGATGGGTCTACCTATGCTAGATTTAAGTCTAAGGATGGAATGCAATCACTTCAAGTCATGACGGTAGGAGTGAATCATCCTAGGAATCGATTGTTAATTATAAAGAAACCTATTGTTACTCAGAATCATGAGCATGCTTGTAGTGATTGTGCACCTCGATTCATGTTTGGAGCTACATATGATCAAAATTTCGGATAGAATCCATTGTTGAGCGGGACAACAGTGGATATTGGTTTGACATCTCGCATCCAACCAACATGTACAATAGTTTGTCACTTTGTTTTCCACATTCTAGATTAGATTTTCTTCATAAGAGTCAATTTTCCAAGTCTTTTATCAAAAAACCCAAAAAAATTATAAAAACAACAAAATTATGGAACATGATGAGAACATTGAGCATGTGATTGAAACATCTCATTGTTTCTCTACTCTTGAAGAGTTAGAGTTATGTCTTCAACAAAATTCTGATTCCCATATTATTCTTCTTGCTTCCCTTGATGAGTATGCTCTAATCTAGGAATATGCTCTCAATGTTGACAAGTGCTCAAAATTTAACCAAACACATGATGCCTTAGTTGAAACAAAGTACAAAACTGTAGACAAAAAAATCAAACCCATAGCTCAACCATTACCTCAAGGAAGTAATGAAAAAATTACTGATGTGAAAAATGATCCAATTCTTCGGGATAAGAAAAACATAGGACATACATTCACGGATGCGACAATCAAACAGGTGAAAATTGGTAGAGATAATGACTTTCTTTTGCCAGCAGAGAGAGATAAATTTGAGAGAGTTATACGGAGCCATGGAAAAGCCTTTACTATGTATCCTCATGAGATTGGTTGTGTAGATCCTAAGTTAGTTGCACCCATGATAATCTTTACTATTCCACATATTCCATGGAATCTTCGCCCTATATCAGTTCCAAAGGCTCACTTACCTAAGCTAATGAAACTACTTAAGGAGAAGATAAACATGAGAATTTTAAAGCCATATTTTGCACCTTACTCAAATCGATGGTTCACTATGCCTAAAAAGAATGGGAAACTACATTATATTCAAGATCTCCAACTTGTCAATAAAGTCACCATAAGGAATGTAGGAACAGGACCCATTGTAGATGAGTTTGCTGAATCATTTTCAGGACATTCTATCTATTCAATGGGTGATTCATATTCCAGATATGACCAATTCCAATTAGCAATTGATAGTCGTGACATAACCACAATGGAAACTCCTTTAGGCTTAGTGCGAATGTGTACCTTACCTCAAGGAGCAACTAATTCTATGGCTCATATGATGAGTGCTATGAATATGGTCTTACATGATTTTATCCCTCATATAGCTATTCCATTCATTGATGATATTCCAATTTAAGGGAGTGAGGAACGTGTAAAGGACATTACTTTAGATTCATCTCGATGTCGTAAATTTGTTCTTGACCATATCTCTGATTGTGAAACAATATTTCAAGGATTTAAAGAGGTAGGTCTCACATTTTCCATAGAAAAATCTGTTTTTGGTGTTAACAAGGTTCTTATTGTTGGACATTTATGTGGCCATTATGGTCGAAAGCCATACCCACAAAAAGTTGATGCCATTAGCAAGATTTGTGAAACATGTAACAACGTGAGTGAGGTACGTAGATTTCTTGGTGCTTGCATCTTTTATGTTATTTGGATCCCACACTTTGCTCATGTTGCTGATTGTCTCTATGACTTGTTGAGGAAGAAACGAAAATTTATTTGGACTGACAAACACACTCAAGCTATGTGTAAATTGAAGAAATTATTGCTTGAAGCTCCCATCCTTAAGCATGTAGACTATTCTGCTAACAAACCTATTATATTGACTTTTGATACTAGTCCTATTGGTATAGGTTGGGTCATAAGTCAAGATGATAGTGAAGGGAATATATATGCAATTAGGTTTGGTGCCAAAATTCTACATGAAACACAATGAAAATATCCACAGATCAAACGAGAACTATGGGGTATGGTAACAGCTTTGAAAACAGACAAAGAATATTTCATTGGTGCAAATGTCAAAGTTGAGACTGATTGTTTGCCTCTCATTGGAATGATAGCCAATTGTTCATCTCCTGATATAGCCATGCTTAGATGGATCTCATATATTAAGTTCATAAATCCTGAGTTAGGTCATATTTCAGGTAGGTCAAACTCAGTTGCTGATATGCTATCGAGAGCTAGATTTGATGATGATCTTGAAAGTGATCTAATAAAGAATGTGAATTTAGTTGATTATGTTCCACATATATATAAGTATGAGAAATGTCATGAGTCTGAGTATGAAAATGAATGGAGAGACATAGGAAAGTATCTAAGTACACTACAACCATTACCTACCTGGACTATGAATAGATTCCATAACATTAGGAAACGAGCTTATAACTTTTTCCTATGTAATGGTTATCTTTGGAGACATGCTAAGGGTAAGGTTAAGAATCCACAACGAGTCCTAGGAAAACTAGGGCTTCAATTGCAAGTAATGAAGGAAATGCATGAGACATTATGGGCAGGTCATAAAGGATTTTTTGGAACATATGAAAAAATTATAAGTACCTATTATTGGCCTAGGATGTATGTTCACATCAGTAGCTATGTTTCTACAACTACTTGTCAACTTCATTCATCTGTCAAACATAGAGATCCGTTGAATCCTACTTATCCACCGTGTATTCACTACAAGTGGGTAGTAGATCTTGTAACTATGCCTAAAGGTATTGACAAAATGTGTTACATTGTACTTGCAAGACAAGACTTAACTAATCATGTAGAGGGACGTGCACTACGATCTAAGACCACTTACAATGTTTGCAAATTCTTTCTTGAAGATGTCATAAGTCGCTTTGGGTACATAGAGAAAGTAGTTGCTGATCGTGGAGAGTTAAATGCGAGAGAAGCTAAAGAGTTCTTTGAACGTCACGGTATTCGTTTGCTCTCACTATTGCATATAATCCAGAGGCCAATGGTAAAATAGAGAGAGGGCATCCACCTATTGTGAAAGCCATATCTAAAGCATGTAATGGTGACATCAAACAATGGCCTAGATTTTTACCTTTTGCACTTTGGGCAGATAGAATGACATGCACACGTACTACTGGATATATGCCTGCTGAACTCATGCACTGTCAAAAACCATTGTTTCCAATTCAGTCTCATATTTCTCCATGGTCAAATTTGCCTTGGTCTGAAAACATGTCTACTGATGACTTTTTGAGTTTGCGCATTAAACAATTAAAACAAGGTAAATCAAGACTTGATGATACCGTTGAAAAATTAAGAGAATCTAGAATGAAGAACAAGCATTATTTTGATAAAACTCATCGATTGCGTCCTAAGCCAATTGAAGTAGGAGATTGGGTGCTCATTTATGATAGTACATTTGAATCTCAATATGGTGCACGCAAAAAGCTCACTCAACGGTGGTTTGGGCCATACATTGTATCAAAAGTCAACAACAATGGTATGTATGCTCTTTGTGAATTAAATGGTGTTGCACTAAAAACTTTGATTGCAAGTAAAAGAATAAAGCTATTCAAGAAACGTAATAATGACGAGTACATTTTGGATGATGACATTGAAGAAGATGACAACAATGAGGCCGATTCATAAACAAGAGTATCCATGTTATTAAAAAAAAAAGTAAAAAAATAAAAAAAAACTGAAAATAAAAAAAATAAAAAACCTATAAAAATATCATTACTTTTTCAAGTTCATGTTGCTTTGTTTTTCTTCATTCTATTTTTTCCGTTCTTGTTTCATGCATGTTTTTGTTTTCAATCTTTGCATTGCATTGCATATCCACATCAATTGAGTAAAAAAAAAAAGCTGCTACATATTACCAGGAAGTTTACACTTTCTTCCACCCCAAAAAAGTGATCATAACCATAAAGTTGCCAAATCATCATCATAAAAAAAAAAGAGAGAGAGCAAGCCAAAGGAGGATAAAGAGGCATAGTAGAATAAATCACGGGCTATATAGGCAGATTTATGCAAAGGAGTTGATCTAAAATAAGCTAAAGATGAAAGATGTCTCTTTAAAATCCTAGATCTTTGTTTATAATCATATTTAAGGTAGATTGCTTTATGAAAAAGGTACAATTTTTTCTTCAAGATGAGAGGAACTGATGCTTAAAACGACTCAATACATCCACTTCCATTCATATTGATGCTTGTTTGTTTTCTTTCTTGTTGTCAATGTTGCTTGTTCATTTGCATATATGATGCCTATTTGTTCATGCATATTCATGTTGCGTGTTTCAATTCTTTCTTTCATGCAAATTTTGCTTCATGTCACGTTGCCTACTCATTCATGCATATCATCAAATTTTCCTTCCATGTATGTTTCCTATAAAATAATTTGATGCCTGGAATATTTTGTTTTTCACAGATACTAGAGTGGCGCTTTTGGAGGAATCTCAGGTTTAGCGGGGGTGAATGTCGTCGAGATTTTCTCTCCTCTCTCACTCATGAACGCCTACAGGAAACACATTCGGTGAAGGTAGCCAGAATTCCCTGAGAAGTCCAAGATGCATCAAGGATGTCAAAGGGAGTTCACATGCAAACTTTGGAAGAAATTGAGCAAATCCAGGGTAGCAGTCAAAGTTAATCAAACTTTGGAAATTAGGGCGAAATTTTCAATGTCTCCAAATCACATTGTAGAGGAGGTACTGGGGTATCCACTTTTATCAAAAGTAGAGAATAAAGGTTAAACACATCCAGTACGTCGCCTACTCAAGGGGGTTCTCTTTAGGGAAATATACCCTTTAACATTTCTGTGAGCAGACAGAAGAATTGTACATACTCTAGAAATATTAATCAATGAATGACTACAGAAGACCATATACTTCTTGATTCGAATCAGATGATTACAAGGTTGGGCAGAGTGATGCTCAATGGTGCAAGCTTAGGGCTAACATGCCACCCTAAAAGTAAATAACCTCAATGCAACAGTCTTCCCATCAGCTTAAGGGGCCAATTATATGCAGATTAACCCAGAACAATACAAATGGCAAAGAATTTCTCAAGTGAATAGAGCTTAACAGCAACACTGACTCACAGAAAAGAAAAATCCAAGCCACTCTCTTACACTATAGTGCTCATAGCCCTCCACTGAGAAGCCTACCCTCTGTATCTACACTACAGAGTAGCTCCTACAATAGGCTTGAAACCACAAGGTGCAAGAGAGGTCTTGTGCACGTACGCGTAGCTGAACCAATGTATCTCTAAAATTGTACCCCAAATGAGCACAATCCATTGTCTTTATAGGCCCCAATAGGCCAAGAGGGCCTTGCTTCACGTCCACTGATCACGCGCCGGTGGATTGCCCAAAATTGGGGGTAGGTCAAATATTCCTTTAATTGGAATTGGATCCACAAAAATAGGTAGTGGCCGTGAAGGGTTGGCAGCGACTACTTTCACTTTCAACCATTCCACTTTAATTTCAAGTCCTATTTATCTCCGATGATGACTGATAAATGTTGAGCACACTGAACTCTCGGTCCAGAAGCAACTTCTTCCTCCTCTTCCTAAGCCTCATGCATGGGTTGCTGTTGTTTCCTTCTCATTTCTTCTTCCATGTTAACATTTTGCAGGATGATTTCCTCACATTCACCAAGCTCTATATCTCTCATCTCCTGAGATGGCTTGGAAGGAGGAATTGTCTCCAGAATTGTGCGGGGGTGGATGTGTAATGGTGCAGGTGTGTGTGTGTATGTGTGTGAGGGGGGGGGGGGGGTGTGTATGTCACATGGGTGTGTGTGTGATTGAGTGGGGTTGTGGTGCATGTGTGAGTGAGAGTGCATGTGTGTGGATGAGGTCATGTATGTGTGTGAGTATGTGTGAGTGAGCATGTGCGGATGTGTGTGAATGTATGGACGTGTGTGTATGTATATGTGTGGTTGTGTATGTGTGGTGTGTGCGTGTGTGAGTACATGTGAGGATGTGTGTGTATGTATGGATGTGTGTGTGTGTATATGTGTGGTTGTGCATGTGTGGTGTGTGTATGTGAGGGTATGTGTGTGTATGCATGTGTGTGGGGGGGGGCGCATGTGTGCAGGTGGCGGGAGTGGGCGGCAGGTGTGAGAGGGGAAGTGTGAGGAGGAACAGGCGGGGGTGGGGAGTGTAAGGAGGAACAACGGGGGTACTGCGGGGGCTGGCGGAGGTGGGGGGGGGGGAACTGGCGGAGGGTGTGGGCGGGCTACTGCGGAGGCTGGCGGGGTTGAGGGACTGAGCGGGGTGGGACTATGCGGGCTATTGCGGAGTTGCAGCGGGGTGAGGGGGCGGAGGGTGGCGGGGAGCTGCGGGGAGGGTGCGCGGGGGATGGCGGGGTGGGGCAGCGGGATTGGAGGGGGAGAGAGAGAGAGAGAGAGAGAGAGAGAGAGAGAGAGAGAGAGAGAGAGAGAGAGAGAGAGAGAGAGAGAGAGAGAGAGAGAGAGAGAGAGAGAGAGAGAGAGAGAGAGAGAGAGAGAGAGAGAGAGAGAGAGAGAGAGAGAGAGAGAGAGAGAGAGAGAGAGAGAGAGAGAGAGAAGGGGGGTTCACGCGGGGCAGCGGGGAGAGAGAGAGAGAGAGAGAGAGAGAGAGAGAGAGAGAGAGAGAGAGAGAGAGAGAGAGAGAGAGAGAGAGAGAGAGAGAGAGAGAGAGAGAGAGAGAGAGAGAGAGAGAGAGAGAGAGAGAGAGAGAGAGAGAGAGAGAGGGAGAGAGGGAGAGGGACTGAGAGAGGGGGAAAGAGAGAGAGAGGGGGGAAGAGAGGGGGAGAGAGAGAAAGAGAGAGAAAGAGAGAGAAAGAGAGAGAGGGGAAGAGAGAGAGAGAGGGGGCTTGCGGGGAGGGCTGAGGGGGGTTAGAGGGGGGCTAGGCGGGGGTGGCTGAGGGGGAACTAGTGGGGGTGGGGGTGGAGCTAAATGGAGGGGGCGGGGGTGGAGATAAATGGAGGGGGCGGGGGTGGAGATAAGTGGAGGGGGCGGGGGTGGAGCTAAGTGGAGGGGGCGGGGGTGGAGCTAAATGGAGGGGGCGGGGGTGGAGATAAATGGAGGGGGTGGGGGTGGAGCTAAATGGAGGGAGCGGGGGTGGAGATAAATGGAGGGGGCGGGGGTGGAGATAAATGGAGGGGGCGGGGGTGGAGCTAAATGGAGGGGGCGGGGCTGGAGATAAATGGAGGGGGCGGGGGTGGAGATAAATGGAGGGGGCGGGGGTGGAGCTAAATGGAGGGGGCGGGGTTGGAGCTAAATGGAGGGGGCGGGGGTGGAGATAAATGGAGGGGGCGGGGGTGGAGATAAATGGAGGGGGCGGGGGTGGAGATAAATGGAGGGGGCGGGGGTGGAACTAAATGGAGGGGGCGGGGGTAGAGATAAATGGAGGGTGCGGGGGTGGAGATAAATGGAGGGGGCGGGGGTGGAGATAAGTGGAGGGGGCGGGGGTGGAGATAAATGGAGGGGGCGGGGGGGAAGAGAGAGAGAGAAAACTAATCAACTGAAATGAAAGCAACAATCTGCCCGGTGTCGGGATGAAATCCCGCAGGGAGTGTGCATTGTTTTTTTCAAAAGTTCATTGTTTTTGAGTTTTTGTGTGATGTTTTGATCTAAAGAGGATACATTTCATGCATGATTTGACTGATTTGATTGCCTGTGTGATAAGAAACCATGTTAGAGATGTGCCTTAGAACCGTGCGTGTAAATAACTGACATTAGACCCAAGAAAACCTTAGGTTTGACCCTTGAAACTGAGTGGAAACACGAAGTTTACCCCATGAAAACCGGACTTGAACCCTTGGAAACCCTTGGATGTTAGGCCGAAACTGTAAATAAACTGTTGAATTGACGAGCTTGAGATAATTGTGACCAAACCCTGATTTTTCCGACCAAAATCCGTAGCTTAGACCCTTGAAATCGGTGTTTATCTTCGCCTAAACCCTTAGATTAATTAACCCTTTATACACTGTGAAACCAAAACATTAATTTAGGAAAAATAAAAAGGACAAAAATCAAAAATAGAATCAAGAGATAGGATTTTCCAAGAATAGTAAGTGAACATGCATGGTCGTGTGAAATTGGAAAGTTGGTTAAGGAGGTTGGAAGTTTCTAGAGGAAAGCCCAAGGGTGGGGAGGCCTATAAATAAGTGCCTAAACTCATTTGTTCCTCCCCGTGGTCTTTCTTGTGGAACTTTCCTACAGGTATGCTCCTTGACCTTACTTCTTCATTTATGTTTTACTTCCTCTTTCATACTTCCATGGGGATGCATCGAGATGGAGATAGTCTTTCCATTAGTCATCTTAGAAGAGGGGATTTGGAGGCGACCGTGAGAGAGAGAGAGAACCGATCGCACTCTGTTGCTGTAGAGAGAGTTGAGTCGGTCAGCTGCTTCAAAACGTAGAGATCGGTAGCAGAAAAGGTTGGAGGAGAGAGAGAGATTTTCTTGGGCATAGATACCATCTCTAAGAGATTTAGCAGCATAGGTCCAGAGAGAGAGTGTCCGCGGGGAACTTATGCCACTCCTGATCTAGCGGAGAGAGAATGTCTAACAGTGGAATCCGCTGATGGCGGTGTTGACAGACGATGATTGTGCTATAGAACAGAGGTTCGATGAGAGAGAGAATGCAGGGAGATATGTCGCTTGCACACTACACGACCCAATCATAGAGAGAGACAGAGACAGATGACCGTAGAGACGCTGTCCGCATGACTGTGCGGAGAAAAGAATGGCAGAGAGGTAAGATGGAGGTGCTACTTCATTGGCTGGAGTTGGCGAGAGAGAGTAGAGAGTGGCTGGCAGAAATTTGGGGATGTCAAGCGCGCAGCCGATTTCGGAGCCCGAGAGAGCTTCATGGTATAGCTGGTTGGCTGTCGGTGCATCTAGAAGAGAGAGACTTATGTCGGTGAAGCCTTATGCACATCACAGTCTCACAGAGCAAAGAGAGGTTGACGGCCGTGTTGCATGCAGATAGAGGAGCACAACATGTGGATATAAGGAAGAGAGTGATGGCGCTGCTTCATCCACGTGGACAGAGAGAAATTGTGCTTACTGTTGATGACATCATAACGTGTTGACACGTCGGAAGAGAGGGGGTGGCGCACCAACAGGCAGGAGGAGAGAGAAGGCGTGGCTACTGATGGTGGAGAGAAAGAGAGAGAGAGAGACTCGGTCGAACTTGGCGGCACGCAGCAAACACGGACGTCTCAGAGAGAGAGATCTACCAAAAACACGCAAACTCTGCTCGTGAAGGACGGAGAGAGAGAGAGAGAGAGAGAGAGAGAGAGAGAGAGAGAGAGAGAGAGAGAGAGAGAGAGGCCGGCAGAGTTATGCACAGAGAGAGATTGTGATGACCATGCGATGGCGGCGACTCACCTTAGTCCACGTGACGGAGAGAGAGAGTTAGATCAGAGAAGTGGAGAAAGCGCAATTGCTTGATTTTCTCTTTTTCCGATTAAGAAAAGCCCATCGATATTGAATGACAAATGTGTAACAAAAATAATCCTTCACAAACATAACTGTGGCGTATCATATGTTGATGCATATGCTAAACTTAATATACTAAACATTATATGCATAGCAACAGGGTGGGAATACTCGGAACAGTTACGAATAGATTTTCACAAGATGTGTGTTAAAAAAATCAAAGGATGTATGGTGGTTGCATGATTTTCATAAACAAAATATGAAATTTTGATTATGTTTGATACTCTTTGTTCATCTTCATGATAATTTCTCTAAGTAATTTTTTCTAAATCGTTGAAGTATGAATGGTTGTTTTCTAAAACCTCACCCCGTGGTCTTTCTTGTGGAACTTTCCTACAGGTTTATGCGATTTCTGATTATCTGAAGTAAAGAGAAGGCCATTGCGGAGGATACTTGAAGAAAAGAACGGAACGAAGTGAAGACTTAGAAGAAAAGCTTGGACTGCGAAGACCGAAGCAGAATCTTGTGGGCGATTTCTCGCACTATAGCGAGGGATCTAGAGTAGACACTAGCCGGCCCGCACTATAGCGGCGGCGTTTATATTGTATCATCGCACCGCACTGTAGCGGTTTTATTGTACCATCGGCCCGCACTGTAGCGGCCTATTTTCGTATCATTCGTTTTATTGGAGGCTTCAGTTCCGTTTTCGATTGTATCTTCGAGCTTGATCTACATCACGTGTTTCACTGCGGTATACACGTCTCTCTTTCCGATGCCCACGGTCCCACGTCTCGACTCTTTCGGGGGGCAAGGGTCCCACGCGTACGAGGATCGCGCACGCTCCGGAGAGCATAGGCGAGGCGCCCAGCGCGCAGACGCCGCTCGCAGGACAGCGGGAACAGCGCACCAGAGCGCGGCCTGATCCAACCCCACGCGCCGGCTTCCCGCCACGACCTCCTTCTTCCCGACACCTGAACCTGACGTGAAACGAGGCGGTTGCCCGGTGATCCTCGACGCGTCACCCACTCCTTGAGAAGATAGACGGGAACCTTGACATCGGACAGAGATTTCCAGGTACCAGTATTTCAAGTTATTTGAATTTTGCATTGTTTCACACACACATTGAACAGAAAGGTTGTCTTGTTGTCTGAGCTTGGGCATTCACTATCTGCACTAGTTTAGTCCATATATCTGTGCACAAGAAACTAAAATGAACACAATGATTGAGGAACAATTTACAAAATATGAAGAGTGAATCAAGGAAATAGAATTTAACACGAATGAATCTATAAAATCAAAGTTTGGTATTGTTATGACTTTAATGCAAACGATAAATGCGATATCTAATACTATTCAGGTGATGGGTATAAGCATTAAAGATCTAAAAAATGAAATGGATTTTGAGATTTCTGAATTGAAAAATAAGGTTGAATTGTTGACTAACCAAGTTAATGACCTACAAGTATTGAAATGTGATAATGAGCATGAGGTAAAAGTCCAAGGCATATCTGCACACAAACAGTCATTAGGTCTTAGAAAATCCACGCCTAGAGTGACACCTAGGAAATCAAGTTGGAATGAGAAGAGATCTATACGTTGTTTTTGGTGCGATCAGTTTGGACATATGTTCTGGGATTGTCTAGCATATGAGAGTGCATGCAGATATAAACTTGTAAGTGAGCATGAAGGAAAAATTTGCAAATACCAAGAACAATTACCTTTGCATTTGAATGTAGGAAAAGGTGGAATGAAAGAATATTTTGAAGAGACTAAAACTAGATCGAGGTCATTACAAAAGATATGGAGGCCAAAAAGGCATGAAGATGATAGATCTCATGAACAAACAAGAAAGATATCCATTGAGAGTCAAGAGAAACCTGTTGCAGAAACCAAAGGTAGAAAAATCAAGGTTGAAAAACAAAACATTGAGCAAATATTAAGAGAACAAATAGAAATTGATAAAAGAGAATGTGATAGAGAAACTAAAGAGAAGTCAAGGAAAGGCCAGGATATATATGTGTCATTTGATCCACAAATTTTAGCTAATGAAAATCTATTTGACCAAGAGAAAGTTGTGAAATTACAGTCCAAATTAAATCTTGATAAAGAGATTGAACTAGAAAAGAGTGAAGAAGAAATTCAAGAAGATAAAAAATCTGATAAACGAGTTAACAAAGCAGAAAAACAGTTGCTTGATGATATTATCAAGCAAATTGAGGGGAATATAAAGACAACTTCAAAGACCTCTAAGAGTTTGAAGAAGAATAGAAGAAGTAGAAACCTAACGTTTCAAGACATATTTGCAAACCTTGAATGTTGATTGAAGAAGAATCATAATAAAAATATACGAGAATGATCAAGAGTAATTGAATGATGATGATGATGACTGATGAATGATTGATGATTGATGAAAGATTATTATTTGATGGTTTATGATGATTGAAAGATTAATGATTGATGTTGAAAATGATTGATGATGATGGTTTATGATCATTGATTATGATGATGATGATTCTGGAGGATACTGATGACACTGGAGGATACTGATGAAACTGGAGGATACTGATGATGCTGGAGGATCCTGATGACATTGGAGGATACTGATGACACTGGAGGATATTGATGACACTGGAGGTTACTGATGATGCTGGAGGATCCTGATGACACTGGAGGATACTGATGACACTGGAGGATCCTGATGACACTGGAGGATACTGACGATGCTGGAGGGAACTGATGACACTGAGGCTGATGCTGATAAAGAATGATAGACCATGGAATTAAAGATAAGCTGGATCAAAATGAAGAAAAATGACCAGGTGAAACGTTTCTGATTTGAGATTTGTTTTCTTTCTGATAGAGCATATGCTTTGCATTTGTGTGTATGATAAAGATATGCATGAATTTATGAAAATCATGTAGAATGAAGATAACAAATATCTATTATGGGTTTGCACGAAGCATGAGCGACTAGGAATTATATGAATAGGATCAGTTAGTGGACTAGAGACTTTTGGGAGTGAAAGCTTGGGAATGTGATGACATGCTTAGACCAAGTGCATGTATATCCTGATTGATTTGAACACTTAGTGAGTGGGAAACTTTGGATCGTAGTATTTGTTTCTTATGAGATCTTACTTCCATATGGATCGTGATATAAAGAAACATTCATACTCATGCCAGCTGTATATGTGCGTGTATGTTGTTGGTGCGCTACGATGGGCTAGTAGGCGGGTGGAACCACCTTGGTCGGGTGATCGAGGCCACGAGCCGTAGCTAGCTTCGTCGTAGGCCTAAACTATCTGTTGTCATGCGCCTGTATGGGTCGGTAGGCGGGTGGAGTCACTCTGATCGGGTGGTCAGAGCCACGAGCTGAGGCCGATTTCATGCAGGGCTGACGTTGTGTATGTCGTGCGCTATGTCGGGTCGGCAGACAGGTGGAATAAACTTGGCCGGGTGGACAAGTCCATGAGTCGCACCCGATTTCGACATAGGCCGATTTGTGAAAAATAAAAGATAAAAAGAAATGCTGAGCTGAGATGAAGAGGAAAAGAAAAAGAAAAAGAAAAATGAAAAAGAAAAAGAAAAAGAAAGAAAGATCTAATGGAAAGCTGGACAAGTAAGAGATAAATAGTAGGAATCGAGGTATATTCTACAAACTGAGTTAGTAGAAACATATGTATATGCTAGTACTTAGAATGAGCAGTTGGATCTGAACCAGTTGAACAAACAAAAGATCTAGAAAGCCGACGTTTTATTCATGTGATTACTTGTCAGATTGCAGACGCAGAAACATAGTATGATGTTTGTGAAGCTTGAATCTACCTAATTTTCTAAAATTCATACCAAACTTTATAAAAATTGCATGACTGCATGAGATCATGATTTGAGTTTTGAAAAGAAAAAGATAAAAGGTGTAAAAGAGATTTTAAAAGAACCCTGATACTCTTCTGTTGGATCTTGCAGGTTGGCCCATCGGGACGATGTGCAGGTTTAGCGGGGGCAAATGTCGGGATGAAATCCTGTAGGGAGTGTGCATTGTTTTTTTCAAAAGTTCATTGTTTTTTAGTTTTTGTGTGATGTTTTGATCTAAAGAGGATACATTTCATGCATGATTTGACTGATTTGATTGCCTGTGTGATAAGAAACCATGTTAGAGATGTGCGTTAGAACCGTGCGTGTAAATAACTGACATTAGACCCAAGAAAACCTTAGGTTTGACCCTTGAAACTGAGTGGAAACACAAAGTTTACCCCATGAAAACCGGACTTGAACCCTTGGAAACCCTTGGATGTTAGGCCGAAACTGTAAATAAACTGTTGAATTGACGAGCTTGAGATAATTGTGACCAAACCCTGATTTTTCCGACCAAAATCCGTAGCTTAGACCCTTGAAATTGGTGTTTATCCTCGCCTAAACCCTTAGATTAATTAACCCTATATACAGTGTGAAACCAAAACATTAATTTAGGAAAAATAAAAAGGACAAAAATCAAAAATAGAATCAAGAGATGGGATTTTCCAAGAATAGTAAGTGAACATGCATGGTCGTGTGAAATTGGAAAGTTGGTTAAGGAGGTTGGAAGTTTCTAGAGGAAAGCCCAAGGGTGGGGAGGCCTATAAATAAGTGCCTAAACTCATTTGTTCCTCCCCGTGGTCTTTCTTGTGGAACTTTCCTACAGGTATGCTCCTTGACCTTACTTCTTCATTTATGTTTTACTTCCTCTTTCATACTTCCATGGGGATGCATCGAGATGGAGATAGTCTTTCCATTAGTCATCTTAGAAGAGGGGATTTGGAGGCGACCGTGAGAGAGAGAGAGAACCGATCGCACTCAGTTGCTGTAGAGAGAGTTGAGTCGGTCTGCTGCTTCAAAACATAGAGATCGGTAGCAGAAAAGGTTGGAGGAGAGAGAGAGATTTTCTTGGGCATAGATACCATCTCTAAGAGATTTAGCAGCATAGGTCCAGAGAGAGAGTGTCCGCGGGGAACTTATGCCACTCCAGATCTAGCGGAGAGAGAATGTCTAACAGTGGAATCCGCTGATGGCGGTGCTGACAGACGATGATTGTGCTATAGAACAGAGGTTCGATGAGAGAGAGAACGCAGGGAGATATGTCGCTTGCACACTACACGACCCAATCATAGAGAGAGACAGAGACAGATGACCGTAGAGACGCTGTCCGCATGACTGTGCGGAGAAAAGAATGGTAGAGAGGTAAGATGGAGGTGCTACTTCATTGGCTGGAGTCGGCGAGAGAGAGTAGAGAGTGGCTGGCAGAAATTTGGGGATGTCAAGCGCGCAGCCGATTTCGGAGCCCGAGAGAGCTTCATGGTATAGCTGATCGGCTGTCGGTGCATCTAGAAGAGAGAGACTTATGTCGGTGAAGCCTTATCCACATCACAGTCTCATAGAGCAAAGAGAGGTTGACGGCCGTGTTGCATGCAGATAGAGGAGCACAACATGTGGATATAAGGAAGAGAGTGATGGCGCTGCTTCATCCACGTGGACAGAGAGAAATTATGCTTACTGTTGATGACATCATAACGTGTTGACACGTTGGAAGAGAGGGGGGTGGCGCACCAACAGGCAGGAGGAGAGAGAAGGCGTGGCTACTGATGGTGGAGAGAAAGAGAGAGAGAGAGACTCGGTCGAACTTGGCGGCACGCAGCAAACACGGACGTCTCAGAGAGAGAGATCTACCAAAAACGCACAAACTCTGCTCGTGAAGGACGGAGAGAGAGAGAGAGAGAGAGAGAGAGAGAGAGAGAGAGAGAGAGAGAGAGAGAGAGGCCGGTAGAGTTATGCACAGAGAGAGATTGTGATGACCATGCGATGGCGGCGACTCACCTTAGTCCACGTGACGGAGAGAGAGAGTTAGATCAGAGAAGTGGAGAAAGCACAATTGCTTGATTTTCTCTTTTTCCGATTAAGAAAAGCCCATCGATATTGAATGACAAATGTGTAACAAAAATAATCCTTCACAAACATAACTGTGGCGTATCATATGTTGATGCATATGCTAAACTTAATATACTAAACATTATATGCATAACAACAGGGTGGGAATACTCGGAACAGTTACGAATAGATTTTCACAAGATGTGTGTTAAAAAAATCAAAGGATGTATGGTGGTTGCATGATTTTCATAAACAAAATATGAAATTTTGATTATGTTTGATACTCTTTGTTCATCTTCATGATAATTTCTCTAAGTAATTTTTTCTAAATCGTTGAAGTATGAATGGTTGTTTTCTAAAACCTCACCCCGTGGTCTTTCTTGTGGAACTTTCCTACAGGTTTATGCGATTTCTGATTATCTGAAGTAAAGAGAAGGCCATTGCGGAGGATACTTGAAGAAAAGAACGGACCGAAGTGAAGACTTAGAAGAAAAGCTTGGACTGCGAAGACCGAAGCAGAATTCTGTGGGCGATTTCTCGCACTGTAGCGAGGGATCTAGAGTAGACACTAGCCGGCCCGCACTGTAGCGGCGGCGTTTATATTGTATCATCGCACCGCACTGTAGCGGTTTTATTGTACCATCGGCCCGCACTGTAGCGGCCTATTTTTGTATCATTCATTTTATTGGAGGCTTCAGTTCCGTTTTCGATTGTATCTTCGAGCTTGATCTACATCACGTGTTTCACTGCGGTATACACATCTCTCTTTCCGACGCCCACGGTCCCACGTCTCGACTCTTCCGGGGGGCAAGGGTCCCACGCGTACGAGGATCGCGCACGCTCCAGAGAGCACAGGCGAGGCGCCCAGCGCGCAGACGCCGCTCGCAGGACAGCAGGAACGGCGCACCAGAGCGGGGCCTGATCCAACCCCACACGCCGGCTTCCCGCCACGACCTCCTTCTTCCCGACACCGGAATACTGAAAGCATCAACTGCCCAGACACAAATATGTCCAAGAAATGGAACGGACACTCGCTGAAGCTACAGCCCAAGGCATCTGAGAGCTCTCCTCTCAATCTCTTTCTCTTCTATCTTCTTCGGACTTCATGTTCAGAGTGCCAGTGAGTTCTGACCTCTGTGCTTGGGGCCCACTACTTACATGCCACAAGGAGAGAAAAGAAAAAAAAAAAGAAGGGGCACTATAGACCCCCACATCAAGCTTTTGCACCGTCCCTGGTGCAATTTCTCCCTTATTTTACTCATTCCAATGAGATCTAGTTATTTTGCAATTACTGAAAAGAAACATGGTATGTACAAGGGGTGGAATGCTTCCATTTTGACCTAATTGAGATACTTCTTTACCCTGGAGATATTGACCAGGGGAATCCTTTTACCCTACAGATCTTCCAGATGCACTGCGCCATGTGGCAATACCTTGATTACCTTATAAGGTCCTATCCACTTGGGTGCCAATTTAGTTTGAATTGGTGGAACCTGATGCACTAAAACCATAGACCCTTCCTGAACTTCATTGGATCTCAGATACGTGTCATGCAATCTCTTGCGCTCTTCTTGTGTCACCAGAAGTTTCTGCATTGCCCCTTCTCTGTACTCTTCTAATGCCACCAATCTCTGAATGGGGGGTTCAATTCCAATGGTTTTGATTCCTATTTCTTTTCTGATGATAAACTCAAATGGTGCCAATGCCTCTTTCCCAAAAACTAAGCGAAATGGAGTCTCGCCTGTGGTTCCCCTCTTCGTGGTTCTGAAAGCCCAAATTGCACCAATTAGTGCTAGTGGCCAAGAGCTTTGATGATCAAAAGATAATTTGCGAAGTAGTCCAATCAAAATCTTATTGGAACTCTCTGCTTGGCCATTTGCCCTTGGGTAATAGGCACAAGATTTTTTATGGAAGATTTTGTACCTGTCAAATATAAACTGGAGCAATTGATTTACAAAATGTGTGCCCCTATCACTAGTAATTTCCAGTGGGCAACCAAATCTTGAGAAAATACGTTTATACATAAATTTAGCTACTGTTAAAGCCGTGCAGTCCACAGTAGCTTTAGCCTCTATCCATTTAGTGGCATAGCATGTGGCCATCAAAATATACTTTTTTCCTCCAGGTTGACCAGTTGGATTAATTGGTCCTATGAAATCAAGACCCCATCGTTCAAATGGGAGCCATCCTGTAGATATGACCAATGGTTGGAAATTCAATCTGGTTGGCGTGGGAGCACACCTCTGGCAGATGTGGCATTCTTTAGAAAACTTGATTGCATCCTTGAAAATATGAGGCCACCATAAACCTTTGTGGATGATTCTATGAGCCAATTCTTCCCCCTTTAGATGTCCTTCATTGTGTGCAGCCTCTAGCAGAAGATTTACCTCCTCTGGATAGACACACCTTCTCAATATATCATCCTGACAGTATTTATATAAATTTCCATTTATAAGAGAATATGCTTTGGTTTTCAGGAGCAATCTTCTCTTTTCTACAGGTGTCAAGTGTTCTGGGATCTTTCCAGTAGTAAGAACATGGAGAATTTCATCATACCAACCAGTCCGAATTGCTACTAGAAAAAGATTGCTATCCACCAATTCATCATTAATACCTGTTGCCTTTTCGCTTATTGCCGTCCTGGACACTTGATCTGCCATGTAGTGCTCTTTTCCTGGCTTAATATGAATATCAAAATTAAATTCTTGAAATAGGAGTAACCATCTCCAGATCCTTCCAGCTACTCTAGGCTTGTTTATCAAATACTTCAAGGGCTGATGATCAGAAATAACAATGAAATGTACACCAAGGAGATAATGTCGGAACTTCTGAAGGGCAAATACGATAGCCAAACCTTCTCTTTCCGTTGTACTGTAATTTCTTTCAGCTTGGTTGAGTAATCTGCTGGCATAAGAGATAGGTCTATCCACTTTGTGAGATGATGGTTGAGCTAAAACTGCACCAACAGCATGAAGACTAGCATCTGTATGCACATGAAATTCCAATGACCAATTAGGAACACTTAAAAGTGGAGCAGTACATAGCCTCAACTTTAGTTCACAAAATGCTTTGTCAGCTTCAGCACTCCATGAGAAAGGGATCTTTTTACTGGTAAGCCTTGACAAGGGCTTAGCAATTTCTGAATACATCCTAATGAATCTTCTGTGATACCCTGCATGGCCCAAGAAACTTTGCACTTCCTTTGGGCTTTGTGGAATTGGCATGGAAAGAATAGCTGTAACCTTCGCGGGGTCAACAATTATGCCTTCAGCAGATACTATGTGACCAAGAAGAGTGCCCTTAGTGACCAAAAAGTGACATTTATCAGGATTCAATTTCAAACCTGTTTTGAGACATTGCTCAAAGATTTCTTTTAGATTTTCCAAATGGTCATGGAAATCTTGAACTGCTGCCCTTCTATCTGTACTTGAAAATACTGAAAAGTCATCCATGAAAATGCGTAGAAAGGTTGTTAACCATTTGCCCAATATCAGATACATCGTTCTATTAAATGAAGCCGGTGCATTCTTCAAACCAAAAGCCATTCGAGTATAGACATAAGTGCCCTAGGGAGTGACAAAGGCTGTTTTATCCCTATCATCAAGATGGATCACTATCTGATTGTAGCCACTAAAACCATCCAAGAAACTATACAAAGTGTGACCAGCTACTTCTTGAAGTACTTGCTCTGTGAAGGGCTGGGGAAATCCATCTTGAATAGTTACTTTATTCAAAGCACGGAAATCAACACATACTCTTATTTTTCCACTATTTTTCTTGGGCACAATAACCATAGAAGAAAGCCACCTGGAATGTTCTACTGGCACAATTATACCAGCTTCTTCTAGCTTTGTAATTTCTGCTTTTACAGCCTCTACATATTTTGGATTGAGTCGATATGGTCTACTTCTTATTGGCGCGGCTCCCTCAACTAAGGGTATCCGATGTAACCCAAGCTCTTCTGGTATCCCTGTTAGATCTTTGTAGGACCATGCAAAGACACTTTTGTAAGTAAAAAGCAAAGAAGTTACCTTCTGTAGCAAAGGAGGATAATGCCACAACCAGGATGCCAAATGGACTACTTGAGGGTTCTCTTCATTTCCTAAATTTACTTCTTGAACCAATGTTTCAGGAGTACTCTTGCTTGAGAAATCATCTCCACTATATGCAGGAGTGGATTTTAAGTTATATTCTGCAACATGTTCTTCCATCTATCCTTGAGGTATATCTGCAAAAGGAAGATCTTCTCTGCTCTTTGGTTCATAATATTCCCTCTCTGATACTTTTATATTGGTTGCATCTTCAATGCTTGTAGTTTCCTTCAATTGTTCATTCTTCAACACCTTGTGGTCTTCATTGCTATTTCCTGTAATTACCTTATCTGCAACTTCTTCCTCAATTTCATTGATCTCCACCGTGCAACACTCTGCACTTCCCATCATCCAATTGAACAATGTATCATCTTCCTGGGGTAGAGTGGGCATTACCTGAGTATCCACAGTATATCCAGTGGTTTTTCCTGAGTCAAATCCCTCTTCCAAATGTAATTGCAGTTGGCTATTGGTGCTTGTTGAAATCCATAGTTTGTTTTTCCCCCAATCTTGCAAAGCTTTTGCTTGTCTCAGCCAAGGTCTCCCCAGGAGTAGAGGGTAAGAAGTCTCCTGTGGAAGTGCAATAACAACAAAATCTAGAACAAAATGGCAGCCCTGTACTACCATCAGTACCTTCTCAATAATGCCCAGTGGCGCAACCCGATGTTGATCTGCCAATGTAACCGTGAATGGTGCCAACTTGGTGGGGTTCAATTTCAGCTTCTTCATTGTAAAATCTAGCATTAAATTGATACCAGAGCCTCCATCTATGATCACACCTGTGAGATCTTCATCCTTTATACAAACAGATAATCTTGAGCTTTGGTAGTCTGCTAAGGGTGCAGGGGGAAAATCAACCATGAAACCATCTATACTAGGTGATTGGACCAAGTGAGCAGAGTGTATAATCTTCAGTAAGTCACTTCTTATTTTTGAATCCATCCTTATAAGTTCATATAGACTAACCTTGTGATGAATACCTTTCAAGATCTGTTCAATGTTTACCTCCTGAGTGTTTTCTTGCAATCTTGTTGGTTGGCCCTTTAGAGAAGTAGTCATCTTATTATAAGCTCCTTCAATTTGTGCTTGGTCCTTCCATCCAGACTCCTTTCCTTCCTCTTTATCCTGAAATCCTTGTTGTTCATCTCTCTGGGTTGCAGCTGCTTGCCTAGCTCTAGTCATCATGGGCATTGCAGAAGATGAAACAGCATAAGTCTGAGTGGTTTTTCCTTCTTCATGTGGAGAGACTGCAATCATATGAATTGGAGCAGGACGACCTCTTGGGCAATCTTTGGTATAATGATCCTTGGCCTCTGGACAATGTTGACAAGGAGGTGCATCTTCTGGGAGGGAACACCTATTTTGCATGTGGCCATATTCACCACAACGATAGCACATCAAGGGTCTATTATATCTAGGCTTTGCAGGCCTATTCTCCTCTCTATTAGATGTATTTGAAGTACTAGCATAGTATGAATCCAAAGTTTGAGGATTACCTCTCTTCTTTGTTCCCTTGAGGTAATAACAATCTCTGGCTTCATGACCATCTTTTCCACAAAATTGACAGCTTACCTTAATAGGGCAATTAGCATTGGAATGTCCATTGTTGTTACAGATTGTACACCAAATTTGTCTCCTTATATCCTGAGTGGTCTTCAAATCTTCTAACTCTCGGCGAAGTTGAGCTACTTCATCATCAGTGCGACGCAGTGGTGGCAAGACCTTCTCTTCTTGTTGATTTTGTTGCATCTTCAATGCTTCCAGTTCCCTCCTTAGTTGCTCAATAGGATCCAGATCTGCAGCATACTTTTGTTGTGTATCCCCTTCAAAATGTTGCCTTGCTTCTTCAATGCGTGATGCCGCTGCAACAAAATCATTGAGGGTCGCATCCAATCTAAGAGATTCACAAAGCTTCTGCTGAGATGACCTAGGCAGAGCCTTTTCGATCCACTTTTTAACCAAAAAGTCACCTGGAGCATGTGGCAGACGTGCAACAAGTGCTTTTGTTCTAGTGTGAAGTTCATGAAAGGATTCACCTGGTCTTAGCTTCAAATTCTCTAGCTGATCTAGAGCTCTTTCCGAGGAATCACTTGGTCGGAATGTCTGTGAGAACGCCGCCTTCAAAGCCTCCCATGTAGTGAAATGGCCATCTGCATATTGACTATACCATTTATCTGCAAGACCCTCCAATGTGGATGGAAGAGTGCCAGCATTGCATCCTCTCTATTTCGCAAACCTCGTCCACGGCATAAAGAGATGAATCTTCTCACATGATCATCAGCATCCTCATAGGCTTGTCCCTTGAAGGTAGGGAATTTGATATTTAATCTGGAGAGTAAATGAGAGAGATCCTCCATTTGTACTGGTGTTTCTTCGGACGTATCTGAGGAGAAGTCTAGAGTTCTCCTATACCCCTCTTTCGACAATGGTGTCGCACCCAAATCAATTGATAAATTTAGGGAGGGCAGAGGGGAGGTAGACTCACTAGTCGTGGTTATGGCTAACTTGTTAAGGCTCCTCCGAACACGAAGAGACTCCTTATCTGCCCGTGTATGGGTCATGTACCTACTTGCAAATGTAATAGGGCAAAAATACCTCTCACAGAAATGCAAAGGTCCCACCGTGCGTGCCAAACTGTAGAGGAGGTACTAGGGTATCCACTTTTATCAAAAGTAGAGAATAAAGGTTAAACACATCCAGTACGTCGCCTACTCAAGGGGGTTCTCTTTAGGGAAATATACCCTTTAACATTTCTGTGAGCAGACAGAAGAATTGTACATACTCTAGAAATATTAATCAATGAATGACTATAGAAGACCATATACTTCTTGATTCGAATCAGATGATTACAAGGTTGGGCAGAGTGATGCTCAATGGTGCAAGCTTAGGGCTAACATGCCACCCTAAAAGTAAATAACCTCAATGCAACAAAGTCTTCCCATCAGCTTAAGGGGCCAATTATATGCAGATTAACCCAGAACAATACAAATGGCAAAGAATTTCTCAAGTGAATAGAGCTTAACAGCAACACTGACTCACAGAAAAGAACAATCCAAGCCACTCTCTTACACTATAGTGCTCATAGCCCTCCACTGAGAAGCCTACCCTCTGTATCTACACTACAGAGTAGCTCCTACAATAGGCTTGAAACCACAAGGTGCAAGAGAGGTCTTGTGCACGTACGCATAGCTGAACCAATGTATCTCTAAAATTGTACCCCAAATGAGCACAATCCATTGTCTTTATAGGCCCCAATAGGCCAAGAGGGCCTTGCTTCACGTCCACTGATCACGCGCCGGTGGATTGCCCAAAATTGGGGGTAGGTCAAATATTCCTTTAATTGGAATTGGATCCACAAAAATAGGTAGTGGCCGTGAAGGGTTGGCGACGACTACTTTCACTTTCAACCATTCCACTTTAATTTCAAGTCCTATTTATCTCCGATGATGACTGATAAATGTTGAGCACACTGAACTCTCGGTCCAGAAGCAGCTTCTTCCTCCTCTTCCTAAGCCTCATGCATGGGTTGCTGTTGTTTCCTTCTCATTTCTTCTTCCATGTTAACATTTTGCAGGATGATTTCCTCACATTCACCAAGCTCTATATCTGTCATCTCCTGAGATAGCTTGGAAGGAGGAATTGTCTCCAGAATTGTGCGGGGGTGGATGTGTAATGGTGCGGCTGTGTGTGTGTGTATGTGTGTGAGGGGGGGGGGGGGTGTGTATGTCACATGGGTGTGTGTGTGATTGTGTGGGTTTGTGTTGCATGTGTGAGTGAGAGTGCATGTGTGTGGATGAGGTCATGTATGTGTGTGAGTATGTGTGAGTGAGTATGTGCGGATGTGTGTGAATGTATGGACGTGTGTGTATGTATATGTGTGGTTGTGTATGTGTGGTGTGTGCGTGTGTGAGTACATGTGAGGATGTGTGTGTATGTATGGATGTGTGTGTGTATATGTGTGGTTGTGCATGTGTGGTGTGTGTATGTGAGGGTATGTGTGTGTATGCATGTGTGTGGGGGGGGCGCATGTGTGCAGGTGGCGGGAGTGGGCGGCAGGTGTGAGAGGGGAAGTGTGAGGAGGAACAGGCGGGGGTGGGGAGTGTAAGGAGGAACAACGGGGGTACTGCGGGGGCTGGCGGAGGTGGGGGGGGGGGAACTGGCGGAGGGTGTGGGCGGGCTACTGCGCAGGCTGGCGGGGTTGAGGGACTGAGCGGGACGGGACTATGCGGGCTATTGCGGAGTTGCAGCGGGGTGAGGGGGCGGAGGGTGGCGGGGAGCTGCGGGGAGGGTGTGCGGGGGATGGCGGGGTGGGGCAGCGGGATTGGTGGGGGAGAGAGAGAGAGAGACAGAGAGAGAGAGAGAGAGAGAGAGAGAGAGAGAGAGAGAGAGAGAGAGAGAGAGAGAGAGAGAGAGAGAGAGAGAGAGAGAGAGAGAGAGAGAGAGAGAGAGAGAGAGAAGGGGGGGTTCACGCGGGGCAGCAGGGAGAGAGAGAGAGAGAGAGAGAGAGAGAGAGAGAGAGAGAGAGAGAGAGAGAGAGAGAGAGAGAGAGAGAGAGAGAGAGAGAGAGAGAGAGAGAGAGAGAGAGAGAGAGAGAGAGAGAGAGAGAGAGAGAGAGAGAGAGAGAGAGAGAGAGAGAGAGAGAGAGAGAGAGAGAGAGAGAGAGAAGGGAGAGAGGGAGAGGGATCGAGAGAGGGGGAAAGAGAGAGAGAGGGGGGAAGAGAGGGGGAGAGAGAGAGAAAGAGAGAGAGGGGAAGAGAGAGAGAGAGGGGGCTTGCGGGGAGGGCTGAGGGGGGTTAGAGGGGGGCTAGGCGGGGGTGGCTGAGGGGGAACTAGTGGGGGTGGGGGTGGAGCTAAATGGAGGGGGCAGGGGTGGAGATAAATGGAGGGGGCGGGGGTGGAGATAAGTGGAGGGGGCGGGGGTGGAGCTAAGTGGAGGGGGCGGGGGTGGAGCTAAATGGAGGGGGCGGGGGTGGAGATAAATGGAGGGGGCGGGGGTGGAGCTAAATGGAGGGAGCGGGGGTGGAGATAAATGGAGGGGGCGGGGGTGGAGATAAATGGAGGGGGCGGGGGTGGAGCTAAATGGAGGGGGCGGGGCTGGAGATAAATGGAGGGGGCGGGGGTGGAGATAAATGGAGGGGGCGGGGGTGGAGCTAAATGGAGGGGGCGGGGGTGGAGCTAAATGGAGGGGGCGGGGGGTGGAGATAAATGGAGGGGGCAGGGGTGGAGATAAATGGAGGGGGCAGGGGTGGAGATAAATGGAGGGGGCGGGGGTGGAACTAAATGGAGGGGACGGGGGTGGAGATAAATGGAGGGGGCGGGGGTGGAGATAAATGGAGGGGGCGGGGGTGGAGATAAGTGGAGGGGGCGGGGGTGGAGATAAATGGAGGGGGCGCGGGGGAAGAGAGAGAGAGAAAACTAATCAACTGAAATAAAAGCAACAATCTGCCCGGAATACTGAAAGCATCAACTGCCCTGACACAAATATGTCGAAGAAATGGAACGGACACTCCCTGAAGCTACATCCCAAGGCATCTGAGAGCTCTCCTCTCAATCTCTTTCTCTTCTATCTTCTTCGGACTTCATGCTCAGAGTGCCAGTGAGTTCTGACCTCTGTGCTTGGGGCCCACTACTTACATGCCACAAGGAGAGAAAAGAAAAAAAAAAGAAGGGGCACTACACACATGAAAATTCATACACTTGTAAAGCCTAGCAAAGGCAGTCTATAGCCCGAATTTCACATGAAAATGGATTTTCTAGCACATTGATATGCCATGTGCATTTTGTAAAAAATGTAAATTTTCCACTTAGACCCTAAAACATTTTGTATAGGAATTTTTGTTAGCCATATGGTTTGGCATGTATAAAGACCATATGTGGCTACATATTTGTACAAAGTTTCAAGGCTACGAGAGCTTCCTAGACACCTTAATGCCACCTTGCAAGCTTCCAAATGTAGTCAAACTTGTATAAGGAAGATTCAGATGGGAGTTTTTTTTTTGCATATTCTTAAAGGAGGCCTTCCAAAACATAGTCGTACAAACTTTTATCTTCATCAAAGGATATTTGAAGGACCAAAGAGCACAAAATCCAGTTTTCAAGGTCACTACAGTTTTCTAGAATAAGAAAATTGAAGGCTTGAAGGAGTGCCACATAACAAAATATGATTGAACCATGTTGTACGGTTAAGATGAGCTCATATTCAAGGGTGGAGATGCACTAAAGCATAAAGGAAGGAGGATCCACGAGTTTTTTCATCACAGAAGACTTTTTTGACAATTAAAGATCAATAATGCAAAGTTTCTCCAAAAATAGTGGCTTATCTTATCTGAATTGATGTCAGCACTAATCCGACGGTTCAGATCATCCCCAGATCCAATGGTGGAGAATGAAGGCCCCTAAATTTCACTCCTTTACACTAGATTTGATAGAAAGAACAATTCCAAGCCATTGATTTGATTAATCAAATGGTTGTGATCGAAAGTAGTGATCCTAGAGTTGAGAGTTGATTTCACTAGATCCAAGGGCCCAAATTCATTCAAAAAACTATATAAACCCCCCCTCCAAACTCCTAGAGCATCATTGTTAGGCATCCATAGGGCTCTTGCTAGCTTAAGGTTTCCTTGAGACGATCACCCTCAGTTGAGCGAGTGAGGATCCAAGGTGGGCTAGTATGAGTATAGTACCTAGTTTCAAATTTAAGTTAGATCTCTAATCTAGGATAGGCTCTTGAAACCAGCATCTTTATCTTGACTCATCCTTGGTGGAGCGTGTGAGGGAGTTAGAGCTGGTTTTAATGAGTCTTAGACTTCTTTAGTTAGACGTTTCGAGCTTAGACATACATAGGGTCAATGAAGTGGAACTCATCTTCTTACGTGTGACATTCAGTAGAATTGTCATGGTTTGAAGGTCGGAACCGCCTTTGATCAGTAGACTGCTTAGCTTGACATATCACGACGATCTTATACATGTATCTTAATTCAAATCCTTTTAATTCATTTCACTTGTCACTTGTCTCTTGTCTCTTGTCTCTCAGTCTCTTAAGTATTTTTACATGTCTTCTATTTTCTTCTATGTGTGAGAAGGCTCCGCAGTATTGCGTTGAACCAGTGAGGATGTTTCATTGAGCTTGCGATTAAACTTTATCATCATAATTCACTTGCATGCATATAATCCATACATAGCCATACATATTGATTAGTTTCTAAAAGTGTATAAGAAGCTCCAATACTGGACCATTCTTCCTTTTGAAATTGATTTATGTGTAAGGATTCCATCTATTCTCGGCATGCATACATATCATCCAAAGAAGACTATGCATATGGATTAGAATTAGGAAGTGTTTAAGAAGCTCCTTCAATGGAACATTCTTCCTTCCAAATTTGATTCGTGTGTATGGTTCTCTTTCATTCTTATCAGTCATGTTCATAAATCTAACTTGCACTCCTACATTCCCATTCCCATAATCATTTCAACATCTCTCTCTTCTCCATACTCAACATTAATTTCATTTTCATATCCTTAAACGTTCCAACATTCATTAGCTTCATACACCCTGTGTGTGCCACGACTGGACCTGATCCACCCGGATTGCGATCACCTCCACAACGGTCCAAGTGTGTTCACACACATCACTACCTAAATATATCAACAAATCCTTCCTAGGAGTGATGCAGTGAACGAGGAGTTGCCACTCATGTATAAGGAAGTGCCAAGCTATGTGGAATCAATCTACAAAAGGAAGTGAGCCCAAAGCTTTGTGGAAAGCTTCAAAATTCTCCTTAGACAGAGCCTTCATGAAAAGGTCTACAATGTTCTCCTACGTGGGCACATATGCCAAGCTGATCTCCGTACTAGAGATCCTCTCCATGACATAGTGATAATGCACCTCAATGTGCTTAATGAGAGCATTGAACACAAGGTTCCTCACAAGTGCCAATGCATTCTGACTATCAGTGAAGATGGTGGTGGTACAAGAGTGACCAACACCCAAATCAGCCATAAGGCATCTAAGTGACACACACTCAACAGTAGCTATGAAAGCTGCGCTATAGTCAACCTCACAACTGGAAGTGGCAATAGTAGGCTGTTGCTCAACCAAGATATGCATGAGCTACCCAGCATGAAGCAAAAGGCACTAGTTGACGCACGAGTGTCATGGCAACTAGCCCAATCAGAGTCGAAAAAAGCATGCAAATCTGGTGGTAGTGATCCCCCCTTGGGATAAAACAACCCAAGTAGCCGAGTACCACTCAAGTAGCGAAAGATGTGCTCAACCGCCTGCCAATGCTTGACTCCTAGGCAATGCATAAACCTGCTCATCTATGAGACAACAAATTGAATATCTGGCTGAGTAATGCATAAGTAAATCAAGCATACAACAGCCTATTGACAGAGAACAACATCAAATGCATCTCTAGCATGATAAAGACTCAATCGTAAACTTATCTCCATAGGAGTGGCAATAGTTTACAGTCTTCAAGGCCTAAACACTACAATAATGTGTCAATATATTTTGTTTCACACAAAGCCATTCCACCATCAACGTGCATAAACTTAATGCCCAAATAGTGATGCAAATGCCCCAAATCATACATCTCAAATGAGGCATGTAAATCAGCCTTAAAATCAGCAACATGCTTCTTATGAGGACCAGTGAGTAGCATGTCATCAACATACTCCACAATGATCAGAAGTACATCATTAGCACGCTTCACATATAAGATGCTTTCAGTTGGACTATTCGCAAAACCATGTGCAATCAGATAGGCATGTATCTTTTCATACCAAGCACGTGGTGCTTGCTTTAAACCATGTAATGCTTTCTTTAACTTGTACACCTAGTTTTCATGCCCTTTCTGCACAGAGCCACTAGGCTGAAAAACATACACTTCTTCATGCAAGTCATCATCCAGAAATGTTGTTTTAATGTCCAACTGATGTACATTCCAACCAAGATGAGCTGCAAGTGCACATATGCTACAAACAGTAGTCATTCGGCAAGTAGGAGCAAAGGTTTCATCAAAATCAATGCCTCTTTCCTGGGCATAATCCTTTGCAACAAGCCTAGCCTTATAACTGTCAACTGTACCATCAGGTTTATATTTCAGCTTGTACACCCACTTAGTGCCAATGGCCTTCTTGCCCGGAGGCAAGTCACATAAAGAAGAACTGCCATTCTTCATTATAGCATCATATTCAGATTGCATAGTAGCCATCCAAGTTTTTGAATTTTGTGCTTCATCAAATGAAACAGGGTCAGTCTCATCATAGAGACTAGATGCAGCTATAGCATAGGAATCTGATGCAAAAGAGGCATTATGAGAGCCTGATCAAGTACCATATGATAGAGATGCATCTAATTTGCTATCACGCAAAGTCTACATTTTGGCATAGTTCTTGCCTACTCAATATCAGCTCTCTCATCAACAAGTGCATCATGTAAATCTACATAAGAAATGGAATGATCTCCATCATCACATGAAACCTTCAAAGGTTGAGACATTGCCTCATTAGGACTAGCACTAGACTGTCCCCCTATAAAAAGAGGCAGCAAAGTATCATACATGTCTTTTGAGCTAACAGATGTCTCCTTGGTACATAAAAGCAATGGCTGAATAGCATCATCCACAAAAACAACATCAAGGCTAACCAGAATGCGTTTAGTGTGTGGATGATATAGACGATAGCCTTTACTTTTAGAACTGTACCCAACAAAAATACATTTTACTACTTTATCATCCAATTTCCTATGATGTTGTTTAGGCACTAATGCATATGTCAAACAACCAAAAACACACAGATGAGCAACAGATGGCTTGCGATCATGCCAAGCCTCATATGGAGTGATAGACTACAATGCTTTAGTGGGACACCTGTTAAGTACATATGTTGCACACATGATAGCTTCAAGCCAAAAACTATGTGGTAAAGCTGGACTCTTGACCATACACCTCGCCATCTCCATGAATGACTTGTTCTTCTGTTCAAAAACTCCATTCTGTTGAGGTGTATACATTTTCAGGAACAATTGGTTGCTCAAGCTAGAAAGATCTAATAAATCTCAAAACTTAACTAATATGAAATGCTTATCACTTTATGCTTCTATGGACCAGATGGTTGAGCTACCCTATACCTTACAATAGCATCTTGATAAGAAGGTAAAATTAATGATTGCTCAGTTAAATGTTTCTTAACAATCTCTTCTACTTCGTTTTCAATATTCTCTGGTTGAGTACATGTTATAACTTATGGAATATATTGAACAATGCATTGTTGGAGTGTAACATGAATATGTTGAACAATGCATTGTTGGATTGTAACATGGAATATGTTGAACAATGCATTGTTGGAGTGTTAAATTATTATTGAACAATGCATTGTTGGAGTGTTAAATTATTGATGTATTAATTTGTTTTTGATGTTTTTGATATAGCAGCTGAAGGTTCGTGAGGAGCGTGCAAAGCGTGAAAGGGTGGATATCAATAATCCGAATAATTATTATTTAGCTTGTAAATAAACCCGCGTAGAAGGTTCTATTATTAGAAACAGTTAGAAAAGTAATGGTTAGAATAAGGGTCGTTGTAGATCGCATTTTTTGTTATTGAAAGCAATGGCTTTCTATAAAAGTTACCAACTTTTAGTTTCATGCTTGCTTTTCGAAGCCACTCTCATGTAACCACTCTTTTGGATGTAATCAAAATTCCTATAAATACATGCACTCTGTGGACTCTCGAAACAGAGTGCATGGGGGGAGATTGCACCCAATACTGCGTTCAGTCTCATCTCTTATTGTCTCTATTTTTCTGTGTTTTTTCTACGTTTGTAATCTCTGTATGTGCGTGAGCAAGATCATGATAATAGTACATCTAACTAGAGGTGGTAGAAATAAATCTTTACTATCTTGAAGTTCGAGAGATGCAATAGAAAATAAAGTCAAAAACCTTGTAAGACAATGATCATGGATATGGAGATTAAAGATTCTTGCATAATTTGATCCTTAATGAATTCTTCTATTTCTACTTCTATAGTTTCATTACTTTAAGACTCAACTAAATGCTCACTGGACATCGGAAATGAAGATCAATGGAAATAGAAAATGAATTAATGAAAATAACAAGATAAGGTTTTCACAATAATAATGTTAATGCTAAAACATCTTTCTAAATGATAAAATTTAGCTAAAATGATTATGAATTCTAATGAATCCTATACAAAGATAATGTTGTAGCTAGATAAGCCTCAATGGGTTTTCGTAAGATAGATGGATCTTTGAATCATGTAACTCTCGAATTCTTCACTCTTTGGCGATGCTCTTTAGAAACTTATTTTCTTCAATGTCTCCAAGAAAACATTCAAAAAAGTTAGTATATCTTACAAAACATAATTCTCATATCATTCTCATACATTCTCTCATACTTGCACTCATTCTTTCGTTCATGCCTCACATATACAATTAAACTTGTATACACATACTTTACACATTCCATTCACATGTTCTAATACACTTGCACATTCATGCATATGTATTAATATCACATACGCACTTATGCTTATGAACATATTCAAAAGCTTATGCATGTTAATGCATCTAAACTTATACATCATATATATATACTATAATAAATACATCTATTGCATTCAAAGATGTGCAATTTTACTTATATACACTCATAGATATGCATAGTAACTATTATATCATTATTTAGCTATAAAATAAATGAACTATTTATAGAATAAGTAAATATTTTTATCATACTTTCATTAACTCCCTTGCTCCAAGTGAATTCATTCTCAGCCCCGATTCCAGAGAAGCTCGACGAGCTGTTGAGCTTAACAGATGTAAGGCTGAATAGCAATTAGCTCGTCGGTCCCATTCCACCATGTCCACAGCTTTGACATCATTCTATGTTTAGCGGAGCTCTTCCTGGAGATGCCATCACTCAGTTTAGCCAATTTTATGTACGATGGCAATGGGTTCTGCTTTGATAAACGGAATGGGAGAGAAAGCGAGCTTAAATGAAAATTATTGTCAACAGCATTACCGACTCCTGGAATCGCCAACTGATCACCACCAAGAAATTTCGTTTGAAAATCAATAATGGGAGGTTATTTTAAGGAAAATCAATAATCCTGGAAACTACTCTTTGAGCGGCTTGAATATCAACTTCAATATCCCAAGGAAAATAAGATCCCTTAACTGTACAGTTAGTAGCAGACCATTTGTTTGCAATTCAATGCCAACTTTAGCGTCTTGGCTGTGACGCCATTCAAGTTCAAGTTCTGAAATTGCCTCATCTTCACCACCAGCAGAAAATTTCACACCGCTGAAAAGTGGACTAACTGTTCCTAATGTAATTGATTTTTTTACGGTGTTTTTACGTATGATGCTGAACTTGTATGGATCCAGCACTGACTGGAGAATCACTTTGAGTAGCCCCAAAGCCGCCTTGTTTAATGAGGGCCAAACTTCCTCGATTTCTCGATTTAAGCAATCAACCGTCTCGTACTCAAAAGAATGATAGAGCCAAGATCGCGCATTTCCCTAAGACATGTATGTGCCACTTACGTAGCTCAATTGGGCTACACAAAAAGCCTTGGCGCGGCGCAACTCAGAGCGATGGTGGTGTACAAGAAACAAGAGGGTGCAAACAAGGAATCCAAACAAAAACCCCGCCGTGAAGCGCATAGGGAATTTAGCAAAGAGATCCAAGAAATGGCATCGGTCAAAAATGGAAATACCACCAGAGATGCGTTCGCCATTGCAAAGAACTTTCGATTGCTCGTAACGACTACTGCGGCCCAGGCAAACGCCACAGTTGTTTCTCGTAGGCAGAACAACGACAGCGGCTCCGTCGTGTTTGTGAGTCAGCAATTTAGAAATGAAAAGTCCTTGATGGACCTGGCCAATTGCGGGCACGCGCAAACAGATTGCAATTAATCACACAGAAAAGAGTGGATGATCGAATTGGTTCGCAATTGCCAATCCAGAAGAATGTCTAATGTGTGATGTGAGATTCAGCTTAGAGATAGACAAAGGATCAAAACAGATCTTACTTTTTTTCCCTCAACCACACTTTAACTCATTAACACTCATCACACTTTTCATTTTACTTTAATCACTTTATTTGGATATCTCTTCTACTTCTCTCTTTTGATCTACAACAACTCAAACCATTCTTTTAAATTTACCTTTCGCACACTTTAAATACACATCTTTTTCTCACCACACTTTAATATTGACTCACATACACCACACATAATTTAACCATTTTAACTTTTTATTTTAATTTAATTAGGTTTTAATTTAATAATTCATTAATCTTTTAATTTTAAATATACACGAAGGGTTTTAATACCTTAATTGTTATAAAATGCATTATTAAAATCACTAATTAATGCATAAGTTAAAATAATGTAATTAATCTAGAAAACATAAGTGATATTAATTAAATATATCCATATCATAGTTAAATTAAAGGTTCACACACATCAAATTATCACCTACATAAACATATACACCCTTTGAAACCCTCATAAATACTCATAAATATATTTACTTATCCATTTTTTTAGCTAAATCTATATGTTTCTACCCATGTCCCTACATTCTAAGGTACATTTACACATTTAAATGGCTTTTTAGGATAAACCCCTATCATATACACATATAAGTTTCAATAATTTAAACTTGAAATCACTCCTAGTGAAAATAGGTTAACTTAAAGCAATAAAGGGGTTTAGATATCACCAATCAAAAATATTTTTATTTCCCTAAATATCAATTTGAAGATGAAAATATTTCTGACATTCACCCCTACCAAACCTGCACATCGTCCCGATGGGCCAATCTGCAGATCGAGGGAAGCAATATTTGTGATGATCATCCTAAAAGCCAACCATATCCCAGCATCAATTCTTTTATAAATTAATTGCAAATTTTTCAAATATAATATTTTTTATGCAAAATGCTCATGAAGTTTATTTAAGTTCAATCTGGTAATGAAAACATATCAAATAATAAAGTTATGCTATCAACCGGGTCAGTCAACAAGACATTAATTTAAATTTCATTCATTTATAAACTTTGTAAAGATCATTATGAAACAAAAGTCTTCTTCATCCACTCAAAATCTGATTTCATTATATACATGCACTTACATATAGGCAATTAAACATGGCAAAGAAATCAACTAAATGTACTCATACAGACATCCGCCTTGTTTGCCCAATTTTATTGACTAGATGTGTTTTCCACAACCAACTTGCTTCATCTTTGGCTTCATGCAAGTATGATGTGAAATCTTCATATCGGTGATACCTTTTTGGAGTGAAAGAAGGTATAACTTCATTTATCATTTATGCTTTTCTTTTCTTTTCTTTTCTATTGTTCTGTTTTTACATTCATAAATTTTTTGTTTTGAAGAGGAAAGGCTTAACCCCTTATTCTGGACTAAGGTTCTAGATATATGTATAAGAAAGACCTAGGATTTCACAGACATGGATCATGCATCTATATGCTCCTACATATATGGAATTACTTCCTTAATTTGAAATGAACTACAAATCCTTTTGCCCATAATGCAAATCCTCACTCAATTCATAAACTTAGAAACCTAAATCACGTTTGTTTTCCTATTGTGGTTAAATAGATTTTCTTTATAATGTGATAATCTTCATTCCAGATTTTGTAATTTTATTGATTATTATGAATGCAAATGATAAGCATAAATAAAACCATAAAGAATTTAGAACATAGAAAAATACAACCTGAAATTAACTTCTTCTTCAAGCTTCTCATCTTCAACTGTATCATAAAACAATCTTTAATTTTTTAGCTCAAAAGCATCTTCAACTCGTGCTAAAAATCAAAATCATCTAGACTCACAAGTAAAATAAGTTTTCATAAATAAACTTTTATCTTCATACTTGTAAAAGAAAAAATACATTTAAAAGAAAATTCATACATCATTTCTATTAATTAAAATTCATTCATTCTTCACATTCTTCATCATACAATAAGTCATAATTTTCTTAACTTCTTTGTTTGAATAATTTAACTCTTTTACCTGCAATTAAGTTCTTAAGAGGTGTTCCATCTAATTCTCGTAAGGCATATGTTCCATTATCATAAACTTTGAGCACCACATAAGTCCAAACCAACGCCGTTTTAATTTCCTACAAACATCATACTAGGAATCAAATGTGCTATCATAAATTAAAATCGAATCATCAATTTGTATTGGCTTTGGTCTTAACCTATGCGACTTATCAAACTACTTCTTATTCTTAATCTGACATTCTTTCAATTTAGCTATAGCTTCCACTATCTTTTCATTTCCTTGTTCAAGTTGCTTAATTCGTAGAGCTAAAAGTGACTTTAGTTGTGTGGAAAGTCTTAATTATCTTGCAATTTTTACTTCACACACTTATGGCATGTGTAATGCATCTTTAGGATTATGCATGAGAGAGTTAAGAAGTTAGGGTTAAGGATTAATAGGAAATATGTAGTGATAGAGTACATCCACTCCTAATTGCACCAATCTTTTTGATACCTCAGTCCACAAGTAGTACATTAACTCTGCTAAGATGAACTCTGTTGTTCTACTACAGGTCATTCTATCAGCCCATAATGCAAATGGTAGACATTTTGGCCAATTCTTTAGATCACCATTGCACGCTTTAGAAATCGCCTTAATAATTGGAAAATGCCCTCTTTCTATTTTCCCGTTACCCTTAGGGTTATAAGCAGTGGTAAGATGCCTAGCGAAGAAATCTCTAGCTTCCTATGTGTCTAATTCCTTCTATCAGCTACTAGCTTTTCAACATAACCAAATCTTGAAATTACATCTTCAAGAAGAAATTTACATACATTAAATGTTGTTTTGGATCGTAGGGCTTGGCCTTCTACATGGTTTGAAAGGTTTTCGCGTGCAAGAACTATGTATCTCATCCTTTCTATATCTTTGGGCATGGTCACTAAATCAACTACCCACTTATAGTGTATACATGGTGGATAGGTAGGGTGCATTAATGGATCCCTATGCTTAACTAATGAATGTAATTGACATATTTCACAAGAATTCACATAGTCTCTTACATTAACATAGATGCTTGGCCACCAATAACTTTCTCTAATCTTCTCATAAGTAGCCATAATGTCTAGCCCATCAAGTATCATGCATATTTTTCATGACTTGCATTTGAAGATGCCTAGTTCCTAGTACCCTTTGTGGAAATTTAATCTTCCCCCTTGCATGTCTCCAAATTAGTCCATCTTTTAAGAAAAAAATAGAAGCTCTTTTTCTAATATTCCTAAATCTATTTGAAATCCACGCAGGTGATCTAATCAAAGTACTAAGATACCTTCCCATGTCTTGCCACTCTCCTTCATATTCATCAATATTAAATTGTTCATACACATATGCTTTAGAATCATAATTAATTGCATTAGTATCTAATTTGGCTTGATCATCCTCATCATACCTAGCTCTAGAAATCATATCAGCAACAAAATTAGATTTTCGTGCAATATGAATTGAAACTGGATTTATTAATTTAATGTAAGAAATCCATCTAAGCATAGCAATATCAGGTGAAGAGCAACTTATGATCATTCCTATTAGTGGTAAACAATTTGTCTCTACAATTACATTTGCTCCTATAAAATATTATTTATCAGTGTTTAATGTTGCGACTAATCCTCAGAGTTCTCCTTTAATTTGTGGATAATGTCTTTGAATGTTATGTAATATTTTAGCCCCAAATCTAACAACATATCTTTTTCCCTCTTCGTTGTTGAGACTTATGACCCAGCCTATCCCATTAGGGATAGTATCAATAGTCAATATAATAGGCTTATTTTTCGTATAATCTACTCGCTTAAGAATTGGAGCTTCTTGCAATAATTGTTTTAACTTACGCATCGCATGAGTATGTTTTTCAGTCCATAAAAATTTTCTTTTCTTCCTTAACAAGTCATAGAGACAATCAGCTACATATGCAAAATGTGGTATCCATATTACATAAAAGATGCAAGCACCTAAGAATCTACGAACCTCACTCACATTTTGACATGTCTCCGAAATCCTACTAATGGCGTCAATTTTCTGAGGATATGGCTTCCGTCAATAATGGCCATAAACATGACCGACAATAAGGACCTCATTAATACCAAAAATTTTCTCTATAGACAATGTTAAGCCAACTTGAATAAACCACTAAAAGATCTTTTGGAAATCAAGGATATGAGCTTTAAAAAATCTACGACAACCATCATCATCCAGAGTTCTATCTTTCTCTTCTTCCAAGCAACCCTTAATGGGAATGTGATCTTTAAAGGGCATAGTAATGTGTGGAATGAAATCGTGCAAAACCAAATTCATTGCACTCATCATGTGTGCTACTGAATTTGTTGCACCTTGAGGTAACATACACATCCTAACTAATCCCAGAGGTGTTTTCATGGTAGTAATGTCTCTACGTTCTAGTGCCTATTGAAATTGGTCATACCTAGAGTAGAGATCACCCATTGAATAAATAGAATTGCCTGAAAAGCTTCCGTAAATTCATCCACAATTGGGCCTGTACCCACATATCTAATGGTCACTTTAATAACCGACTAAAGATCTTGGATAAACCAAAGTTTTCCATTCTTCTTGGGCATAGTAAACCAATGCTTTGAATAGGGAGCTGAAGAGGATTCTAGAATATGCATATGAATTTTTTCTATAAGTAATCTAATCAGCTCTAGAAGATGAGCTTTAAGTATTGGAATAGGGCACAAATTCCAAGCAACCTTTGGAATAGTAAAAATAATCAATGGAGAAACTATCCTAGGATCTACACATCCTATCTCTGTAGTCTCAATAGAAAATGCTCTTCCATGTTCCTCAATAATCTTTAAAAATTACTCTTTTTCTATTAAAAGAAGGAAACCACTAGCATCTATCTTAATTTGATTTAAGGATTCTTTAGTAAATACATGGCCAATATTTGTTGGATCTCTAAGGATTGGTTCATGACTTACATTCTTTATAATATCATTACTAAATTTAGGTAGTGGTTGTTCTATGGGTTTAACCTTCTTACTAATAGTTTTATATTTGGTCCCCACTAAAGCATCATATTCTTTATCAATATTAGAGGCATATTCTTGAATTAATGCATACACATCAGCGAAGACAAGAGAATATGAGAATTAGAATTATTCTAACAACAAATTTCTAATTCTTCTAGTGTTGAGAAACAATGAGCGGTTTCAATAACATGTTCAATATTTTCATCCGTTAGCAGATATCCTTTGTTTCTTAAATGCTTTTCATATGTTTTTATGAGTTTTTTAGGAATTTGTTTGAAATGCAGAATATTTAAAGTACCAAATGGAAAATATACAGTCATCTTATCTAAATTATGTACAAGAGCTTGCGGGATCTCGAACCAAAGCCCACTGTTATCTCGCTCAACAATGGGATTTACTCGAAATCCTACTCTAGATGTATCAAAGGGGTTTTCCTTAAAGACCTATGATTGCGAGGATGATTAATCCAGAGCCTCATAAATTGAACAGATGTTAGGCCATCCAGAGAACGAATTCTAGCAAAAGCACTACCATCATCAAGTACTTTGGTTTCCATTCTCTGTTCACAAATGAATGGCTATCCCAAAATAATTAGGTATGAGCAATCATCATGAACAAAGGAATTATGTTCCTCTCTATCATCTCCAATAGTGATTGCAATATTTGCACATGCTCCAAGTAGATATCCAGAAGCATTATTAGCAGATTTCATTTTCCACCCATGGTCTCTATCTATAGGCCATTTTCCCTCATTATAAAACTCCCTTGAGACTACATTAATTTTAGATCCTGAATCTATTAAGGCTATTTGTGGTTTATTATTATTTCCTATCTTAACCATAGTTTCAGTTTTTCTCCTTTCCCAATGTTTTTGAGTAAAGTGACTATTTGGGACTCCATTTCCTTTCTCCATATGAACAATTACGTGGCCCAAATAATTCTTATGTTCAAATGGTTCACGATATTCAGATTCATTAATTTGAACGATACTAACTTTAGGTTCATCATGTTCTTTCCTCTCTTCCATTTCTATATCCTTAGTTTTATATTCTATAGGTTCTCTTCGTCTTTTTATAATACTTATAAAATCTTCTTTAACATCTGTTCCTGAAGATGCTAACCATTCTTCTAATGTTATCGTCACCTTTGCTTTCATAATTTTCTCATCCATTACCTTTCGAATATCTATCTGTTTCTCTATTTGAGAGATCAATTAGAAAGTAGGCGGTTTGTTTTTGGCTTTTTCTTCCTTAACACCTTCTTCACGTATAGGTTGAGTTTCATTGGTTTTATCCTGACTTCTATCTTCATTTGTGGCTTTCATCTCTAGGTTCTCTACCACTTTCTTTACTTTTCCCTTGTTCTGAGGTTTCTCATCCTGCTCCTGTTGTTTAATTTCTTGACTAGGCTTCGTTCTAGGTGGTTCATTAATTGACTTAGTAGTCTCACTCTCTTTTCTAGCCCTAGTTGTACATTTAGATTGCCCCTCTTCATCACGCTTCCTTTTCTCATCTACATTAATTTCATGAGCATAGACAGAGAACATATCTACTAGCTCATTCCAACATGTCTTTGCTCTAATATCAGAACCTGTAGCATATAAGGAATCAACTCTTAATTTCCCCTACTAGAAATATCATAAACTTGATTCCAAAAGTCACAATTAGGGTCATCACTTTCAGGCCTACAAGCATAAGTGTTTTGACTTATAAAGGCTTCAAAGAAATTATTCATACCCCCTTTTTCATAGTTTAATGCTAAAGGTCTTTTGGTCACATAATCACAAATCTCTCGATCAACCTCAGTGACCCAATTCCTATTTTTGGCCTCCTTGAATAAACTACATGTCCACTATGGGTGGTCAACACTAGAGGCATCTACGGGCTTGATTAAATGTTCTCCTAGTTGGCATTTGAGTCCTAGGATTTTGCTTTTGCTTTGTCGGTTTCCCTTGATCTCTTAATCTAATTTCTAGCATACTTTTCATGGTTGCCATTTCAATTGTTAAAGTCTCCATTTGTTTGGCTATTGATTCTACTCTAGATTTCAACATAGTAACTTTTTATTCATCCTTACGAGGTTATGCGAAGTATGATCATTTTCTACCTTAACTATCACATCTCTATCATTTATCCTAGGGGTTTGCATTTGATTATGCTCCTGTTTTTGTGCTAGCCTATGGATAGCCACTCGTACATTCTCCCAATTTTCAGTTGACCCATTAGCAGTCACTCCATCCTCGAGCATAGGTTCAAGCTCGCATCTAAGAGAGGGGTCTAGCATGCTTAGAAAACTTTGTAATTTATCCGGTTCTAAAGCTGTTCGGTCTATTTGAGGCATTTGGTTACATTAAACATCAATATCAATTCACCTTTGAGTTATATGTTGATCAAGTTTAGTAGTTCCTACCCATCTCATAAATGTAGCCCTATTATTCTTACTATAATCCTTATGTGCTAATTCAGTGAGAAGTTGGGTTTTAAAGTTTGCCCAAGTCATATTAGGTTGGACTACTCTAAGTTGAATTCTTTCTCTGGTAAAATCGTGAGAAATACGTATAAACGTGTCCTTTTTATGATCATCAGGTAGCCCATATTGTTCAGTAAGTCGTTCATAATACCTAAGGTATGCAGTAGCATTTATCCCATTAAATTTACACCTATACATTTTGATTGAATCAATTATTTTCCAAATATGTTGTTCTTCAAATTGATTAGCCATATTATATAAATCTAAATTTATTGAAAGAACCGAAATATATGTATGTAGTTCTCGTAGCTATACGTCTATTTCTTGTTCTTGTTGCAATGCCGTGGTAAAAGATACTTTGTAAATAGAAGTAAAAGAAATATACCTAAATAAAATCATTGAAGAGGCTCTTTTCTATCGTGCTTTGTGAAAGTCTTTACATTTGCATTATAATTTAACACTCTAACAATGCATTGCTCAATAATAATTTAACACTCCAACAATGCATTGTTCAACATATTCCATAAGTTATAACAATAATAATGTTAATGCTAAATCTTTCTAAATGATAAAATTTAGCTAAAATGATGATGAATTCTAATGAATCCTAGAAAAAGATAATGTTGTAGCTAGATAAGCTTCAATGGGTTTTCGTAAGATAGATGGATCTATGACTCATGTAACTGTCGAATTCTTCAATCTTTGGCAATGCTCTTTAGACACTTATTTACTTCAATGTTTGCAAGAAAACATTCAAAAAATTTAGTATATCTTACAAAACATAATTCTCATATCATTCTCATACAGTCTCTCATACTTGCATTCATTCTTTCGTTCATGCCTCAGATAATCAATTACACTTGTATACACATACTTTACATATTCCATTCATATGTTCTAATACACTTGCACATTCATGCATATGTATTAATATCACATAGGCACTTATGCTTATGACCATATTCAAAAGCTTATGCATGTTAATGCATCTAAACTTATACATCATTATGCATATATATACTATAATACATACATCCATTGCATTCAAACATGTGCAATTTTACTTATATACACTCATAAATATGCATAGTAACTATTATATCATTATGTAGCTATAAAAACATGAACTAATTATAGAATAAGTAAATTCTTTTAACACACTTTCATTAACTCCCTTGCTCTTCGAAGAGGTTGGAACACCGTTTTACAGTTATTACAATACACTTAAAAGAGTAGAATAAGGATGATCGAGTTTCCATAGGAGAAATGGTAATAATGTTATAAAACACATTTCGGTGATGGAAAACTATTATTTATCTTCCCCACTCACACTCATATATAGATTATTGAGTCATGTCGCTTCTATATATATATATATATATATATATATATATATATATATATATATATATATATATATATATATATATATATATATATATATATATATATATATATATATATATATATATTAGTCAAATACATCAACTCATCTGATTTGTAGCTTTTACTTATGCAAATGTCTTAGGCAGTGTTCATGTAAGTGCTTAGGAACTTAAAAGTCATCGTACACCTTCCCTCTACTTTAAAGAGCTGCAAAAGAAAATGTTCTTTCCTCTAATTATGCTAGCTAAACAAATTCCCACTTGTGAGCTTTATTAAATAACTTTTATATCTACTGAAGTAAATCATGTTGGCTGTGAAATGCGAATGACTCCCTTGCCCTTCTCTCTCTCTCTCTCTCTCTATCTATCTAATGCATTGTTCTATGCGCATCAATCTCTCTGCCAGCGTAGCTAATTCTCTCTTTCAACTGTGGCTCCAGGTGAATTCATTTTCAGCCCCCATTCCAGAGAAGCTCGATGAGCTGTTGAGCTTAACAGATGTAAGGCTAAACAGTAATTAGCTGGTCGGTCCCATTCAACCTTCTTTCTTAATTTCCACAGCTTTGACATCATTCTATGTTCAGCGGAGCTCTTCCCGGAAATGCCATCACTCAGTTCAGCCAATTTTATGTACGATGGCAATGGGTTCTGATCTGACAAATGGAATGGGAGAGAAAGGGAGCTTAAATGAAAACTGTTGTCAACAGCATTAGCCACCCCTGGAATCGCCAATAGATCACCACCAGGAAATTTTGTTTGAAAATCAATAGTGGGAGGTTGTCTTAAGGAAATTGTCACAGCACAAAATCCTGCAAACTGCTCTTTGAGCGGCTTGAATATCAACTTCAATATCCCAAAGACAATAAGATCCCTTAACTATAAAGTTAGTAGCGGACCAGTCATTTGCAATTCAATGACAAGTTTAGCATCTTGGCCGTGACACCAATCAAATTCAACTTCTAAAATTGCCTCATCTTCACCACCAGCAGAAAATTGCACACCGCTGAAAGTGGACTAACTGTTCCTAATGTAATTGATTATTTTACGGTGTCTTTACGTATGATGCTGAACTTGTATGGATCTAGCACTGACTGGAGAATCACTTTCAGCAGCCTCGAAGCCACCTTGTTTAATGAGGGCCAAACTTCCTCGATTTCTTGATTTAACCAATCAACCTTCTCGTACTCGTAAGAATGATAGATCGCGCATTTTCATGAGACATGTATATGCCACTTACGTAGCTCAATTGGGCTACACAAAAAGCCTTGGCGCAGCGCAGCTCAGAGCGATGGTGTTGTACAAGAAACAAGAGGGTGGAAACAGGGAATCCAAACAAAACCCTGCCGCGAAGCGCATCAGGGGATTTAGCAAAGAGATCCAAGAAATGGCATTGATAAAAAACGGAAATACCACCAGAGATGCGTTCGCCATTGCAAAGAACTTTGGATTTCTCGTAACGACTGCTGCGGCCCAGGCGAATGCCATGGTTGGTTCTCGTAGGCCGAACAACAACAGCGGCTCTGCCGCGTTAGTGAGTCAGCGATTGTAGACATGAAAAGTCCTTGATGGACCTGGCCAATTGCCGGCATCCGCAAAGAGATTGCAATTAATCACACAGAGAAAAGAGTGGATGATCGAATTGGTTCGCAATCGCCAATCCACAAGAATGTCTGATGTGTGATGTGAGATGAAGCCTAGAGATAGACAAAGGATCAAAGCACGGCTGATGGGTAACCTTTGGAAGATATAAGAAAGAAAATAAGGACGACGAGAAGTGATGTCGAAAAGAAGAGAGACCCATAAGCAAAAGTCTTAGAGTTGCGTCTCACTCCTTTCTACGCGCAGCACATTTTCCATGTTGTTGATACCAATGTTTTTGGTGTAGAGGCCTCTGCAACAACCATTCGAGCCTCTTTCTTCTTTGCCTCTTTAGCAAATAGTTTTGGACAATTTTTTGTGATATGATCATTTCTTTTATAGTACATGCAAAACAATTTCTGCTTTTCTGATTTCTTTTCATCTTTGTCTTCCCTCTTCAATTGTGCAGAATTAGCAGATTTCTACTTACTAGTTGAAGAGCTCCATTTTCCTTTACCCTTCTAACTAGCTAGGAATGCTTGATCTGCAACAGTCATAATGGACCTATTCTACCTAGACTGATCCTCCTGCAACAGATTAGAGACTAACTCCTCAAATGACGAGGCATTTGGATTGCCTTTCATCATCAAGCGAAGAGTAGAAGCAAAACTCTAATATGAATCAAGAAGACCATTTAGAACGGTCTACACAAGTGAGCTATCTAGTATAACCGCATCAACAAAAATCAATTGTTCCTTCAAGTCTTTGATCTTTGTTTAAAAACTGTCCATAGAATCACGTTCATTCATGTGCTCACTCTCCAACTATTTTCGGACGTAAGCAACATGAGCCTCATTCCTAGCTTGGTACAATGTGGTAAGTGTATCCCAAGCATCCTTAGCTGTTCTGCAAGAGCGAGTATGAGGAATAATGGCATGTTTGACAGACAAAGCTATTAATGCATGTGCTTGGGCATCTCTACCATTCCAACAAATTTGATCTACAGTAGGTGTAGAAGAAACCACAACACGAACAAGATATTTAGAATATCATCATCATCGACACCTTCTCCATGAGCTTCAATACCTACAATTGTAATAGTTGCAGGTGTGATAGGATGTTTTTGAACACCCTGCACAATCTTTCGTAGTCCTTTTGCAACCAATACATGTTGCATCATATAAACCCATAATGGGTAGTTGATACCATCCAACTTATCCTTAACAACCAACATACAGAATACATCACTACTTTCAGCCATGGCGGGTGACTAAAATACCTTGCTGTAAAAAATTAATTATATCTCAAAAAGTTGAACAAAATTACGGAGACAAATTCTGCTAGATATGTAGCAAAATTCGAGATGCTTATAATGGCGAACTGAAACTCATATATACCTTTCGCACAAAAAGACGAAATAACTTGCACAAACACTACTATAGTGTGTTTGGAGGCCGGAACAATCTTAGATCGCGATTTCAGCACCACAAAGCGAAGGCATTTTGATCTCAAAACCACGCCAAGTATGCTCACCAAAATTCTTGCAATTCTGAGACTGCAACTGGAGGAGTGTCAATGATGCCCTAGATGAAGCGGCGACCTGCTCAGATACCAATTGTTGGAGTTAGACATCTGTGGAAGCACACGAACAGCAAAAGGTAGAAGAAGAAGCTTAGAGCACAACACACAATAATCAAATGTATTACCACTAGAATGTACAAAGTTGAGTAGCCCATTAGGGCAATAGGCATATCTGGGGCAAAAACCTCCTAAAGAGGGAAAAAAGTGCCTCGGTGGTCCTAGTGTGTTCATACACATCACTACCTAAATATATCAATAGTATTGTGTCAAACCTAGTATCCTATCATGTTAGTCCAAGTATAATTATCATCTATCATGTGGGAACAAAGTATTCTATCATGGGATCCAATATCGTGTATCATCAATACTTATGAAGTATCATGTATCGTGAGAAGGTCGGTATCATGTATTATTTGGAGATCAAGTATCATATAATGAAGATCTAATATCCTGTATTATGTACCCTTCGAGTATCATGTATCATGATAACTCCCAATATCATATCATGGAGAATTATGTGTCGTGTATCATGCCTAAGTCAAGTATCATATCACAAGAATCAGTACCATGTATCGTCCACACCAAGGTATCATGTATCGACTATTTCAAGTAACCTCTACTGGCCATTTCAGATATCGTGTATCATAGCAAAGTCAAGTGTCATATTGTGGAGTCCAATATGGTGTATTGTTTAGGTAGAGGTGTCATGTATCATACTGTTCCTGTATCGTGTATTGTCTAGCAAAAGGAAAGAGTGACCAAAAGGCTTTGAAGGAGAAAAATAAAACTTTCTAGTACCTAATAATGGACCAAGGACATTCTTTAAAGTTGGTGGGTTACCCAAGATGCCTGAAAAGCTAAGTGGTGAATGAACCTAAGATTAGGACAAGTACTAGGGAGTCAAACAAGTCCAATATCATCTATGCAAAGTGTTGCCCAAAACAGTACCCATTCTATCTACTCTGAGACTTCTAGTGACTCAGAAGGAGAACCCATGATGGCTTCAAAAGACATGCATAACTGAGTTCTGTTGGTCGGGCTCATGTCAGCGATAGAAGGGAGTATAGGAAATACTTGCAATACATTTCCTCTTATGTGCATGGGCTGCCTATCTACCTTGATTGCCTCAATAGGTCAGTAACAAGAATGAAAAATTCTACAATCTTAAGGATTGTCCCATGTCCGGCTATGAAATATGATGGAGGATTTTACATGGACAAGTTAGGAGACATAAATGTGATGACTTAGAACCTATAAGTAATGAATCAAAGATGAGAGGTGGAAGAATTAGAAAACCTTGTTAGACCCGATATCGGAGGTATTGTGACCACTCCTAGGGGAAAATAACTAATCACTAATGTATAAATAGGATTTATGATCCCATTGATGTGCATATGGTAAGTGATTTAGATAAATTGCTACAAGCCACTTCACCTGTACAAGGAGAAGGCATCAACCCTGTTGTTATCTATGAATTGCAAGATCTAGAAGACTCCTCTGGATTTACCTACCTAGACTAGAATAAGAGGAGATAATGACCTATTGATGACTATAAAAGGTCAAGAATGAGATATATGGGGTTTCTCATACTTCCTCCCCAAGACTAGGCAACCACATTGCAGAACCCCTTTAGGACACACTAGAGGTATGAAAACCCAGCCTTTGGGCAAACCAATTAATAAAGCATCCAGTCAGACCACAAGGTTCTTTTCCATGCTAGGAACTAACCCTAGCTCTCACACCAACCTAGGAAGTGAAAATATGAATAGTCCACGTTTCCCCATGAGACCACCACAATGAGCAAGACCAGGTGTATCACCAATATGGCTTGTTTTCCCCATAGTCCTTCGACTACTAGAATTGCGTAGAAGACTAAGTCCAATTCAAGTAGCAAAGTGCATGAGGAATCATTATGATGGTCCTTGAGAGCCATATGATCATATTTAAGAATTCAAGCAAGTGCCACGTGTTGAGCAGATGGACTTCTTCTTTATCCAATATGAATCCTTGGGTCTTACCCTCACTGGAACAACTTTAACCTGGTTCCAAACCTAATCGCTTTGTAAATTTGAGAAATTCTTTCAAGAATGCATTGGTGAGTTCACCAAGAGGGGTATCAAACAGAACTCCTCTTTGTTGATTCATAGCTTCAAGCACCTCTAATGAGACTATTAAAAGAGCAGCTAGATAATTTAATCAGTTATCCTATAACTAAGAGACCCTCACAATAGAAGATGATATTTTGTGTTTTTAGATGGCTTAACCAATAGGGCATTGGGAACCTTGGTTTATGTGAAACGCTTATAGACACTAAGTGACTGTCTACAAGAGTGTATAGACTTGTAGGAAAACCTAGCAGATGACCTAACTATTCCAGAGAACCTCAAAAAATGGGAGGATACTATTAGTAATGAAACCTCTAATACCATCTATGTAGAAGAACTCGCAGATGTAGTAGCAAAGAAGCTAGTTATTCAAGGACATAAAAACTTCTAGAACCCTCCACTAAGCGTTCCCATTTTAAGAAGGTGCATGCATTGTGGTGAGGACCATCCATCTCATATGTGTGAAAGAGGAGGGCCAATACCCCCACAACCTTATCAATAGAATTGGCAACAAATAGACATACCCAATTTGTATTGTTACATTGAATAGAAATACAATAATCATAGCATAGAAAATTTCCCCTTCAATAGACAACCTAGACACTCTACACCACCACAATATTGACCTTATGCATACCCCCAAAAAATTAAGGCAGAGAGGTTCCTAGATACACTCCATACAAAGGACCACATAAGGCACTGAGAGATATGAGTACACAAGATACAATCAACCTCAACCTATGTTAGGGGAACAACCCCCACATCCTTAAAATGTAGTGCATGTGAAGTAGGCTTAAATACAAGAGAACTTGGAGAGATCCATCGTGCTAGCCACTCCATTGACAACCACATAAAATCTTAACTAGGGATTTGAGTAGACCCAAGGAGACTACTACCCCTATGATACTAGTTTTGTTAGGTATCACTAGGCCTATGAGCAACCTTATTATGGATGTGAGAACTATGAGAGCTCATATGGACGTGAATATGCCAATCTCATGTAATCGCCCCTAGGCCCCTAGTTCCAAATGGACCCACAACAAGACCCCCTAGACCAAGAGGATCATGCTATAGATATGGTGGAGATCATTTCATTTGGGAGTTTACTTTGCCTTAGAACCCACCTTCCCCATATGTCTCGAAAAGGATATTGTAGTGATTGTGGCAGAGAACATTTATTTAGAGATTGTTGAAAGAACCCTAATAAAGTCTCAAACATTGCTCAAATTAATGTGAATGAGGTAATCGAGACCTATGGAAGTGCCAAAGAATACAAAGTGCCTCTAAAAGCCATTACCGGAGTCAAGACTAGGGAAACCTTAGAAAGAGAAGAAAAATGTAATGCCAAGATCGAGAAAGAGCCAAAATCTAGAAATATAATTGTAAAAGACTCTTAAGAACCTGATGATAACCAAAAATCTATAAAAGGCTCAAAGATGGAAGGAAAGATGAGAAAAAAATGAAAGCAAATGGATTAAAAAAGAGAGGAAGAGAAAGAATAGAATCTAAAAGAGATTTAGCTAAGAGAAAGCTACTCGACAAACAAGAGATCCACTTTGGTGATAAGGAAACCAAATGAGGAACATGTAGGATCAATTTCAGCGAATCTCATGTTTGAAGATTTAAACATGTGGTTAAAAGCATATCAGTCTAAGAGAGACACATGGCTAAGTCTAGAGCAACACAGAAGAATCTACCCAAGAGGAGACCTTGAAAAACACAAGAATCTACCCAAGAGCATACCTTGATAAAGAAAGTATTGAAATATGTAAGAAATTAGTTGAGATTGCCCAAACCATGCTAGAAAAACCTATAGCAAACCTCCTTAAGAATAGGATTTGTGAAGCACAATTTCAAGGATGTGTGGAAACCTTCAATTCACGACCAAAGAAGGATAGTCAAGATGAGGAGTTGAGAGGAAACATAATTAATGAAGATGAAGATAAGAAATCTTTAATTCTCAAAGTAGAAGCTAACTAGCCACATGACCTTTTGGGCTAGAGTTCAAGAAGACCCATGGAAAAAGAACGAAAACAAAATACCACATTTTGAAGAGTTAGACGCCTCAAAGAATCAACTAACATTAAAATCTAAAGTGATCTATGAGGAATTTTCAAACCTAGAACACAATAGAGAGAAAGGAATGATTATGACAATGCTTCTTAATTACATGGGAGAATACAAGCAAAGATTTGAATTTTTCCATGCACCCACAATTAGGGAAGGAGAACAACAAATTACAATATGAAGTCTCTAACACATTATCCAAGTTCAAAACAACTAAAGTCCAATGCTCCTTAATGTTGGAGGATTCGCTCCAAGTCAAACCTTAGTTGTGGATGCAATTAGCTCTATAGTTGAATTGGGAAGAGATAGACACACTGATAGAAAAAGATAAAGTGGACACAACACCCACAAAAAAACTTCCAATTGACAAACTGGGAGAATTTAGTGATGGAGATTAAGGAAATACATGCCTCGCACTTACATCTAGAGGATACATGACCAGAGCAGTTCTAGACACAGGAGCGGGCTTAGGGATAGAAACCAAGGAAATATTGGAAAATGGGGAAAACTATCCCTATGATCTAGTCGAATGAAATTACAATTTGTAGAGGATCATGTTGAAAAACCTCTAGGAATCCTAGAAAAGTGCATCCTAACTACTTATGGAGTGGAGTTTGAACACAGGCTAGCTATATGTCAGTTTGGAAAAGAATTTAATTATGAGATGATCTTAGGACAACCCTTTATGAGGCAATCGAGGGTAGCACAAGATTGGGGAAGACATGCATTATGCCTCCAACATCAAGGTGCCACAACCAAATTAAGTTGCACACTTCTCCATAAAAAGATGTACCACCCGTGCAAGTGGAGCGAAAAAGAATGGAACCAAGTCTCTACATGGGTAGTCGTCCATAAAAAGAATGGACATGATGCAAGTCTCTACATGGTAGTCCTATAAGAAGTAGAAGCAAGATAATTGGTAGAAAAAGAATGGAGAGAGAACTATGAAAGCATAGAAATGGAACGTGCATTTTATTCAAAAGATCAATACCTAAAAGAGATAAACCAACAAGACACCCAAGGGAACACTAAGGTACTAGCCATAGGAAAGTATCAAGAAAAACCTAAAGTTGAGAGAACCAAAATTCCATAAGATCCATATCATGAATCATTTGAAGTACTTGAACATTTCAAAAGGTATGAAGTTGAAGAAAGAAAAATAGCCATTCAAATTCCAAAAAGAGAAGCTCAAGCAGTAGCTTCTGACAACAAAGAACAAACTAAAAATGTAATAGTAACAATTGAAGGAGAAGAAGAGATATGCACATATATACATAAGAATGTATCAATAAAAGATGAGCAAGAACTAATATACTTGATCTGAGAATATAGATATGTGTTTGTTTGGATATATAAAGATCTTAAAGGCATGGATCTCTCTATTTGTTCCCACAAAACTCCAATGACCATACATCAACAATGATGTATATCCCATAAAGATGAAAGAGGAGGTTGATAAGATATTCAAGACTAAGTTTATATACAAAATTGAACACACTGAATGGGTATCACCCTTGGTAGTAGTGCCAACAAAAATTCGAAAACTTAGGATTTCTATTAACTTGAAAAAGGTTAATGTAGCTACCATTTGTGATAGTTATCCCCTACCCATTATAGACCATCTCTTGTTGAAACAAGTTCATGGCAAGTCTAAGAAAAGGCTTGAAACTTCAAATGTCATAAAAAACTTATGCTATAATTGAAGCAAATGTCAAAGCTTTGAAGAGTTCACTTATGAACTCACCCTTGTAACTCTTTGAGTATTTACTTGATATAAAAGTGAAGGAATCAAAAGTGGTTGAATCCACTTGATGAGAAAGGAAAGAAAAGTCACAAATGCATGATTGAGATAGTTGAGAATCAATCACTAATAATTTGTAAAAGTGGTTTAGGTGAGCAAGATTCAAATTCAAATCTTGGCTCCAAGCATCACTATATATACACATGATTTGGTTGCGGGTTCTACATACTCATTAGCTGAGTTTCTTGCTATATCCAAGTGTGATCGTAAGGCACACACATGTACCAATAAGTCCTTGATAATCAGCAAACCCTCATCTAAACTTAGGCTAGATGGAAGACCCTAAGTCAGATACATGTGTGAAAGATCACAGACTTACAAAAGTACCAAAGAATGCTCACAAATTTGCTACCAGAAATCCTTAAACTCATATAAACATACCTTCTCTAACACCTCATCCAAATATGCATAAAGCATACACGTACGGATTCCCTTGTATCTATGCCGAATAGGACTCCTCTTGATATGGATGCTACTGCCTCCATAAACTCCAAGTAGTACCTATGTGCATAAAGAGAATATGTACTTGAAATCTTAACATAAGATGCAAATCTTATGTTAACCACCATCCAATGTCTTTGAAGTAACTCGAAATCTTCATGTAGAAGGCAATCTCCAAATACATCATGTGAATGGCCAATCTACACTGCCAAGCTGCTAATAACCTCTCCATAAGCAAGAGTGTAAGCACACTCTTTCTTCTCTAAGAATAACTCCATAGCTACTCCTCAAGATGCTCCAAGATAGCACCATGGCTGCCCCATGTGCTAAGAACATCACCTCTATTGAGGTACCAAAGCTCCAAAGCTTGGTGTTGAATTGGTGCAAGGATACTTTAACAATGAGCCAAACATGTTATATAGTATTGTGTATCCTTGAAAAGCACCATCAAAAGCTATACGATCGCATAAAGCACATATCGAAAAAAAACAATTATGCGAATTCAAATTCGGTGCCGTCTATCTTTTCTTTCCAAAAGCATGATAAAAAGAATTTCGCATTCGTTGCGCTATCCAGGACTTGAATGCGGGTGGGTTCGATAGGAGGACGCTGATCTATCGAAGGCACTCCTGCCGTTTTCTTGTAGAGAGACTAGGATCCAAGTGTACATATACTATAACCTGGAATAAATTTTGACCAATTGGGACATTGAATAAAATTTTTCCAACAATCCCCCTTGCAATGTCACAATGATACAAACTGGACTAGATATGCAACTTCATTCATAAGCTTCAAACTTGTACTCCCGAGTTGACCTTGCAACCTTTTCTTGAAAAGTCTTCTTCAAAACTGAATTTGACTTTCCTTCAAATTTCAAAAACCTGAACTTGCTGAATATGAACCATAATACTTGAGAAAATATGCAAACTAGATATCCAATAGTGTACTCATCAAGTAATCAGTGCTTGACAACAAATGTAGTATGTACTGACTCTGAACCTGCTATCTCTTGTCTTCTTAAACCTGAAAACATACACTAGGATCCACATATTTTCATTTACCTTATAGAAGGTTTCTCAATGTACTTCTATTGTGTCATGTAAATACACTAAACATAGTCAAGAACTGAATCCTGGAACCTATGACTGACAACTCACAACTTAGTCTATTATGAACACTGTTGGTTCACCTTTGACTATACTCAAGTCAAGTCAACTCAACTCAACTTATGAGTCTCATCAAAATATGATATCTATGATGTCTATCATATCTATGATGTCATCACCTCTTCATCTTTATTCAATCTGTAAATCCTTCATACTTCTTTCCTTCAGAACCTGGTATAAACATATATGTGTGCACTTTTGAAAACATACCTCTCTGAAATATCAAGTTTCTCTTCAATAGAACTCTAGAACTTTCTTCTGAATAGGAACATCCTAACAGGAACTTTCTCTAGACATTCTTCTTCCTCCTTCTTCTTTCAAAGCTGGAACATAAAGAGAAACTGACAAAAGAAATATAGGAATACCTAGAGATATGACTCTGTATTCTTTTATATATGGCTGAAAATAAGTCTTCATGTTTCATTACCCCACTGGATGATTTAACTCTAGTATCCATAATTATTCAAATTATATCAGTCTTTATGAAATTTGGAACGTCTTCCTTCTTTCAATAAATATGATCTTTAGTGATCAATACCTATTTCTAAAACAAAATCTTTGAACCCTCTTTATTAGCACTGTACACATGCCAATAGCTTTCCTTTCATTCCTCAGCTTCCCAAATTATAGAATAAGGTTAGATGATCTATCTTAAAAACCTTACTGAAAGCATTTGAGGATTGATAACCTTCTGCAACATAACAAGTATCTTTTTCTAGTCCTCTACACCACAAATATGAAAGAATTTGAATCTTTGACTTACTTCCTCCAATGTTAAGAATCTTTACAAATAGAGGATAGACAACTGACTCATAAATACTCAAGATCTTTCATGATCATTCAAAATCATCCAAGATCATACAAGATCATACAAGATCATACAAGGTCTATGATCTTTCCAACAAAATACCTGTGTAGAATCTGCTCTCATCAAACCTTCATGACTGAATGTTTGATTTATTACCTGGATATCTCAAAGTTTCCATGCTTCCTACAAAGTTGTACAACTTTTCTTCAAACAAATCCTTCGCAAGAATCTGCAACTCCTACTTGAAACATAAGTGAACAAACTTCTCACCTTGAGAACTCCAAAAGCTGCAAGTTTGATACTTCATATCTTCATATTCTACCCGGGTGAAATGTGATAGTACCTACTTGATTTTCTTGTGGCTAACTCCACTTCTCAATCAAGTGTTAGGATCTGATGGAACACCTTTTCGAATACAAGCATGTATCCAAAAATCAAGACAATCATAGAAAGTAGATTCTCCAATTGACTAGTACATAAAAAAATCTGAAATTTTTGAAGTTTTTGAAAATATTGAATATGAGGTAACTTTTTCAAACACAAACCTCAATCCAACTCTTCAACATCTACTAAAAGAAACTCTATTACCTCAAGAGTTACATAAAGAAGAAATATACTTCTCTGCAACTTATCATATACCAAGTAGCTTTGTATTGATACTCCAAGAATTCTTTAAGGGAACATATAAGATGCCTGCTCAAAAGCTTAAACTAAAATATTACTCATACATATATGAGTCAAAACATATATCTGCTTCATTTCTATCCCTCAATGCAATTCTTTGTCAAATCTACTAAATCATGACCAAGTGTAATGCAAAACAAGAAACTGCTTCTTTTTTAGACTATCTTCACACAAGATGTTCTAGTAGACTTGCAAAGTCTTTGGGTGTAGAGGATAAAATAAGAAAATTATATGGGAAATGTATGAGAAAAGGAAGCCTTACATTTCTTTTGGAAATGATTGGCTTTCTTCTTCTGCATCTTTCTTCCACCTGATGATGTCAACATCTTCAAACTTCTCTTTCATACCTTTTGTTCTCTTCATCTTGAAGTAGCAAGCACTCCTAACTTCTTCAAATGAACTCTTTCTCTTCCTCTAAACAAAACAAACATGGTAAACAAATGGAAGTGAATATAGAATCATGTTTTATCATCTCCTCATATCTCTGAATCAAAACTTTGCTTCAAATGTGACTGATATGACTAAATTCACCAACCTTTTGTTTGAATGATGAATTACCTTTCTAGAGTTACCTCTCTAGATACCTAGATCATATTTTGTATCTAGATAAAAAAACTTCCAACCAGCTTACAACACAAGATTGGTTGAAAACAAAACTTATGCTCTCCTCATTTGTCTTCTTAGATGAGCTTTCTTGTCATGAAAGAGATCTCTCAAAACTCTCTAGAAAATGTTCGAGATAGATGTCTGTGCAAGCATGCAAACAACACAAGGAAGGAGAAGAAGCTTGGAGCACTCCACACAATACTGAATGTATTACTAGAGAATGTACAAAGATAAGTAGTCCATTAGGGCAATAGGCGTATATAGAAGCCGGGGGAAAAAAACCTCCTAAATAGGGAAAAAAGTGCCCTGGTGGTTCTAGTGTGTTCACACACATCACTACCTAAATATATCAACAAATCCCCCCTGGGAGTGATGCGGTTGAACAAGGAGCTAACATTTAGGTATAAGGAAGTGCCAAGATATGTGGAAATCACTTCACAAAAGTAAGTAAGCCCAAAGTTTTACAGAAAGCTTCAAACTTCTCCCTAGGCAGAGCCTTCGTGAAAAGGTCTGCAATGTTCTCTTGCGTGGGCACATATGCCAAGCTGATCTCCCCAGCAGAGAACCTCTCCCTGACATAGTGATAATGCACCTCAATGTGCGTAGTGCTAGAATGGAACACAGGGTTCCTCGCAACTTCCAATGCACTCTGACTGTCAGTGAAGATGGTGGTGGCAGAAGTCTGACCAACACCAAAATCAGCCATAAGGCATCTGAGCCACACACACTCAACAGTCGTTGTGAAAGATGCCCTATACTCAGCCTCACAATAGGAAGTGGCCACAGTAGGCTGCTTCTTGGTCAACCAAGATATACATGAGCTACCAAGCATGAAGCAAAATCCATTAGTGGACACACGAGTGTCATAGCAACCAACCCAATCAGAGTTAGAAAAAGCATGAAAATCTGGTGGTAGTGCCCCTTGGGATAAAACAAGCCAAGTAGCCGAGTACCACTCAAGTAGCGAAAGATGTGCTTAACCGCCTGCCAATGCTTGACTCCTGGGAAATGCATAAACGTGCTCATCTTTGAGACAACAAACTGAATATCTGGTCGAGTAATGCATAAGTAAATCAAGCATCCAACAACCTGCTAATAGAGAACAACATCAAATGCATCTCCAGCATCATGAAGACTCAATCGTAAACCTGTGTCCATAGGAGTGGCAATAGGCTTATAGTCTTCAAGGCCAAAATGCTACAATAATGTGTCAATATATTTCGTTTGACACAAATCCATTCCACCATGAACTTGCATAAAGTGAATGCCCAAATAGTGATGCAAATGCCCCAAATCAAACATCTCAAATGAGGCATGCAAATCAACCTTAAAATCAGCAATATGCTTCTCAATAGCACCAGTGAGAAGCATGTCGTCAACATAGACAACAATGATCAGAAGCACATCAGTAGCATGCTTAACATATAAGGTGCTTTCAGTTGGACTGTTCTCAAAACTATGTGCAATCAGATAGGCATGCATCTTCTCATACCAAGCATGTGGAGCTTGATTTAAACCATATAATGCCTTCTTTAACCTGCTCACTTGGTTTTTAGGCTCTTTCTTCACAAAGCCACGGGGCTGAAAAACATACACTTCTTCATGCAAGTGAGCATTCAGAAATGTTGTTTTAATGTCCAAATGATGTACATTCCAATCATGATGAGCTGCAAGTGCACAAATGCTTCAAACAGTAGTCATACAGCATGTAGGTGCAAAGGTCTCATCAAAATCAATGCCTCTTTCCTATGCATAGCCCTTTGCAACAAGCCTAGCCTTATACCTGTCAATTATACCATCAGGTTTATGCTTCAGCTTGTATACCCACTTAGTGCCAATGGCCTTCTTGCCAGGACTAAGTACCATTCTTCATTATTGCATCATATTCAGATTGCATAGCAGCCATCCAATTTTCTTAATTTTGTGCTTCATCAAACGAAACAGACTGAGTCTCATCATAGAGACTATATGCATCTATAGCATAGCAATCTGATGCAAAAGAGACACTATGAGAGCCTGATCGGGTACGATATGACAGAGGTGCATCTAATTTGCTGTCACGTAAGGTCTGCACCAGCCATTTTGTCATAGTTCTTGCCTGCTCAATATGAGCTCTCTCATCAATAAGTGCATCATGTAAATCTGCATCAGAAATGGAATGATCTGCATCATCACATGAAACCTACAAAGGCTGAGAAGTTGCCTCATTAGGACCAGCACTAGACTATCCACTTGTAAAAAAAGGAAGCAAAGTATCATACATGTCTTTAGAGCTAACATATGTCTTCTGAGTACATGAAAGCAATGGCTGAATAGCATCTTCCACAAAAACAACATCACGACTAACCAAAATTTGTTTAGTCTGTGGATGATACAGACGATAGCCTTTACTTTCAGAACTGTACCCAACTAAAATACATTTTACTACTTTATCATCTAATTTTCTACAATGTTGTTCAGGCACTAATGCATATGCCAAACAACCAAAAACACACAGATGAGCAGCAGATGGCTTGCGATCATGCTAAGCATCATATGGAGTGATAGACTACAACACTTTAGTGGGACACCTGTTTAGTACCTATGCTACACACAGGACAGCCTCAAGTCAGAAACTATGTAGTAAAGCCTGACTCTTGACCATACACCTCGCCATCTCCATGAGTGAATAGTTCTTTCCTTCAACAACTCCATTCTATTGAGGTGTATACAACACTGTACACTAGTGTTTTATCCCACGTTCATCCAAAAATGCATTAAAATCACAAGACATATATTCCCCCCCTCGATCAGAACGGAGGGTGCCCATTTTACATGCTAATAGATTTCCAGCCAAAACCAAAAACTATTTGAAGCACATGAACACTTCAGACTTTTCCTTCAATGGATATACCCATGCATGCCTGTAAAAATCATCGATGAAATTCACGAAGTAAAGATGATTCCCAGAAGAAGGTGTCTGCATAGGACCACATACATCAGTATGTACAAGCTGCAATTTTTGAGTAGCCTGAACTGAACCATCTTTTGGAAAGGATGAATGCTGCATTTTGCCCAAAATATAGCCTTCACAAACATGTTTTCCAGGTGCCTCAAGTTTGGGCAAAAAGGACACCATTTTAGATTTTTGCAGGCATAGCAAACTAGCAAAATTCACATGACCAAAGCATGCATGCCAAAGCTTTGCATCTGACATAGCTTGAGAATCATTTACTGCACCTACCAAATCATTTGCAGATCTTTCATAGTCTATGAGCTTATACAACCCACGACATAAAATGACAGAAGCAATAATCACATCGCCATTTGACAAATCATGAACTATACACCTGTCATCAATAAATTTCACAACCAAGCCAATCTTGGCTAATGCACAAACTGATAACATGTTCTTCTTGATAAATGGCACAAATAAAGCATCTGATAAAGTGAAAGAACTACCATTAGCGTGTTTTCTACATAGATTCAGGTTGTTCAAATCATGTGCCAGGAAATGTGGCACTCCTATCAGATTTAGAAGATCCAAGGAATAAGCATGAGGTACAAACAGGAGATGACACAAAACATCCTGTGGAGAAAATAGGCAATGTCAAAGCACCTGATGGAAACATCAACCTACTCAGTAAGGTACTCTAGTCCCTACCATTACAAAGAATTTGATAAGTGTTGGGAAGATAGTAGAGAAAGGGTTGCAAGTGAGGTTCACAAAAGTAGGAGCATTTGTTGAAGATCCAAGTCAAGGATTGAGAAGAATTGCAAAAGGTGAAAAGGCAGGTAGATTGTTCACATTTGAATTACAAGACACTAGAAACATTGCTCTCTTTAATTATGGTAGCCAGACACTCACAGAATTGGTAGTATGGCACAAAAGGTTAGCACATATTGGTGAAAGTTCATTAAAGCAAATTTGCAGGGACCAAAGTGTACTTGGACTCCCTAACTTGTCAAAACAACATATGATTTATAAGTGTAGTGCATGTCAATTTGGAAAGTCTCACAGGTTACCATTCATGAAGAAAGGTTATATGCATGGAGATCTCTTGGAGTTGGTTCATACAGATGTATGGGGACCTAGCAAGGAAGCTTCAATATCTGGATCAAGGTATTATGTCTCCTTTATTGATGATTGCAGCAGATGGACTATCCTATTCTTTATGAAACACAAAGATTAAGTTTTTTCATGTTTCAAAAGATATTTGGCTCTTGTGGAGAATCAAACAGGTAAATCACTAAAAAGGCTAAGGTTAGATGGAGGGGGAGAATACTTCTCCCATGAGTTTTATTCTTTTCTTCAAGAAAGAGGAATCAAAAGAGAGGTAACTACAAGGTACACTCCTAAGCAAAATGGAGTGGTAGAAAGGAGGAATAGGACAATTGTTGAAGCTGCAAGGTCCATGTTAAATGAAAAGCATTCACCTAATTATCTATGGGCTGAGGCTGTATCTACAACCACTTACTTGATTAACAGGTTGCCTTCAAAATCCCTTGATGGGATGACTCCATATGAGGCTTGGAATGGAAGAAGAGCAAGCTTAGATCATTGTAAAATTTTTGGATGTATTACTTTTGCTCATGTTCCTTCACAGGTTAGAGGCAAGATGGATCCAAAGGCAGAAAGGTGTGTATTTATTGGATATGACAACAATCAGAAGGGCTACAGGTTATACAACCCTACCAACAAAGGATTCTTGGTAAGCAGAGATGTAGTTTTTGATGAAAACAATTCATGGTATCAAGATTCATGCAGGAAGGTCAATTTACCATATAATCTTGAAGAAGATTTTCCAAAGCTTGGTAGAGAACAACCAAAGATTGAAGAACAAGACACCTCGGAGGATGATGAAGAATCTCATATGGAAAAGATCAAAGCATGGAAGTCTAAAGGTAAAGCAAAATTGCAGGAACTTGGACATGAGGCATAATCATCACATCATGGCCTAAGAAGATCTATGAGGGAAAAGAAAAAACAGGAATGGTATGGGTTTGACACCTCATTAGTAACTAAACATTCTATCTACATAGCACATGACATAAACCAAGAGGAGCCATCATCATTTGCAGAGGCCACAGCAAAATCAGAATGGAAGCATGCAATGAAGGAAGAGATTGAAGCACTTGAGGAAAACAACACTTGGGATTTGGTGCCCAAGACTTCATCCATGAAGGTAATAGGCTCAAGATGGGTCTATAAACCCAAGAAGAATTCTGATGGTTCCATTAACAGGTATAAGGCAAGGCTTGTAGCAAAAGGCTTTGCACAAACTCAGGGAATTGATTATGAGGAGACCTTCTCTCCTGTGGCAAAGATGCCTACTATTAGGGTTTTGCTTAGTATTGCCTCTTCCAAGAATTGGAAGATACTTCAACTAGATGTAAAGAATGCATTCTTGAATGGTTGGATAACAAAAGAGGTATATATGGCACAACCACCTGGTTTTGAGAATCAAGTTTATTCTGATTATGTGTGTAAACTTAACAAAGCATTGTATGGTCTCAAGCAAGCTCCAAGAGCTTGGAATTTCAGACTTGTTTCATTCTTGTAGGACAAAGGCTTTCAACCAAGCAAGGTAGATCCTTCACTCTTTATTAAAAAGAGTAATTTTGAGATCATCTACCTATGTGTATATGTAGATGATATTATATTGACAGGAAATGATGCAGATGGTATGAAGAAGATCAAAGGTCAGATGAGAGAAGAGTTCAAGATTAGTGATTTGGGTTCACTTACCTACTTCCTAGGCTTGGAAGTTTTCTACAAAGATCATGGTTTGTTTCTCACTCAAAGAAAGTACATTAAGGACATGTTGGCAAAATTCAAGATGCAAGATTGTAAGATTGCAGGTACTCCAATGGAGGTCAATCACAAATTGAGCTCACATGAAGGTGAACTCATAGAGGACATCACATCATATCAAAGTCTAGTGGGTAGTCTCAACTATGCCACATTGACAAGAGTAGATATATGTTACAGTGTGAGTGTGCTAAGTCAATTTATGCACACACCAAGGAAACCACATATGGATGCTGCCAAAAGGATTCTCAAGTATCTCAAAGGAACCATAAATGAAGGAATTTATTATCCTTATGTATCTGATTTAGGTTTGAAGCTATTTTCTGATGCAGATTGGGCTAGCTCCAAAGAAGATAGAAGGAGCACTTCAGGTTATCTTACCTTTGCAGGTTCAAAGCTTATTTCTTGGTCATCCAAGAAGCAACACACAGTTGCTCTTTCTTCTACTGAAGCTGAATATAGAGGTCTTGCCATAGCTACACAAGAAGCTATGTGGATGAAGACATTATTCAAAGATCTTGGATTGGAGTTTGGAACTCCAACTACTTTTGGTGACAATATGAGTTTTATTCATTTGGCTGCTAATCCTATTTTTCATGCAAGGACTAAACATATTGAAGTTCATTATCACTATGTATGAGAGAAGGTTCTAAGCAAAGAGATTCAAATATCATATGTGTCCACTCATCAACAATGTGCAGATATTCTAACCAAAGCATTGGATGGTACAAAGCTTTGCAAATTCAAGGCTATGATTGGTTTCCAGGTAATCTTGGAAGATTGAAGACCTCAAGCATACTTGGCTTGAGGGGGAGCTGTTGGAGCAAGTCTATGAAAAGCCTAAGTATTGGCTTGAGTCCCACAAAGTCATAGAAGAAGCCTTAAAATGAAGACTATGCAAAGTTCACTTGTGAACTACCTCTTGTAACTTTTGAAGAGTTTACTTAATGTAAAAGTGAAATAATCTTAAGTGGTTGAGTCAACTTGATCAAAACGGGAAAGAGGAGCCACGAATTTGTGATTTGTGGTAGGTAGAGAATCAAATCAATCACTGATTCATTGGAGAGTGATTGAGGGAAGTTAGCCTCCCAAACTCAACTATAAATAGATGGCAGTTTTAGTCGTGGTTAGAGAGACCTATGTGAAGACCTCCAAGAGCTGAGCTTTATGCCATATCAAGGTGTGATTCCAAGGCACACATATGTATCAGTAAGTCCATTGTATTGTACAAGCAATATACTTTCATTTTCATTATCATTTGGTTTCATATTTCCATGTTCTTGTGAAGTGTACTACTCACTGCCATATCTCTCAGTTTTCTCAGTCAGATTGCAGACTAATATAAGTCTACTATATGCTCATCAATTTTCATTTCATTGGGGTATTGCACTCTTCAGTTATGGTGAGTTGAAGTGAACCCTGTCTGTCATTTTCACTTCTTTGTCAGGTACCCCACTTTTTTACTCATCTTGTTAGAGTTGTTTCTCAGTATGTACTTATTTAAATTCAATGATTTAAAGCTTGTTGGCTTCAGCATACTATCTAGTATATGCATACACATTTTCATAATCATTGGATTCTTAAATCTGGATTTATGTGCATTTCTCTGCTCACTGGTCTCAAACTATAGCAGCCCGTGAAAATCGGAATGATGTCATCAGTTGCTAAACATCATTCTTAGTGTGTGGTTCATTATTTTTTATGAGATTACTCTTGAAAGTTAGCTCTTTACGTTAACTAGACTTCCCAAAGAGGAATTAAGCTAATTGCTGCTGTGCTCAGAGAATTATGCAAAACACTGGACATGTGTATGAACCAAAAATAGCAAATTAAAGTGTTGAATAGAACTCCCCAGATGAATCCTGCTAGATCTCTAGCAGACTTTGAGTTGCTTATACTGGCGAATAGAAATTGGTATTTATCTTTGGCACAAAAAGACAAAATAGCCTACATAAGCACTTTGATAGTGTGTTCAGAGGCTGAAACGAGCTCAAATTGTGATTTCGACACCACAGAGCAAAGCAGTTTTGATCTTGAGAATACGTTGAGTATGCTCACCAAAATTCGTTCGATTTTGAGACTACAAACGCAGGAGTGTCGACGGTGCCCAAGATGAAGCGACGACCTGCTCTGATACCAATTGTTGGAGATAGACGTCTATGGAAGCACGTGAACAACACAAGGAAGGAGAAGAAGCTTGGAGCACAACACACAATACTCAATGTATTACTAGAGAATGTACAAAGATAAGTAGCCCATTAGGGCAATAGGCGTATATACAAGCCGGGGGAAAAAAACCTCCTAAAGAGGGAAAAAAGTGCCTCGGTGGTCCTAGTGTGTTCACACACATCACTACCTAAATATATCAATAGAAAAACCTCTACATACCTATTTTGATGTAGCCTTTAACTTTCAAATAATGAAAGTGTATAAAAGCACTCCTTGAATCCTTCAAATCTCTTCATAATTGCTCTTCTAAGATATGACTTGCAAATGATAATCTCATCGTAGAAACTAATACCTGTGATCTGATATTGATGTGGTACCTTCATCTTCTCCAAACCATTCTTCTTCCTTGAATTTGAAGTAGCCTTCTCTTCATCAAGTCTTGGTCTTCAAACAATACTTCTATAAAGTATTTTCATACTCTTCCAAAAGTATTCCGCTGCTAAGAGATCATAAACTTCATACTCCACACTGATGAATAAACATGTGACTAAATTTTCTAATTGTCAAATATCTACTCATCTAGATTAAGTGTGTATGTCAAATGTCAAATGTTAGAAGATGCCCTTAAATCATATGTTGTAAACCTAGAAGTCTGGGAACTTGGGAATCTGAGAGCCTGAATGAACTCTGATATCAAAACCCTAAAGCTCTGATACCAAATGTTGGAAATGAGGTAGGCCCCTAACAAATCTCATAGGTCCAAGGTTCCATAGATCGAGCATATACAACATAGAATCTAGCAATCTTCCAAGATTGACAAAACATGAACATAACACATTTAATCATATAAATGATGATACCAATATTCAATGTACAATGTGGGAGTCAAAATCTCAACCACTCTATGTGAACAAAAATAGATGGATGAGTGAATATACAAATGTAACAAACATATTGAGATGTATGGACAAAAATCTGAATATATATGAGATGTGTGACCTAATAGGTTGTAGAAGAATGAATATGAGTGACAGAAAGAGGAAGGATCAGCCTAAAACTGATAATTAGCAAACCCTCATCTGAACTTAGGCTATGGAAGACCCTAAGTCAGATACATGTGTGAAAGATCACATACTTACAACAGTAGCAAAGAATGCTAACAACTTTGCTGCCAGAAATCCTCAAACTCATATGAACATATCTTCTCTAACACCTCATCCAAATATGCATAAAGCATACACGTATTGATTCTCTTGTACCTATGCTGAATAGGACTCCTCCTGACATGGATGCTACTGCCTCCATAAACTCCAAGTAGTACCTATGTGCATAAAGAGAATATGTACCTGAATTCTTAACATAAGATGCAAATCTTATGTTAAACACCATCCAATGTCTTTGAAGTAACCCAAAATCTTCATGTAGAAGACAATCTTCAAATACATCATGTGAATGACCGATGCACACCACCAAGCTGCTAATAGCCTCTCTATAAGCAAGAGTGTGAGCACACTCTTCTTCTCCAAGAAGAACTCCATAGCCGGTCCTCAACATGCTCAAAGATAGCACCATGGCTACCCCATGTGCTAAGAACATCACCTCTATTGAGGTACCAAAGCTCCAAAGCTTGGTCTTGAATTGGTGCAAGGATACTTTAACAATGAACCAAACATAATGTTATATAGTATTGTATATCCTTGAAAAGCACCATCAAAAGCTATACGATCGCATAAAGCACATATCAAAAGAAAACAATTAATCGAATTCAAATTTGGCATCGTTTGTCGTTTCTTTCCAAAATCATGATAAAAAAACTTTGCATTCGTTGCGCCGTCAAGGATTCAAGAGGATTGCAAAGGGTGAAAAGATAGGTAGATTATTCACATTTGAATTGCAAGACACTAGGAACATTGCTCTCTTTAATTATGGTAGTCAGACACTCACAAAATTGGAAGTATGGCACAAAAGGTTAGCAAATATTGGTGAAAGATCATTAAAGCAAAGTTGCAGGGACCAAAGTGTACTCGGACTCCCTAGTCTCTCAAAGCAACACATGATTTATAAGTGTACTGCATGTCAATTTGGAAAGTCTCACAGTTTACCACTCATGAAGAAAGGATATATGCATGGAGATCTCTTAGATTTGGTTCATACAGATGTATGGGGACCTAGCAAGGATGCTTCAATATCTCGATCACGGTATTATGTCTCCATCATTGATGATTGTAGTAGATGGACTATACTATACTTTATGAAACACAAGGATGAAGTCTTTTCATGCTTCAAAAGATATTTAGCTCTTGTGGAGAACCAAACAGGTAAAACACTAAAAAGCTAAGGTTAAATGTAGGGAGAGAGTACTTCTCCCATGAATTCGACTCTTTGTTCAAGAGAGGGGAATCAAAAGAGAGATTACTACAAGGTACACTCCTGAGCAAAATGGAGTGGCAAAAAGAAGGAATAGGACAATTGTTGAAGCTGCAAGGTCTATGTTAAATGAAAAAAACATATACCTATTTATGTATGGTCTTAGGCTATATGCACAACCACTTATTTGATTAATAGGTTACCTTCAAAATCAGTTGATGGCATTACACGATATGAGTCATGGAATGGAAGAAGACCAAGCTTGGATCATTGTAAGATTTTTGGATGTATTGATTATGCTCATGTTCCTTAGTGTAGAGGATGTTGGAGATAGATGTCTGCGGAAGCACGCGAATAGCACAAGGAAGAAGAAGAAGCTTGGAGCACAAACACACAATACTTAATGTATTACTGAGAATGTACAAAGATAAGTAGCCCATTAGGGCAATAGGCGTATATACAAGCCGGGGGAAAAAAACCTCCTAAAGAGGGAAAAAAGTGCCCCGGCGGTCCTAGTGTGTTCACACACATCACTACCTAAATATATCAACAAATCCCCCTTGGGAGTGATGTGGTGAACAAGTAGCTGGCACTCATGTATAAGGAAGTGCCAAGCTATGTGGAAATCATTCCACAAAAGGAAGTAAGCCCAAAGCTTTGCAGAAAGCTTCAAACTTCTCCCTAGGTAGAGCCTTCATGAAAAGGTTTGCAATGTTCTCCTACGTGGGCACCTATGCCAAGCTGATCTCCCCAGCAGAGCACCTCTCCCTGACATAGTGATAATGCACCTCAATGTGCTTAGTGCGAGCATGGAACATAGGGTTCCTCGCAACTGCCAATGCGCTCTGACTGTCAGTGAAGATGATGGTGGCATAAGACTGGCCAACACCCAAATGAGTTGTAAGGCATCTGAGCCACACACACTCAACAGTCGCTGTGAAAGCTGCCCTATACTCAGCCTCACAACTGGAAGTGGCCACAGTAGGATGCTTCTTGCTCAACCAAGATATACATGAGCTACCAAGCATGAAGCAAAAACCACTGGTGGACACACGAGTGTCATAGCAACTAGCCGAATTTGAGTCAGAAAAAGCATGCAAATCTGACGGTAGTGATCCCCCCTTGGGATAAAACAACCCAAGTAGCCGAGTACCACTCAAGTAGTGAAAGATGCGCTTAATCGCCTTCCAATGTGTGACTCTTGGGCAATGCATAAACCTGCTCATCTATGAGACAGCAAACTGAATATCTGGCCGAGTAATGCATAAGTAAATCAAGCATCCAGCAGCCTGCTGATAGAGAACCACATCAAATACATCTCCATCATCATGAAGACTCAATCATAAACTTGTCTCCATAGGAGTGGCAATACGCTTAAAGTCTTGAAGGCCAAAACGCTGCAATAATGTGTCAATATATTTTGTTTGACAGAAAGCCATTCCACCATCAACTTGCATAAATTGAATGCCCAAATAGTGATGCAAATGCCCCAAATCAAACATCTCAAATGAGGCATGCAAATCAGCCTTGAAATCAGCAATATGCTTCACAATAGGACCAGTGAGCAGCATGTCATCAACATAGACAACAATGATCAGAAGCACATCAATAGCGCGCTTAACATATAAGGTGCTTTCAGTTGGACTGTTCACAAAATCATGTGCAACCAAATAGGCATGTATCTTCTCATACCAAGCACGTGGTGCTTGCTTTAAACCATATAATGCCTTCTTTAACTTGCACACTTGATTTTCATGCCCTTTCTGCACAAAGCCACGGGGCTGAAAAACATACACTTCTTCATGCAAGTCACCATTGAGAAATGCTATTTTAATTTCCAACTGATGTACATTCCAACCACGATGGGCTGCAAGTGCACAAATGCTCCGAACAGTAGTCATACCACATGTAGGTACAAAGGTCTCATCAAAATCAATGCCTCTTTCCTACGCATAACCCTTTGCAACAAGCCTAGCCTTATACCTGTCAACTGTACCATCAGGTTTACGCTTCAGCTTGTATACCCACTTAGTGCCAATGGCCTTCTTGCCAAGAGGCAAGTCACATAAAGACCATGTACCATTCTTCATTGTAGCATCATATTCACATTGCATGGCAGCCATCCAATTTTTTGAGTTTTGTGCTTCATCAAAAGAAAAAGACTCATTCTCATCACAGAGACTAGACGCAGCCATAGCATAGCAATCTGATGCAAAGGAGGCACTATGAGAGCCTGAACGAGTACGATATGACAAAGGTGCATCTAATTTGCTGTCACGCAAAGTCTGCACCAGCCATTTTGGCATAGTTTTTGCCTGCTCAATATCAGCTCTCTCATCAACAAGTGCATCATGTAAAACTGCATCAGAAATAGAATGATCTGCATCATCATATGAAACCTGCAAGGCTGAGAAGTTGCCTCATTAGGACCAGCACTAGACTGTCCACCTATAGAAAGAGGCATCAACGTATCATACATGTCTTTGGAGCTAACAGATGTCTCCTTAGTACATGAAAGCAATGGTTGCATAGCATCTTCCACAAAGACAACATCACGGCTAACCAGAATGCGTTTAGTCTGTGGATGATACAGACGATAGCCTTTACTTTGAGAACTGTACCCAACAAAAATACATTTTACTGCCTTATCATCCAATTTTTTGCGATGTTGTTTAGGCACTAATGCATATGCCAAACAACCAAAAACACGCAGATGAGCAACAGATGGCTTGCAGTCATGGCAAGCCTCATATGGAGTGATAGACTGCAGCGCTTTAGTGGGACACTTGTTCAGTACATATGCTGCGCACATGACAGCCTCAAGCCAGAAACTATGTGGTAAAGCCTGACTCTTGACCATGCACCTCGCCATCTCCATAAGTGACCTCTTCTTTCCTTCAGCAACTCCATTCTGTTGAGGTGTATACGGCACTGTACACTGGTGTTTTATCCCACGTTCAGCCAGAAATGCATTAAAATGAGAAGACATATATTCCCCCCCTCGATCAGAACGGAGGGTGCCCATTTTACATGCTGACAGATTTTCAGCCAAAACCAAAAACTGTTTAAATCACATGAACACTTCAGACTTTGCTTTGAGTGGATATACCCATGCATGCGTGGAAAAATCATCAATGAAAGTCACGAAGTAAAGGTAATTGCCAAAAGAGGGTTTCTGCATAGGACCACAGACATCACTATGTACAAGCTACAATTTCTACGTAGCCCGAACTGAACCATCTTTTGGAAAGGAGGAACGCTGCATTTTGCCCAAAATACAGCCTTCACATACATGTTTTCCAGGTGCCTCAAGCTTGGGCAAAGAAGACACCATATCAGATTTCTGCAGGTGTAGCAAACTAGCAAAATTCAGATGATCAAAGCGTGCATGCCAAAGCTTTGCATCTGACATAGCCTGAGAATCATGAACTGCACATGCCAAATTATTCACAGATCTTTCATAGTCTATGAGCTTATACAACCCACGACACAAAACGCCAGAAGCAATAATCACATTGCCATTTGATAGATCATGAACTGTACACCTGTCATCAACAAATTTCACAACCAAGCCAATCTTGGCTAATGCAGAAACTGATAACAGATTCTTCTTGATCCCTGGCATAAATAAAGCATCTGACAGGGTGAAAGAACTACCAACTCCCATAACAGGATAAGAGGAGTTATTGGCGCATGTGACAGTATTCCTTGTAGGGGCAGGCTCGAGTGAAGAGAAGAAACTGCTCTACGAGGTAATATGTTTGGTCGCCCCACTATCAAAGTACCAAACATCTGAGTCCACTACAGACATGCACTGGTCATGAGAAGATGGGTCAAAACTGCAAACAGTAGTAAACACCCATTCTTCTTCCTAGACAAGATTAGCAGACTCTATTTTTGGTGTAGAGGCTTCTGCAACAACCATTCCAGCCTCCTTTTTCTTTGCCTCTTTTGCAGCCAGTTTTGGACAGTTCTTTATGATATGATCATTCCCTTTACAGTACTTGCAAAACAATTTCTGCTTTTCTGATTTCTTCTCATCTTTATCTTGGTTCTTCGAACGTGCAGCATTTGCAGATTTCTGCTTACTAGTAGAAGAGCTCCATTTTCCTTTACCCTTCTGACTAGCCAGGAAAGCTTGATCTGCAACACGCATAATGGACCTGTTCTGCCTAGATTGATCTTCCTGCAATAAAACAGAGACTAACTCCTCAAATGATAAGGCATTCGGATTGCCTTTCATCATCAACCGAAGAGTAGAAGCAAAACTTTGATATGAATCAGGAAGACCATTCAGAACGGTCTGCACAAGTGAGCTATCTGGTATAACCTCATCAGCAGAAATCAACTGTTCCTTCAAATCTTTGATCTTCGTTAGGAAACTATCCATAGAATCACCTTCATTCATGTGCTCACTCTCCAACTATTTTCGGAGGTAAGCAACACGAGCCTCATTCCTAGCTTGATACAATGTGGTAAGTGTATCCCAAGCATCCCTAGCTGTTCTGCAAGAGCGAATATGAGGAATAATGGCACGTTTGACAGACAAAGCTATCAATGCATGTGACTGGGCATCTTTGCCATCCCAATGAATTTGCTCTACAGTAGGTGCAACAGAAACAACAGCACGAACAGGAATCTGTGCAATATCATCTTCGACACCATCTTCATCAGCTCCAACACTTGTATTTGCAGTACCTATCATTACACGTGTAACAAGACATCTTTCAACACCCTGCACAATGTTTCACAATCCTTTTGCAACCAAAACATGTCGCATCATATAAGCCCACAATGGGTAGTTGGTACCATCCAACTTATCCTCAACAGCCAACATACGGAATACATCACTACTTTCAGCCATGGCCGGTGACTAAAATACCTTGATGCAGAAAATTGACTGTATCTCAAAAAGTTGAACAGAACTGCCTAGACGAGTTTTGCTAGACCTGTAGCAGACTTTGAGACGCTTAAAGTGGCAAACAGAAACTGGTATATACTTTTGGCACAAAAAGACAAAATAGCCTGCACAAGCGTTGTGATAGTGCGTTCGGAGACCGAAACGAGCTCAGATCACGATTTCGGCACCATAGAGCGAAGCAATTTCGATCTTCGAAACACCCTAAGTATGCTCACCAAAATTCGTGCGATTTTGAGACTGCAAATAGAGGAGTGTCGACGGTGCCCTAGATGAAGCGATGACCTTCTCTGATACCAATTATTGGAGATAGATGTCTGCAGAAGCACGCGAACAGCACAAGGAAGAAGAAGAAGCTTGGAGCACAAACACACAATACTGAATGTATTACTAGAGAATGTACAAAGATAAGTAGCCCATTAGGGCAATAGGTGTATATACAAGCCGGGGGAAAAAAACCTCCTAAAGAGGGAAAAAAGTGCCCCGGCGGTCCTAGTGTGTTCACACACATCGCTACCTAAATATATCAACAGAGGAAAGATGGATCCAAAATCTGAAAGACGTGTGTTCATTGGATATGACAAGAACCAAAAAGGCTACAAGCTATACAACCCAACCAAAGGATTCTTTGTGAGTAGAGAAGTAGTATTTGATGAGAATAGTTGTTTGTATGAAGACTCATGTAGCAAGATCAAATTACCTTATGATCTTGAAGAAGATTTTCCAAAACTTGTCAAGCATAACCCTTCTAAAATTGAAGAACAGGATACTTCAGAAGAAGATGAAGAACTCATTTTGAAAAACTCAAAATGTGGAAGTCTAAAGGTAAAGCTAAAATGCAGGAACTTGGACAAGAGGTAGAATCATCACATCAGGGCCTAAGAAGGTCCATGAGGGAGAAATGAATAGTAGAGAGGTATGGGTTTGATAGTTCTTTAGTTACTAAACATTCAATCTGTCTAGCACAAGACATAAATCAAGAGCAACCCTCAACATTTGAGGAAGCAAAGAAGAAATTAGAGTGGAGGCATGCAATGGAAGAAGAAATTGAAGCTCTTGAGGAAAATAGCACTTGGGAATCAGTTCCCAACTCTTCATCAATGAAAGTGATAGGTTTAAGATGGATTTACAAATTGAAGAAGAACTGCGATGGCTCTATCAATAGGTATAAGGCAAGGCTTTTGGCAAAAGTCTTTGCACAAACTCAAGGAATTGATTATGAGGAGACTTTCTCTCCTGTGGCAAAGATGCCTACAATTAGAGTCCTACTTCGTATTGCTTCTTCCAAGAATTGCAAGATACTTCAATTGGATGTAAAAAATGCATTTCTTAATGGATGGATAATAGAAGAGGTGTATATGGCACAACCACCTTGTTTTGAGAATCAAGTACATCTTGATTATGTGCATAAGCTTAATAAAGCTGTATATGGACTCAAACAAGCCCCAAGGATTTGGAATCAGAAGCTTATTTCATTCTTGCACGATAAAGGATTTCAACCTAGCAAGGTAGATCCATCAATGTTCATCAAAAAGAGTAATTCGGAAGTCATCTATTTGTGTGTGTGTGTGTGTGGACGATATTGTAATTACAAGAAATGATGTACATAGGATAAAGAAGATCAAGAAGCAGATGCAAGAAGAGTTCAAGCTAAGTGAATTTGTTTCACTTACATACTTCCTAGGATTGGAAGTAGTATACAGAGATCATGGTTTATTCCTTACTCAAAGGAAATACATTAAGGGCTTTTTGACAAAGTTCAAGATGCAAGATTGCAGGATTGCAGGTACTCCAATGGAGGTTAATCATAAATTGAGCTCACATGAAGGTGAACTCATAGAAGATATAACAGGTTATCAAAGTCATGTGGGTAGTTTGAACTATGCTACATTGACAAGAGTAGATATATGTTATAGTGTGAGTGTGCTAAGTCAATTTATGCACACACCTAGGAAACCTCACATGGATTCTGCCAAGAGGATACTCAGATATCTCGAAGGAACCATGAGTGAAGGGTTATACTACCCTTATGTATCTGATTTAAGTGTAAAGTTATTCTCTCATGCAGATTAGGCTAGCTCTAAGGAAGATAGAAGGAGCACCTTAGGAAATCTTACCTTTGTAGGGTCAAAACTTGTCTCATGGTCATCTAAGAAGAAACCCATAGTTGCTTTCTCTTCCACACAAGCTGACAATAGGTCTTGCTATAGCTACTCAAGAAGCAATGTGGATGAAGACACTATTCATGGATCTTGGATTGGAGATTGGAACTCCAAGTATTTTTGGTGACAACATGAGTTCCATTCACTTGGCTACCAATCCAATCTTTCATGCAAGGTCTAAACATATTGAAGTGCATTACCACTATGTAAGAGAGAAGATTATCAGCAAGGAAACTTATCTATCGTATGTGTCAACTCATCAACAAGGTGGAGAGGTTTTAACCAAAGCATTAGATGGCTTAGAACTCACTAAATTCAAAGGTATGATTGGTTTGCAGGTAATCTTGGAAGATTGAAGAACTCAAGCTTACTTGACTCGAGGGGGATCTGTTGGACAAGTTCATGGCAAGTCTAAAAAAAGGCTTGAGTCTTCAAATGTCATAAAAACTGTATGCTATAATTGAAGCAAATGCTAAAGCTTTGAAGAGTTCACTTCTGAACTCACCCTTAATGTAACTATTTGAGTATTTACTTGATATAAAAGTGAACGAATCAAAAGTGGTTGAGTCCACTTGATGAGAAGGGAAAGAAAAGACACAAATTTGTGATTGAGTTAGTTGAGAATCAAGCACTAAGAATTCGGAAAAGTGGTTTAAGTGAGCAAGATTCAAATTCAAATCTTGGCTCCAAGCATCACTATATATACATATGATTTAGTCACGGGTTATACATACTCATTATCTGCACTTCTTGCCATATTAGAGTGTGATCTCAAGGCACACACATGTACGAGTAAGTCCATTGTAATTTACATTCAATATACATTTGAATTAATAGTCATTTGTGACCATATCTTCATGCCTATGTGAATGTATTGTTCATTGTCATACATCTTGGTTTCTTAGTCAAATTGTAGAGATGGTTTCTCTGAGCATGATCCATCATTTTCAGTGATTTAACTTGTTAAAGTTACCTCCTTAAATCTACTAGATACTCGTAAAGTTGTGTTGCATTTGGATGTCTCAATCATGAGATATAAGAAGTCGTCTATATCTTTGCATACTTTACTACTATGTTAGTACTCCATCAGGACAGTGCTTTTCTCAGAGCTTCTTGGGATTGTCAGATATTAGCATATCGTTTCTCACTAGTCTGATGACTCTTGTAGCCCGTGAATGTTGGGATGAAGCTATGATTTGCTAAACTTCTTTCTGAACAGGTAGTCCATCATTTTTTATGAAATCACTCATGATTGTTAGGTTACTAAGTTGATTGGAGCTCCCCAAAAGGATTTAAACAACTGTTGTTTTGCTCAGAGAAATGTTCAAAACATTGAACAAGTGTATGAACTAAAATAGCAAGTTTTTTTACTTTTGGATCAACAGCTACCTATCTATTTTGATTCAACTTTTTGAGAGTGATCTTCCAAGGTACATAGGGTGTTTTGTACATCCTTTGGAAAGCTAAAAGGGCCCACTACATATCTTTGGAGTTCATTTGGCTGGTGTACGACAAAGTTTCTGCAGTACCTCTTCATCTTCATCAAATACAAATCCATCCTCACATCTTTTGGGAAGTGTAGTAGGCAAGGAAGTATACACCTTGCTTGATAGGCTCTCGGGTTACAACCAAGTAGCTATTACTATTGAGGAGAAGCATAAAACTTCTTTTGCTATTGAATGGGGAGCGTATGCCTTTACGGTTATGACATTTGGTTTGATCATTGACAATGCCCTAGAAACTTTCTAGAGACTAATGTGTAATGTATTAAGAGAATTTTTCAGGAAAAGCATGGAAGTCTACGTGGACGATCTATTTACTTTCTCTTCTCAACGCATATTGCACACACCCAGATTAAGGAAAATATTTGATAAAACTAGATAATACAAAGTTTGACTCAATCTAGAGGTGTGTCTTTATGGTCAGACAAGGTAGAATATTGGGACACATTGTGTCCAAAAATGGCATCTCAAATGATGAAGAAAAACTAAAGGTTATTTTCGAACTACCAATACCAAAGAATTCAAACGAAGAGCAAGCTTTTATGGGACATTGTGGATATTATCAGTGATTAATCCACATGTATGCCACAATTGCAAAACCATTATATTGGGTTTTGAATCAATTCATTTGGCCAAAAGAGTGAAAAAAAGCTTCTAATGAATTGAACCCGAGGTTGAGCTCAGATCAATTTTCAAAGTGTTGAACTAGATAATCAACTCCATATGCATGTGGATGAAAGAGCATTAAGAAGCTTGTAGGAGGTAGAAAAGTGAGTTGCAAAGCGATAAAGTTATGTCTAGCCAATCGCCACATGACCAACCCTTGAGATTATGGAGACTCAAATAGGCCTTATCGGAATGTGATAAATGCAATAAAATGCACTATGTACTTATGAGCATCAAGGAGAAAGACGTGATACAAAACAGATAGGTTTGCAAATTGACTAGCTCAAAAACATACTATCTTTGGAAGAGATTCAACTTCAAATGCTTGTAGCAGCCAACATAACTACAATTGGAAACACTCCTTTCTTGGATTGAAGCACATAGTTTTGAGTGTATATAATGCACAAGAGTACAAGAAATAAGAAAAATATGCTTTTGGAATGAACCTGGTACTCAATAGTGGTATCTCCTATTTTTCAGGAATGCATAGAGATAGACCCCGAGATAGAAAAACTGAAATTTCTCCCAATCTACAAAATCAAATGCTTTTCAAATTTATCTTAACAAACTAGAAACGAGTACCTTTATAATGAGTGCTCACTCATCTAATGTGGAGCTATATAGAGGGAGCATTAGCCTCTATAATCTTATTATTGTTAAAGAAGATGATGCAGAAAAATGAAGGAGCAAGAAAATGATGGCCACAAGTGTATGTATATTGCTTTAATGCAATGTACAAGTCATTTGAAGTCTTCATATAGAATCTTGAAATGTTCCGCGACTTCTACAAGTTGATTTTGAATTCAAATGAATGCAAAATTAGTTGTTGGAGGGATTCAATTCACTTTCCTACAATCTTGGAAAAGTGAAGATCTAGTTTGATCTACTTAACACCTCAAATTCATCAAATTTTAGCTCTCTTTTTCTACATTTGCATGTGTAAATATCTAGGCTTTTACAATGGTAAATGATCCATGAAAGCTTTTTAAAGAAGTACAATAAACGAGCATAGGTAAAGAATGCTTCAGTGGATATTTTGGCATAATCCAAACCATAGATATTTTTATGTAGATCAAGCATAGTGCATCTGAATAGATTCTGATATCCAAATCTGAAGAGTAAGGATACAATATAACTTCATTAATTGTACCTTTGAAATACTTTAGTACTCTCTTAGCTACATCCATGTGTGGTCCCTTTGGAGAGTGCATGAATTGGCTAAGCACTCCCATACTATATGGGATGTCTACCCTTGTAAGAGTAGCATAGATTGTTACATCATAGGCTTTATGGGTATGATGATGTAACGGAGGCTAGAGTTATATCTTGTCACTTGGCAAGATATTGCATGTTGCCTTTATTTTATTCTATCAACTCAGGTTAGTTGCTCTTTCAACTGAGGCACATGTTAGAAATTAGGGAATATGTTGAACAATGCATTTTTGGAGTGTTAATTTATTAATGTATTAATGTCTTTTTGTGTTTTTGATATAGCACCTGAAGGTTGGCGAGGGCGTGAAAGCGTGAAAGGGCACACATCAATAATCCAACTTTAGGGTGGACATCAATAAATCCGATTTATAATTTAGTTTGTAAATAAACCCGCGATAGTTAGAAAAGTAGTGGTTAGAGTAAGGGTCATTGTAGACCACAATTTTTGATATTAAAAGCAAAGGCTTTCTACAAATTCACCAACTTTTACTTTCACGCATGCTTTTCGAAGCTTCTCTCATGTAACCACTCTCTTCGACATAATAAAAACTTCCTATAAATACATGCACTCAGTGGACTATCGAAACAAAGTGCATGGGAGGAGATTACACCCAATACTACATTCCGTCTCGTCTCTTGGCATCTCTATTTTTCTGTGTGTTTTTGCATTCGTAAGCTTTGTGTCCGTGTGAGCAAGATCCTGATAACAGGGTTCGCAAAATCATCTAGTTTCCTCACCCAATTGGAAAATGACTATTTTGCTTGGGTGATAGCTCATAGCGGATTTCCCCTTTGCCCGATGATAAAGTGGAAGCTCTCTTTTTCTCTTCCAATGCATGTGAATGCTCCTCCTTAGACACCACATTGCAACTCTCCATCATCTTCTTATCCTTATTCTCATAAAGCTTACAAGCTTTCTCATCCTCCTTGTACTCTAAGAAGATACATTTGATTCTTTTGGGTTGAAGTTTGTTTCTCTCCCTTTCTAGAACAACCACATAACATTCACTTCCAAATACTTTGCAATGGGAAATAGATGGCGTTTCAATAGTATAAGCCTCGTTTGGAGCTTTTCCATGAAGTTCCTTGGTGTAACTTCTATTCAAGATGTTTGCAATCGTGTTAGAGGATAGCTTGCTTTGTTCTTTCTTTCTTGTGGAAACACCTTCCTCTATTGTTTACCCATCACACAAGCGATGTCGAAAGTATGCAAACGCTCGGTTAGTGGATCAATTCAATTGCCAAATCCAATGGCGCATGTTGGGTGCTTGGAAATCTCAGGTGGAGTGAAAAATCAATAAGAAATGTTTAGTAGATCAATTGTAGAACTCTAACATAGACTCACGTGTTTTGAAAACATATAGTTCATCATATTTGTTCAATTCCTTTTCATGACAAAAGCACACAATTTCATTCATCTTTTCTAATGGAATTTTCCTTCTCATTCAACTCAAGCAGAATAACATTCATCACTTATTCAAAGTGTGAGTATACAAAGTATCCATATTCGAATTTTGGCACACAAAAGTAGAATTCCTTTCAACCTAATGATTGTTATCATACATTTGTAGGTCAACAATCAATTAATTCGTTGAAAAAAAAGTTACTCTATAGATGAAATGTTTGAATACAAGAATTCATAACCTGTATTACATATGTTCTGTGCAACAAGGTCGAATTAAACGTATATAGTAACAGAGTGTTAATGCGATCAAACCAAACCAAATAATGTCAGCTATAATTTCAATGTTTTGTTGGATCATAATGTTCGCGCATCTATATCTTCACAAAATGAACATGGTTCTCATCACATGTTGAACCATCAATCTCAGATTAACTATATGATATATATACAAAGATCACGTGCATATGTTCTGTTCTGAAATACTTATTTTACCTTCAAATATATAAGATTTGTTGTTATTACGTGCGCCAGTTATCGCTGTTTGTCAGATACTGAGAAAAACATAATCTCATTACCAACACTTTTCAAAGTGCTACCACCAGTATCCCCATGCGGATCAAAACCAAACAACAAAATTATGCACAATTCGAGAGTATACTGTACGAATTTGAATTAGATCAATAAGAAGAGTTCATATAAAACTTAATTGAATAGTGTGTTATTCTTCAATCATTGCGCATAATCAGCTTGCGGTGATCATAACATACGCATCTAGAGTTGGTTTGGTCTTAGAGAAGTAAGTTCAGAAAAACCATGGTGGTTAATATCGCAGAACTTCGTAATCATCGTATGAAGTCATTGGATCAAAGCATCAATGTTGGTAGCTTCTTAGATGTTTGGGTCCGAAGTCATCTTTTAGTGTTGTTCGTTAATTCAAACCATGACATATAATCAATAGAATTTGGCTTCAGAACTTAGCGTAGAGATAGAGTCTAGAGATATATGGAGAAGGGAGTGCACAGATCAGAGTGTGCATACTGAATGCTTCCCTTTGCCAGCCTGATCATATGATTTTTCGCGCCAACCCTCAGTAAGTGTACCATGTGTCAGATCATACAGAAATTTTCCCCATAACCAAAAGGACAACTTCAATCGTGCTCAGAACTTCAACGTGCATCGTGTGTCAGATTTCTCAAATATTGACCTCCCCGTTGCTCTGTGAATTCACTGCAGACCAGGTGCGTGCCGCCAGAAAACATGTTGATTTGGCCTCCTTACACAGTGATTGCTTTTCCTTTTTATCATATCAAAACTCTATATTTAGAGCTTGAGTCGAACACGCGACTTTGATCTCCTTTTTCTTTTTGTTTGATGATGACAATATCAATACATTATGCTGCAACTCCCTCGTTGCACCTTAATTTAGCTCTTTGATTTCTTGCGTATGTTGTTTATATTTTATGACATTTCATGATATTGTATAGCTGAGAAAGATAAAAATTTGCACACCATAGGTCCCTCAATCATATCAACCCGAATGGTTGAACACACTCTCCTAAACCCAATTTAAGTTCAATCATTGATCCAAAAAACATGGTCCGCATCTACGACCATTCTTGAGAGACTTTCAGATGTCCAATCTTATTTTTCATTGCTTTGAATCTCCGTTATATATAGAATAGTCTCTAAGTCTAACTTTTTCAAAAGGTTCTTCTCTTTCTATGTTTGAGGATGCTCTCTACCTTTGTTCATAAAATTTGATGACCTCCAAAGCAATGGAGATGGTTCTCCTTCCCTTCACTAGTTGTATCTCGAAGTGGACAAAGTAAATATCTCTGACATCCACCTCCACCAAACCTGCACAGCATCTTGATGGGCCAACCTGAAAATCGAAAGATATAAGTCTTCATGTAGGTGTAATTCATCATTTACTTTTTTCGTGCCGACAAAAGGTGTCCAACCCTCCCCTTTATTGGTAGCTTGGTGCAAGGTGTGCACAAGCGCAGGCTTGGACAAGGTGGAGGTCTAGTGTAGAGAAGGCTAGTAGCAACAAGACCCTTGGGTATTTGGTATTTTGTGATTGATCACTCTGTGGGATTTTGCACAGAGGAATAACTTTGGAAATGGTCCTAGGAGGCCAATCATTTGTTTCAGATGTGGAAAATGTGGGCACTATCAAAGTAGGTGCACTCTACCAGAAAATGACCCTCCTTGTAGGAACTGCACAGAGGTGAGAGACCAATATACAAATTGTTGTCCTAAGAATCAAGCCTCTTCATTTGGGCCTCACGTTCAAATGGTTTCTGTGCACAAAGAAGAAATGTTAGATCAAGTCAATGGGCCATCACCATCTACCAGGGTGGTGCAATTAGAAGAAATTGAATCTTTTACAATGCAGATAAGAAGGAAGGGGAAGGCTCAAGTAGAAATAGGTCAAGAATCAAGGATTAATGGATTGAATAAAGGAAAAGAGACATCTAAAGACAAAGCCACCACATGTCCAGATACAAGGCAAAAAGGAGATCTCATATGTACCACTGATGCCATTGGGCATGCATTCAATAGGGCTCATGAGGAGTTTGATAAGTCAATTGGAGCCCATGCTCTTAACGAATTAGAAGCTTCAAAACTACTCAAGTCCATGAAAAGAGAGGTTAATATTTTTTATTTAATAAAGATGGATGGGAAATTCAAGTCAGATCTCTTGCAGATAATTGATGAGGCTTCCACTACAAGTTTAGTGGCAAAGACTGCTATCATGTATAAAGGTAAAATTATAGGGGAAGCACACCTTACAGATTATAAGAGCCCTCGGTTGACAGTCTCTATCAAAGGTGATGAGTTTCAAGTAGTTGTTGTGGATGGTGGCTCTCACATTAACTTGATGCCTGAACATACAATGGAAAAGATTGGACTACACCCTTCAAAGCAAAGTAAGGCCACTGGGAGTGATCCCAAAAGTTCCACTATAACTACAGGTTAAAGGAGGATTTCCCCTCTTAATTGGAAGAACATGGCTGAGGCATGCAAATGTCATCCATGATTGGGGTAAAGACACTATGTGGGTACAAAAGAAAAAGCAAGAAATAACACAGATACATTTAGAGGAGGGCCTAGATCATCAAGGAAACACCAGCATGATGCAATCAGTTGGCACTTGCATGGAACCAGAAACAGAGGACCAACCCCAAATAGAGTTCGAGGAAGAAGAGGATATTTTGAATTGGGTCCAAGCAGGCAACTCTTCCTCTTCTTTTGGAGTTTTTCTTAATACTTCTTGTACAGATGAATGTTATAATGAAAATGAGGATAAAGTTCAGGTTGATGGATTGGGGGAACCCATCACAGACCATAGAAGGGGGAGGAAGACACCCCTCAAATACAACTTGGAGGAGGATGCAACAACAGCCGAGAAGGAAGTTTCTAAAGTTAAAGACAATGTAAAACATACTAGTGAAGAATGTTCTTTACCAATTCAAGAAATCCCTACAAGATGGATGCAAGATAAAGAAGAATATATTGAGATACAGAACACTTCGGCTTATGCAACAATGCATGAAAAGATCTTTGGTGGCTACTTGGTTGTGGAGCCACCCAGAGCTCCTTGCAAAGGTAAAATCTTTCTTGAACTACTATGCAGATGCTTTTGCTTGGCATTATAAAGACTTAGACGGATGCCAATTATGGAGAGCACAGAATCCCTCTGGTTGATGGAACCAAACCAATAAGAGGAAAGAGTTATAGACTTAACCCAAAATATGTTGAAGTTGTTTATGTGGAGATACAGAAGATGGAGGATGCAGGAATCATCATTCCTGTGGAACACTCAGAATGGCTCTCACCTATGGTTATAGTACCAAAGAAGAATACCAACAAAATCAGAATTTGTGTTGCCTTTAGAGCACTCAACAAGGTAACCATTCCAGATGGATTCCCCATGCCATTTGCAAAGCTGGTCATTGAAGAAGTGGCTGGACATGCATTATATAGCTTTATGGATGGCTTTAGTGGCTATAATCAAATATCCATACACCCAGAGGATCGGGAAAAGACTGCTTTTATCACACCTTGGGGAACATATGTGTATGTAAAAATGCCCTTTGGAATCAGAAATGCTTCAGCCACCTTTAACAGAACTCTCAACCTCATTTTTGGACCCTAACTACTGGAAACACTTAGAATTTTCATGGATGACTTTTCTTCATTTTCAGGATCCCACAAAGACACCCCTTTAGATTGCTTGGACCATCACTTGCGATAGCTGTAGAATGTTTTTAAAAGATGCAGGGCGACTAAACTAAAGCTCAACCCAAACAAATGTCATTTCCTCGTGACAGAACGAACCCTATTGGAACATGTGGTGTCAGCTAAAGGTATGGCTCCGAATCTGGACAAAATTATTTCTATACTAAAATTACCTAGACCCAAATCTCCTAAAGAGATTTAGAGTTTCTTGGGGCATACTGGGTACCACAGAAGATTTATCAAAATATATGCAGAGATAGCCAAGCCACTAGCTAGACTTACAGGTAAAGAAGTGCCCTTTTAAATGGGAAGAGGAAGAAGAGAATGCTTACCAAACATTAAGGTCCAAATTGGTGGTTGCACCAATTCTTATCACCCCAGATTGGACAAACATTTTTCATGTGCATGTAGATGCCAGTGCATTTGCAGTGGGTGCAGTATTGGCTCAACATACTGAAGAATTCAAACTTGATAGGCGTATTCAGTATGCTAGTCAAATTTTAACTAAAGCTGAAAAAAATTATAGCACAACAGAAAGGGAAGCTCTAGCAATGGTTTTCATCGTACAAAAATTTCATCATTATTTGCTGTGTGTGAAGTTTCTTATCATCACTGATCATCAACCACTCAGGTATTTATTGAACAAGCCAGAAGCAACTGGGAGGATATGGAGGTGGCTACTTTTGTTCTAGGAGTTTGATTTTTCTATAGTCCATAGACAGGTAAAGAAAATGTCATGGCAGATCACCTATCCAGGATCAATATGATGGATCAAGAAATTGGAGTCAATGATGATTTTCTAGTTGCTAATATGTTTGTTGTACAAGCTCAAAGTTGGTATAATGATATCAAGAATCTCATTAAAGATGGAGTGTATCCAGAGAGGGCAAGTGTTGTGCAAAGAAAGAGACTGCTAATCAAGAGTAGACCTTATACCTTCATTGAAGATAAATTATATAGACAAGAAAAGGACAACATGTTTAGGAAAAGCATGGAAGAAGAAGAAGTGAGGGAGGTCCTTCAATGTGCACAGAAAGAAACAGGTGGTGGGCACCTTCCACGACAGATTATGAGTCAGAGGGTCCTTGATGCTTGGTTATGGTGGCCTACATTATTCAAAGATGCAGATGAATGGGGAAAAACATGTGATGTTTGACAGAGGTATGGACCCAAGCCAACAAAGCAGCGGCACAACTCCTTGATTATTTCCACTTCTTGGCAACTATTTGAGAAGTGGGGGCTAAATTTAGTAGGGCCCATCTACCCTTTGTTGATTCCAAAAACAGAGAAGCATCTATTGATCGCCATCGACTATGCGACAAAGTGGGCTGAAGCTATTGCCTCCCCTGACTGTACTGCTCAAACTGTTGCAGATTTCATTTATAGTAGCATCATTTGCAGGTTTGGATGTCCACTTGAAATTTGTACAGACCAAGGTACTCATTTTGTGAATAAGGTCCTACAAGAAATCTTCAACAAGTACAAAATTATACATAGGACCTCTTGTGCCTATTATCCAAGAGCTAATGGACAGGCAGAATCCACTAATAAGGTACTAATTGCCATGTTAAGGAAAGAATGTATGTTACAACCTACTTCCTGGGGCATTGCTTATCAAGGTACCCTATGGGCATACAGGTTAGCTTACAAAGAGGCTACTAGTTACTCTCCATTCCAACTAGTTTATGGGATATTGCCTATTGAACCCTTTGAATTTCTACATGGATCATCAAAACTAGCTTTCATACAAGGAAAGAAAGATTGTGGTGTCTCTCAGAGGCTGGGAGCACCACACAAAGTGGAGGAGATACATCTACATGCAGCAAAACAATTGATAGAGACTCAAATGAAGAGGAAGGAGGCACATGATCGGTATCTGTGGAACTCCAACATACAGCCAGGCATGTTAGTTCTTCTCCATAGACCTCAAATCCAAACACAACTAAGGGGAAAATGGCTTCCACACTAGGAAGGACCTTATCGAGTTAAAAAAATGCTGAATTGGGATGCTGTGGAGTTAGAGACGCTAAAAGGTGAGGCCTTGCCACTGGTCAATATATCAAGGCTCAAGGCCTATCATCAACACAACTAAAGAATTATGGATCACCTGGAACCTGCAAAATCTGTCCAGGTTGTACATAGCCTTCTCATGTCATTTTTTGCTTAAGTTTTAGTAGTTTTTATCCACTTTCATACTTGTTCCTTTGATTTTTCAGCAATTTTAGCAACCCTTTCATAGCTTTTGCATAAGTACAATTTTTGGAAATTTTTGGGATTTTTTGGGGAATTTTTCAAGCATTTTTAGAATTTTTTTAGCATTTTTCATCCATTTCAAATATCATTTTCTTGCAAAATTGGACGAATAAAGGAAGCTCTCTGTGGTTTCTGAGAGACAAAACTAACCTAGATCTGTAGGGAACTTTTTGAGAATATTTAGAAATTTGTTTTGGATTTGTTTTGCATTTTTTTGGATTTCTTAGGGATTTTTTTCCCAATTTTGGATATTTTCACTCAAAAAGAAAGGGCTCCACGGATTTGTAAAAATAAAATAAAAATAAAAAACAAAAAATCTGCCTCCGCCCCCTACCCTCGCCCAAACCCCCCCCTTCCCCCCCCGCGCCCCCTCCCCCCCGGCCCCCCCACCATCCACCCCCCACCGTTCAACCCCCCCACCCCCCACCGTTCCTCCCCCCCACCCCCCACGGTTCCCCCCCAACCCACACCCACCGTCCAACCCATCATCCCACCCCCAACCACCACCGTCCACCCCCCACCGTTCCCCCACCCAACCCCCACCGTCCCCCCCCCCCAACCCCCTACCCACCCCCAACCGTTCTCCCCCACCCACCCCCCCCCCCACCATCCACCCCTCACCGTTCCCCCCCACCCCCCATCGTCCCCCCCCCCCCCCCACCGTCCACCCCCCACCCCCCCACCGTCCACCCCCCACTGTTCCCCCACCCACCCCCCACCGTTCCCCCACCCACCCCCATTGCCCCCCCCCCCACCCCCCACCGTTCCCCCCCAACCCCCCACCATCCAACCCCCACCATCCACCCCCCACCGTCCCCCCCCCCCCCCCCCCCCCCCCCCCCCCCCCCCCCACCAACCCCCCACCGTCCCCCCCCCCCACCCCCCACCATCCCCCCCCCCGCCACCCACCCACCCCCCCACCGTTCCCCCCCTGCCCCCCACTGTTCCCCCCTCCCCCCCCCTAACCGTCCACCCCCCCCCCCCCCCCCCCCACCATTCATCCCCCCACCCCCCACCGTTCCCACCCCTTAAAACTTATATATATATATATATATATATATATATATATATATATATATATATATATATATATATATATATATATATATATATATATATATATATATATATATATATATGTGTGTGTGTGTGTGTGTGTATGTATATAAATATATATATATATATATATATATATATATATATATATATATATATATATATATATATATATATATATATATATATATATATATATATATATATATATATATATATATATATATATATACATATACATACACATATATATATATATATATATATATATATATATATATATATATATATATATATATATATATATGTATATGTTTATAAATATATATATGTATATGTTTATAAATATATATATATATATATATATATATATATATATATATATATATATATATATATATATATATATATATATATATATATATATTTATATACATATACACACACACACACATATATATATATATATATATATATATATATATATATATATATATATATATATATATATATAAATATATATATATATATATATATATATATATGTGTATATGTTTATAAATATATATATGTATATGTTTATAAATATATATATATATATATATATATATATATATATATATATATATATATATATATATATATATATATATATATATATATATATATATATATATATATATATATATATATATATATATATATATATATATATATATATATATATTATGTGGTCCATGCTTTTGGCTCTAGATTGTGCCTCGAATGGCCATTTTTGTCAAACTTGGGGCCATTTTCGAGTATTTTGGCACCTCCCAACTCATTTTCAGCCTTAGGTTTTCCAAAATCCCACTTTTTCTCTGACTTTTGGTCAAAAGCCACATATTTTGAGCACATTGCTCACGTGTTTTTCATTCCCCACATGGTCCACAGTGTTTTTACTTTTGTTTCAAAATTTCACATATGCAACCTCTGTCACTCTAATGTTTGATCATTTTGACCCTCTCCAGACCCCATAATCCTACTCCCTCACCCTCCCCTTACCCTTCTGCCAGCCACATCCTTACCCCTCCTTGCCATATCCATCTCAGCCCCCTTAGCCTCCCTTCATGCAAATTCCACTTTTGGGTTCTTCTTTGGTGCTTGTTCTCTCCTTCTTATGGTGGACTTGGTAGCTGCTCAGGTGTTCTTTTAAAGATTTTGCAGCACAAGTATTATGGTGTCCTATCTGCTCAGAGTTTTGGTTGTAGCTCTCTCGGACGGAGAGCACATTAGGTGGTGGGCAACTGTTGAGCCCATCAAAGTCATATTGGTCAAAGTCAACTATAATCAAAGTCAACTATAGTCAAAGTCAAAATTTCAAAGTCAAATTGATCAAAGTCAACATGTTCAAGGTCAAAGTCAACATGGGTGAAGTCAAGTGTTTGGAGTGCAGGTGTCAAAGTGCACAGGTAGTGCACAATTAATTGTCCACAAAGGGTAAAATTGCAGAAAGTGGGTTGCAGGTTGCAGAGGTATTTCGGTAATTTCTCTAAGGTTGAAAGTGTTTTGGAAGGTTCAGGTGAACCCTCTCTTAGGTGACAAGTGAAGAATTAAAAGCCAAAATGTGAAGGTATGTGAAGCGATAACGTACGCAGAAGTGAAAGTATGGCCCCCCAATTAATTTTTTTGTTTTAGTCTAAAGTCACTACAGGACAAAACACGGATTCGTTGGCTGCCCACTTTTGGAGACAATCTTGGGACATCAAAGTGAGCACCAAGATACTTTTGCAGTTAGGAGCGTACGTGAATCGACACTCAAATCAAGGCAAGGACTATTCTTGGACTAAGCAAGACTAAGCAAGGTGAGCATAGTCTAAGTTAGGCAAGAGAGAGAAGTGCAAGAGACACACAGTGTGCGATGCAGAGAAGTGAAGTGCAAGGTGTGCATGAAGAGTGAGTAAGGAAGTGTGCAGAGAAGTGCTAAGCTAGTCATCCGAAGGATCCCAAGGTCCCATTAAAGTTGTGCGCATGCCGACAAAAGGTGTCCAACTGTCCCCCTTATTGGTAGCTTGGTGCAAGGTGTGGACAAGTGCAGACTTGGACAAGCTGGAGGTCTGGTGCAGAGAAGGCCGGCAGCAACAAGACCCTTGGGTATTTGGTATTTTGTGATTGATCACTCTGTGCGATTTTCCACAAAAGCATTGGATTGTATTTTGCATCACCATTGTATTTGTCTTATAATCAAATCGACAGAGGCTTTCAATGTGTATCTTTCTTCTTGTCTTTCCCTTTTCTCCTACAAACAATCAAATCCCTTCTTGTCCAAGAATCCCCCAACAGATATACAACCACTTTTCCATGAGCTTTCGCAGCTCATTATCAACTAAGTGATGGAAAAAAACTCGGGATAAGTTGGATGGCATTTTTTAATTCAAATTTACAATTAGCTATATGAGCATTATATGAAAGTCACATCTATCCTCCTCAACCACTTTAGCACTTGTAGGCTCTCATGAGGAGTGTCTACTCGAGGTTTGAGCTAGCCCATAGCTTAAGCAAGCACCTTAATGGCCAGAATTTTCTCATAGGAAGTGATCTTTGATCGCACATATCTCTTTGTGTAGTTGTCCGATTCATTTGCAAGCTAGATCATTTTGTTTCTATGATTGTATGCTTGCTTTTGGATATAATGTTTGTATTAAGTGTTCAATACCCTTGAGTATATTGAGTATGAAAGCTCTTTGGTCTGATCTCTGCATATTTCCAAGTATACTTATGTTGGAAGCTACACCTAAGTGCAACTACCTCTTTCAATAATTTCATGTCTATCTTGTGGAAGGAGGTTGATACCTCTCATATTCTCCAAATTGAGTGATGTTTGGATTGCTCGAAAGCCCACACTGTCTATCTGTAACGTCTACATGTTGAGAGGTTCAACCCTCTATTCCAGAGAGCTATTGCATTTTCATATCATAGCTATAACCATCACGTATGCACCTTGATGAGACTTATCCCCAGCAACGGCACCCAAAACGTGTGTGTACCTATGCTCAAGAAGTCTTAGAGACCTGTGATGAAGGAGAATGTACCTCAATCACCAATAAGTGCATATAGTGTTCGATTAATACACACTTTAATTTATCAATTCATGGCCAAAGGCATGTCAAGTGTACGAGGACATTTACTTTCATAATGGAAAATGAAGTGAATGTGCAAACAGTGCATGTAAATTAGGTAGAACTACCTCTCAAGTCACCTATTTTAGTGAAAATGCATGTCATGATACTTGCTACAATGGTAAGCACAAATCATGCCATTTCTCTGAGCTCCAATAGAGGAATGTAGTTAGCAAAAGGTTCATTTTGAAGCTCTCCATGACACACATACAGTGATGGTATTTTTAGTATAATCTGGCAAATGAACTTCACATTATGAGAAAAATACTTAGTGGCGGGAAACACCAACTCTTGCTCGACAACTCACCAAGCTCCACACATACATGACAATGGAGAAAATAGAAGGGAAGGTATTCAACACATCTACATGCACATTTCAAGCATCACACATGCATGCAACCTCATGGGGAAGAAGATACACAGATGGGAAGAAGAAAATTTGAAAATCTCAGCTTGTTTACTCAGAGAATGGCGAAAAGTCTTTACAAAGAGTCACAAAGTGCCTTATATACATGTGCCCTAAAAATTGTCCTTTCGCACAAGAGACAAACACTTTTATTGTAAATCACTAAATTCCTACTAATATACAAAGCTAATGCTACAACGTTCCTGGATTATGCATCTAGAGGACTCCTCTAGAGCATTTAAAAAGCTCTTGATCTAATACCATGGAAATTAAAGAAGAAAAATTTTCTCCATTTTTGATAATTCTTTGGGGTCTGCTTCTCTTTGCTTCTTTCTTTCCTCCTCTATCTTCCTCTATAACAATCCCTCCATATGCGGCTTGGCATGGTGCCAAGAACATTTGTTTCTCACGTGTGTTGTTGGTTGTTTGGAATAGGCATTAGTACATGAAGAATTATGTAGAAAATTGGATGATAAAGCAATGAGATATTACTTTGCTAGGTAGATCTCTAAATTATAATGCAATTGTCTATATCATCCACACACTAATGCATTCATTTAGCTCTAATTTTTTTTGTCAAAGATGGACACATTAAATACCTAGAAAGATGCATATGACACTTTGCTGCCTTTTTTTTTTTACTAGAAGTGCTTTAGCTTTTATAGATTTGAAATGATGATGTTGACCATTCCTTCTGATGGACATTTACATAATGCAATTGTTGATGAGAGGGTTGACATAGAAGAGGAAACAATTTGTAGCTATGGAATCAAAATATGATGCTATTATGAATAATGGTACATGATCCTTATGTGCTTTTCCTCCATGTAAAAAGTCCATTGAAACCAAATGTGTATACAAGATGAAATGTAAGCCTCATACAAGAGTTGATAGATATAATACTAGGCTTGTTACCAAAGGTTATGCTAAAGAGGGGGGCATTGATTTTGATGATACGTTTGCTTCAATATGCACAATGACCACGTTTTGTAGCATTTGTCTTTTAGATCATCATGGTGGGAATATAAGTCAATTAGACATTTAAACTAAATTTTGTATTGGTAATTTACATGATGAAATGTATTTATCTCAGCATGGTGGCTTCTTGCAAAAAGGTCATGAAAACAAAGTGTGCAGGTTGCAAAAGGAATTATATGGTTTGAGGCAAGCACTACATGCTTGAAATGGGAAAATACATCCCTACTTGCTAGCACATGGTTTTGAGAATAGTCCATCTGATATCACAACTTATATGTTAAGCTTGTAGATAATGTACTCTTGATCATTCTTGTATACATTGAGGACATGCTCCTCGTTGTTCCTTATGAAAAGCATATTGTTGCAACTTTAGTGAAGGTTGGAGTGCAATGGCAATTGCAAGGAACCTTGTGTTCCATGCTCACATAAACCACATTGAGACACTATTGAAGAGATTCTCTCTCCCCTACTTGATGAGAGATGACAAAATTTTGCTCAAAGCTCTTTTTTCTCTTTGTAATGTGTGAATGTCTTGAGACGGTAAGATTCAATGATCTTAGTAAAAGTAAAAAGTGAAACAAAAACAATGGAAAGAAAGTGTAGAAGTTAAAAAATGTGCACCGTGTGCACACCGATGTAAGTTTGTGCTTCTACGAGTGTATGTTTGATGTAAGTCTCTGCATGTACAAGTGTATATTCACTATGTGTATGCATGTGTTGTCTGTGGTTTGACCTAGAGACTTTATAGGAATCTCTCTACTACTTAGGTCGATGCATTTGATGTCGATACTATTTCATTAGTTCTATTGTACTTAGGTAGGGATATGTAATCTTCATTGATGATGGACAATGATTATTGCTAACATCATTGTTGAAACCTAAATAGAAATTTGAAAATTTAATCTTAATCAAAGTGTACTTTGACTTCTACACGAGAACGCACTATTTTGCTCTATCTCTCAATGCTATGTTGGAATGATAAACTCTGAACAATCTAAATTGGACAAGTTTACAAATGCGTAGGAATGAAATAAGATGCAGATGCAAATGTATTACTCTCAGACACTAATTACAAACATAGAGACCCTTGCCTTCACCTTATCTCAATGCCTTCTCATTACAAGATATGGTAAAAGGATACAACTATTAAGAAACCAACATAATTGTAAAAAAGAATAAGAAAAGGTAGGTGTGATTGGACTCGATGCCCAGTTTTTGGCATGATTTCCCTGACAGTGATCTTCCACAGTGTCACTACCTCGCAAGTCCCCATCACCACCTGCTTCCACAACAGTGTACTAGTAGTCTACACACAAACTTCTCGGGGCACTAATCTTTGCAAATCATGAAGATGGAGATCACGGCCTAGCTGCTCTCTTCATATTATCAACATTCTAGGCACAGAACCCTGCCAGCTATTTATGCTCCCTTCAACACATCCTCTTCTTCACAAACACATAGATTTTGGTCCTCCCTATCAGAACTCACCAACTGTAGCTATCAATGTCTTCCATGTCCACACCAGAGCTTCTCTTCCAAGATATCTCTTGTAACTTTGAACTAACGTGGTGAATTTACCTGTGATCCATTCTCCACTACCTATTCTATTGCGATTGCTTCTCATTTGTCATGTAAGCCTTGACCTTATGAGACACCTACTCATCCTTAGGATACCATGCGTGATGCTCTTTTGTCCAATTATACAAGTGAAATATCCTCAATGGTTTCCTACATGGTCTTTATATAATGTTTTGGATTTCCTTGCCCTCTAGTGCACGTCAAGATCTCTCTTCATTACAACACATCATTGTATTATAATGTTGTCTACTTGTCACTCATGACTCTTCCTTTCACATGAGGAGTGATATAGGGATATTTGGTTTGTCTTTCAAAAACGCCTTGTAGGTGGAGAAGTGTCGATTGTGATGTGAAAGATGGAAGGAGTTAATATGACAGACAATGCCAGGCACCAATGAGTAAATCAAGATTTTACGACTACGAGAATTCATAGAATGGGTGCTTGGGGAAAACCTATTCTATGTAGGCAAAAGAGGAAGAGGAAAAGTCAATAGAGGTGCTTCAAGAGGAAGAGGTAAAAGCAACTACCAACAAGGCAGCTAAAGCTATCAAGGGAGTCAATCAAGCCAAGATGAAGGTCAATCATCAAGAGGAAGAGGTAGAGGAGGAAGATATGGAGGTCGAGGCTACTCCTATGCAAATGGATGCTTCAATTGTGGGAAGCAAGCACACTATGCCAAAGATTGTTGGCAGAAGCAAATCAGGAACAATTACAAAGGGCAAGGTAATTATGCTAACTCCTCAACAAATTCAGAAAATGAACATTTGTTAGGTATGAAGCATAAAAGTGAAGGTCAACCACATGATGAGGTGTGGTATATAGATAGTGGTTGTATTAACCACATGTGAGGTAAAGAGGATTACTTCAACAATCTTCAAGCACCCAACCAAATAGGCTTTGTGAAGATAGGAGACAACACACAGCGTGAGATACAACAAATGGGAGATGTCAAGCTTAAAGGCAACCACAAAGCAAGAGAACTATCTCAGGTATTGCATGTTCCTACTATTACAACGAACTTAATCTATGTTGGACAGATGGTTGAAAAGGGATACCAAGTCAAATTCAACCATAAAGGATGCTTTATTGAAGACCCAAGGAATGGCTATGAGCTGATAGCCAAATGAAAGAAGGAAGGAAGGATGTTCGCTCTTGACATTAGCAAAGGACAAAGCAACAAGGCAATGTTCATCACCTATGGACACAAGAAGATTGGACATTCGGATTTGTGGCATAAAAGGTGTGGTCACATCAACATTCAAAGATTGAAAGACATGGAAAAGAGGCAATGGGTAAGAGTTTTACCACATTTTGCATTACAAATGTTGCATGAGATATGTGAAGCTTGTCAGCTATGCAAGTCTACTAGGAAACCCTTCAAGAAGAGTGGATATGTAGCACGTGGTGTGTTAGAACTTGTGCACACCAATGTGTGGGGGACAACGAAAGAGCCGTCCTTGGCATGTAATAGGTACTTTGTAACCTTCATAGATGACTACTCAAGAAAAGTATAGTTCTATTGTATAAAGCAAAAAACAGATGTGTTTGATGTATTCAAAAGATTCAAGGCACAAGTTGAAAAGGAGATAGGTTGCTACATCAAAACCCTAAGGTCTGACCAAGGTATAAAGAGGCAAATCACTTGCAGGTATACTCCCGAACAAAGTGGGGTGGTAGAGAGGAAGAATAGGTCTATTGCTGAAATTTCTAGGAGTATGTTAAATGAAATTAATGTGCCTTAAAGATATTGGGCAGATGTTGTATCTACTGTTGTGTACTTGATGAATAGGTGTCCTGCATCACGGGTACATGACATGACACTTGAGGAGGCATGGAGTGGAAGGAAACTAGAGCTTTCACACATTAGAATATTTGGGTGTGTATGCTACACACATGTGCCACAAGATTTGAGATGTAAGATGGATGCAAGGGCTGAAAGATGTATGTTTATTGGTTATGCTATGGAGATAAAAGGCTACAGGTGCTACAATCCTAATGCAAAGGAGGCAAAGGTATCTAGAGATGTATTGTTTTATGAACTCAAACCATGGTATTCTTCCAAAGTTTCATTGCAAGATGAAGATATTGAAGAGGCAAAGAGAAGATATGAAGCTAGGTTTCAAGATAGCTTGGAAATCAGTGGTCCAAGCATACAAAGGTGTTCAAGCATGGATTCAACCCATCAATCAATGAATAAAGTAAAGCCAAGATTGGTAGAGCTTGATGAAGATGGACATGAAGTTGAAGACTTTGAATAACCTATATTAGAAGGGGGAGCTACATCAAAAGCAGAAATCAAGGCCCCAAGGCAAAGAAGGTTCATTCCACCAAAAGGAGAGGAAAGGAGGTCAATAAGGGTAAAACATCCAATCTCAAGGCTTGTGTATGATATGTATATTGCTGAAAATTATGCTTGCATCACAATCATTATCAAAGATCATGAACCTTCTACCTATGAAGAGGCCAAGACACAAAGGAGTGGCAAGAAGCTATGGAAGAAGAGTAGAAATCCTTTGAAGACAACAACACATGGAGTTTATTTCCAAGACAAGAAAGGATGAAGGTAATTGGCAACAAATGGGTCTATAAAGTGAAGAGAAATTTTGATGGTTCAATTGCTAGGTACAAAGCGAGGCTTGTGGCAAAAGGATTTGCTCACTCCTATGGGACTTACTATGAAAAAACATTCAACCTAGTTGCTAGAGCAATCACTGGGGTTGCCACATCTAGGGGGTGGCCAATATATCACTTGGATGTAAAGAATGCTTTTTTAATGGTGATTTGCAGGAGAGAGTCCACATGACTCAACCAATAGGGTTTGAGAACCCTAAATATTTAGATTTTTTTTGTAAACTTAGAAAAGCATTATATGGTTTAAAGCAAGCTCCTAGGGCATGTAATCAAAAGCTTGTGCAGTACTTATGCATGTGTGGATATAAGCCAAGTGATGGAGATCCTTCCTTATACCTCATGAAGGAAGGAGGACTAGTTGTCTATGTATGCATATATGTGGATGACTTGATTATAACAAGAAGTGATGATGCAGGTATCACATGGATCAAGGCCAAGCTTGGAAATGAATTCAGAATTTCAGATCTTGGAGTTCTTAAATAATTTCTTGGGATTGAAGTTATTTACGTGGAAAATGGTATTTACCTTGCTCAAAGGAAATACTTGCTAGATGTACTTTATAAGTATGGTATGAGTGGATATAAGCTACTTAGACAACCTGTGGATCCAAAACTTAAGTTATGTGCAGGTGAAGGACAACCTCTTGAAGATATTTCATCATATAGAAGCATAATTGGAAGCCTTAATTATGCTACCATCACAAGACCTGACTTGTCTTATGTTGTAGGAGTTCTTTCTCAATTTCTAAATTCACCAACTGATGTTCATATGAATGCAGCCAAGAGAGAGCTTAGGTACAACAAGCACACTATCAACCAAGGGTTTTACTACCCTTACGGAGATGGATTACAACCTCATCGCTTTAGTGATGCTGATTTGGCTGGTTCAAAGGAGGATAGAAGGAGCACGTCAGGCTATGTCTTCATGCTAGGTCAAAGATTCATTTCATGGATGTCCAAGAAGCAACCTACTGTTGCATTAACATCTACTAAGGGTGAGTATAGAGCTCTAGCATTTGCTACATGTGAGATCATGTGGCTCAAGAAGCTCTTCAAAGACTAAAGAGTTCACTCTACTTGGAGATAATATGTCAAGCATTCATCTAGTAAGCAACCCTATGTTCCATGCAAGAAGCAAGCACATAAAGATCCATTATCACTTCATCAGATAGAAGGTACTAGCAAAAGAAGTGGCAATCAAGTACATCAACACCAATTATCAGCTAGCAGATATCAGGATCAAGTTTATGGATGCAAGCAAGTCTGAGAAGTTCAAGATCAGCCTTAACTTGAAGGAGATCAATGGAGACTAACACTTGAGCTTGAGGGGGAGTGTTATAATGTTAGCAATCTCAAGTGTGGGAACTCATGCTAAGTTGAAGTGCCACATCACTCACACTTTCTGGTAGGATATACAACCACATTTCCATGAGCTTTCACAGCCCGTTACTCACATAATTGATGGAGAAAAGTCAGGATCATTTGGAGGGCATTTTTGAATTCAACTTTACAACTACCTTTTTCAGCATTATATAAGCAAACACATGGAGCAAAGTTTTGGCCATCCTCCTTTACCATTTGAGCACTTGTAGGCCGCTAGCTAAGCCAGCCCCTTGCTTGCCGGAGTTTTCTCATAGGAAGTGATATTTGATCACCCATATCTCTTTGTATAGTAGTCTGATTCATTTGCGAGATATCTCATTTTGTTCCTATGATTGTAAGATTTCTTTTGGATGTAATCTTATTACCAAGTGGTCATTAATTTTGATTATATTGAGCTTGAAATCTTTATGGTCTGATCTCTGCATATTCCCAACTATATGTGCATTGGAGGGTACACATAGGTGTAAGCTACCAGTTTGGACATATTTTGGTCTGTCTTGTGCAAGGATGTTGACATAGGTCACATTCTCCAAATTGCATGTTCTATGGCTTGTTGGACAGATTAAAAAGTCTTTTTGTACTGTGTAAAATTTCATAAGTCCAGTCCTCCAGTCATGAGTGCAATTGAATTTTTGGTGGACTATGGTAGTGAATTGTTTGGTCCTAGGAAGGGCCTATCATTCTTTTGCTGCAACTAGGAGTGGATCTACTCCATCACTATTATTTATGATATTTACAAATCTCTTTCATGTGCAAATGGATGTGCACCTATGGGAATTGAAGCATGTGCTCTTGTCAACTTAAAATATGAATACTTTATGTGCAATGCAACTCAAAAATGGTGCAAAAAAGATTAGGATGCAGGGTAGCTATTGAAAAAGGATTTCTAAACTTCATGCTTTGTTTCTCATGTGCATTGCCTTTCTTTGATCATTTCGTCCACTCATCAAACTAAAAAAAAAATGAAAAGCATTAATTCCAAAGAACCATATATACACATATAATTCATGAAAGAATTTCTTGAGAATCCATCTACTGTAGAACGTGAATTAGCAACTTGAAAGTTGTTGCCTTTCATACAATCCAATCAAACTCAAGCTCTTCAATTGGTTCCAAATCATCTGCACCTATACTCATAAACTCATAAGAGAAATCAGAAACATCATATTCAATAAGATTATTTGAAAAAATTTTATTCATTCGAATTCTAGGTGCATTGAATTAAATTCAAAATTTTCATCCAACATACATTCACTTTGTGAAGACAATTCATTCAATTCATCTAATTTTTCACACTCAAAATCATGCAAACCCAAACTGGCATACATCAAATCAACAAAATCATCTTGAGCTTTAAGATTTTCATGCATTCCCATTGAAAATAGCTCTCCAAAATGAATCAAACTCAAAAGTTCATCACACCAATCATCATTAGACACCTTTTCACATATATTCAACTCTTCATCATGCAAAAGACTATGCTTGGGAGAAAATTCATCATGACTTCCATTATCTCTAAATCACCCTCATCTCCCTCAGCCCCTCCTACTTCCTGAGGAGTTCTAGTGAGAATATTCTCAATTTGTGAAGAGTCAGCGACCAGTGTCCCATCTTGCTCTTTGTGTAAAGCCTTGACACTTGCTTCACTATCTTCTTCAAAATGTAGGTTACTCAGGTTCTCAACATCACTAGATTCTTCCTCATTCGCATCAGAAGACGTGCTTTTGCCACACTTGTCATAGAGTTCTTCGATAATTAATTCTTGCTCAAATACTTCATCATGTGTGAGAATCTCAACATATACAAATTGGATCTTCATTTATCTCGTATTCACATCTAGCTTCATCAATGCAACCATTTAATTTTATCTTTTCTTGTTGATCTTTATTAGATAATGTACCCATATCATATTTGTCATGCATTTCAATGAATGTTATTTCTCCTTCTCATGACCCATTTCTTCAGCATATAGAGGGAACTCATCATAATCTCCATTTGCATCAGAATGTATATTTTCACAGAGTGCAACATCACTCACATACATGTCATTATATTGATACCCAATCAACAACTCATTCTTAATCCCATGATTAGAATCACTATCTTGTATCTCTAAAGACTCATTTAATGTGGCATCACTCAAGAGTATTTCACTTGATCTTGATCTAGACTATCTGTAAGCTTAGCATCATGATTTTCACCATCGGCATACATATCACTCTCCAGAGGACTCATCATTTGCATGCCCTCCTGATTAGCATCATGCTCACTTGCATTCTCTTCATACAAATCAATCATTTGGCCATAATTAATATTTGAATCATATGCTTCAAGAGATGTTTCACTCTCAGATGACATCAAATAGTTCCTCGAGTATTTCTTGGCCTCATCATTGAAGGAACGATCTTGTGCTTGATCTTCACATGAATTCACTAGATTATTTTGAGGTATTTCATTTTCAATTTCTTTCTGATCATCTTGACTTCACATAGATATCTTTACATCTTGGTTATTATCATATCTTGCTTCTTTGTTTGTTTAATTATCATCCCTTAGAAGTGAGGAGGCTATGAAATTATGGGAAGCCTCGTATTGTTTTCTTGGTGAGCTTTGTTTATTTTTTTTTGTTGTATGTTTAATATTAGTTTGATTTTGATTTTTTTAGCTTCCACATATTCCTTTGCTCCTCCCATCTTTGCGGTTTGTGCATATATACTATTTGAAGATGTAATCATTGTAAAACTCTCTATATGCTCTTGGTACCTTGGATCCTTAGAGATTGCATCATTTATGCTTATAGGTTCTTTAAGGGGATCCTCTTCATAAGCATGTACGTGTATTCCATGCATATCTTCTTTATGCCCAAGTGGGGTTTCTATTATTCTTTGGATTTGCAAATTATTCTTAGTTTTTCAAGTGCATGGAATTTGTGCATCTTCTTAATTTGCATGAATTTAAGCTTTTCAATCATTTAATTTTTTTTTTATTGTTTGTTGTTTCTTCATGTATCTCCTCACAGCTTCATGGACGAGCATCCAATCTTCTGTGAGCCCGAGTTAGAGTCTATATCTTGTAGAAGTGGAATTATTTCTTCTCGGGCTTTAAATCTATTGCTAGAAGAAACAACGATACCTTTTCGTGTATTACACACCTCTTATCATGCTTAGAAAGATCATCAAAATTTTTCTCAAACTCTCTTTTGATCTCTAGAATTTGTTGGTCTTTGGGCATATGAACCCACCTCAGGAAAAACTTACAAGTCACTTTGTCTATGTCCTCTAGCATGAACTACTTGAGGAGTGCTACTTTCTATTGCAACCATGCGCTTTGTTTTATTCCCATGAGTTGATCACACATGTGGCATTCAAACACGTTGTCGTGGAGATTCTATCTCCACCATCTGGCCCTCTAGTTTGTGTGAAGGGGCACGAAGGGTAAAGGTTGGTATTTACTTGCAACATGGTGGTCCTTGAATGTCATTTTTTAACATCTACAACAAGAAGGTGTTGCATGCTTTTTTTTTTACATATCCGTGGCTTACCTCTACACTTTCACTAACTGCTAGCTCTGCAATCACGTTAGCCTCTTGGAAAACCCGTCTTGTTGAAGCTCCTGATGTTGATCTCTATTTCTGGAAGGGCCTTGCACCTGTTGCATTGGCACACACTATGGCCATGTTGTTGCTACTGTAAGAATGTCTAAGGTAGCTCTATCTTTTTTTTTACATATTATTAAGAGTGTATAACTTACATTCAACATGCTGGTATCTCGGGTTCTTCTAGGAGAGCACTTTCCTCTTCATTGTCTATCTTTAATCCCCATTATTGGAGGTTGTGGCCTTGCTGCCTTGATAGAGCTCAACTTTGATATGAGTGGTTGTATGGGTGCTATGATTTCAAGCTTGGCATTTGTATTTCGTAACATAATTTTCACGAAAGGCACGAAATCTGGCAATGAACTACTAAGCATGTCCCTCCACTCTATCCCTTCTATTTTGGACCCCTTTAGGATCATCCATAGAGGGCCCTAAAATGTGGGCAGCAGGCTTTATGTATGGGGATGATATGGCTTCGTGAAGGGGAATGGAGCCCGCAGATCAGAGAAGAGGGGAGAAAGGTAGAGGATAAGAAGCTTGTTATTTTGGGCATAAGGGGGGCTTAAGGGAGGTCACGTGAGCGGCAATAAAGCTGGGAGACATGTTTGGAATCGTTCTGGATTTGTCTTCAAAGGAAAAGGGCTCTATGCCTTGTGGGAGAAGAGAGCAGAGAAGGGGAAAGCAATTGTCTTTGTGTCGTTCGTATGGGTGTTGGCATACCTGCACTGCTGAATCCATCCGACAACTGAAATGAGGAAGGGGATCTCTCCTGCAATCGCTTAGAACTTGCTTCGGAATGGAAAATATACGACGTGATGATTTATAGAGGGCTGAAGGATTCTAAAGGAGACATGTGAAGATTTTATACGGCTTGAAAGGGACTAGTGTGGTATTCATTCTGAAGAGGATAGGAGGAAGTGCTTATAAGAAAGAATAGCTGAGTAGCTGAGTGCAAAGGTTCTAGAGCTCGCTGAGCTGATCAACACGAACATATGTAGAGAGATATAGAAATGGATTTTACATGAGATCATTATTGGTATCTGTGCATTAATTTTGTTGTACGCGTTGGCGCTACTGATATGAGTATGGGTGCACTTCAACTGACCTAGAGATTTGTATGTACTTCAATCTTTTGAAGTGCCACGAATGTTGTCATGGCAATTTTACGAATGTTTTTGCCTTTTATATCATGCATGTATTTGTTCATGCTTGATTGATTTTCTGTTAATCCATATGAATGGAATAGTTTCACTTTCAGCCTGAACGGACTAAACTGTGATCTTCTAAATCTAGCTGGTAGTTGAAAGGATGCATTTTTATGCATTTATCCTTTGTGCACCTCAAGTTTGAATTACCAAAATTTTGTGCAAAGAATTATAAGAAAGTCTTGTAAGGTCAAATTATGTGGACAAGCTCTCCATGTGATGTATAATTATTGAAACATTCAGCATAGCAACGACGTGCACTTGGTAATATGGTTTGATATGGTTCAACTTTCTGGTTTTGAAAATATACAATAGGTTGTTCTGATGGTTTTTGTATGCAAGCATTGACAATACATGATGAAATGTTTTGCTTGAGATTTAGATCGCTGGTTTGCAGCTTAATAAGAAAAATGGCATCTAAACATAAATGCAATGCTCAACAGTGTCTTTGATTTCAATTTCTAAAGGAATAAAATACAAACTATGGGTAGCAAATCATGAGAAATTTGTCTATGGCCATTGCTGAGCTAGATGTGAAACCTTTTACTTGTATTAGGATCATGAGTTTAATACTCTAAAGAGCATCATTGCGTTAAATTTCTGCACTGTAGAGCATCAATAATGTTTTATCTATCTAGAGGCTTTGAATGAGAGTTGTAAGACAATAGTTACGCAATATAACACAGGAGCAATAGCAGAGAAGATACAGATAGAGGTTAATCTCAACAATTTTCTACTAGCAGCAAGTACAAAGATGATGGCGTTGTCCACCCGTGCGCTCTCAAGGTAGAGCTTAAATGGTGATCGGAGATACAAGATAGAGGTATGCTGGCTCAATTCGATGTCTCAGGTAGTGTAGAAGTCATGTATATATAGGATCATGGGTGACCTTTCATGGACGGCTATACATGGGCAGTAGAGCATGGGCGGTCACTGCCCATGTAATTGCCATACATGGCTTAGGCTGGTTGAACTCACCTAACAAATATAAATGATTTCTGACTCCGATAGGGAATATTCCCTTGATTGTTGCGCCACGGGGCCCGTTGGACTCTTTGGACCCCATACTTTTCTTGAGTGATCATCAATGAAGGTGACAAAAAATCTATTACCAGCCATTGATGCCTCTTGGGTTGGTCCCCATACATCCGTATGTATCAAGTCCAAGACATTTGGAGCCACATAATTGCTCCTCTTGAATGGCTGCCTCGTTTGCTTTCCTAGTTGACAAGCTTCACATAACTCATGTAGTCCAATGCTATTAAATTTTGGAAGACCTCTTACCACTTCATGTTTGCTCATGTCCTTCAACTTTGGAATGTTGATGTGTCCTATTCTTTTGTGCCATAAGTCCAACTCTGAAATCTTCTTGTTCCCACATTGAATGTACATGACATTTCCATGTGGATGTTGGACATCCAAAGTGAACATCCTTCCTTCTCTTCTACCTCGAGCAATGACCTTGAAGCCTTCTTTTGGATTCTTTATGAAGCACCCATTCTCATTGAATATGACATGATAACCTTTCTCTACCATTTGTCCTACTGAAATCAAGTTCTTTGAAATTGTAGGAACATGAAGAACATTAGATAGTACCTTTGCTCTACTTGTGTCTCCAAGCCTTATATCTCCAATGTGTTCAATCATGTGTTGAGTATCATCACCTGTTTCAACACATCCTTTTCCACTTGGTACCTGTAGATTAGTGAACAAACTTGCTTGGCATGACATATGGTTACTACAACCTGAATCAATGTACCATTTTGTGTCATCTTCACAAGAGCTTCTATACTCATGTCTCATTGCAAGTAGTGTGTCCTTGCTTCCTTCACTTGAGGTGCTTGCATAGTTGCTTTGGTTCCTTTGATTGCCTCCATTTGGTCTTCCATTCTTCAGCCAACAATCACTAGCATAGTGTCCTACTTTACCACAATGATAGCATGTTATACCTTTATGAGAATTGTAGGAGCTTCGGCCTCTTCCTCTACTTTTACCTCGACCTCTTCCTTGTGCGTTGGCATTTGATGCATCCTTGTTGTCTTCTGAATTGTTTTGATTGTAGTTGGAGTGGTTGTGAGCTCTTCCTCTTCCTCTTGAGCCTCCTCTTGAGTTTCTTCCTTTACCTCGACCTGCATATAACATTTGGTTGTGGCTGTCCTTTCCTTTGGGACCACCGAAGCTAAGCTCTTTTGTGACAAGATGAGGGATTAGTTGTTCAAAACCTGGATATGCATCTTTCAAGTTAATGGAAGTTATAAAAGGCTTCCATCTTTCATCTTCTCTCAAGCCATTGAGAGTATAACACACAAGATCTTCGTCTTCAACCGTTGTGCCAATAGAAGCTAAAGCATCACTTAGCTCCTTAATCTTCAAAGTATATTCAGCTATGGATTGACTCGAACTTTTCTTGATTGTGTTCAACTCATTCTTGAGTTGAAGTTTCCTAGCTTTGGTATTTGTTGAATACATCCTTTCAAGAGCTTCCCAAGCATCCTTAGCTTTCTCTAGATGTTGAATATGACCTACCATGGCATTAGTAATGACTTGCAAAATGAGGAACATGACTCTCCTATTCATCTCTTCCCATTCTTTTGCTTGCCTCCTTTGGACTTCAGTGGCCATAGCTTGATTGATTTGAGGTTGAGCATCATCGCCGCTCATAATACCCCATAAGCCTTTGCCCATTAGGTAGTTGGTCATTCTAAACTTCCACACGGGATAGTTATCCTTGTCCAACTTCTCTACTTGTTGACCCAAGTCAGCCATTGAAGAGTATCAAAGAGTTTGAGAGTTACCTCGAATAGTTATAGTCCTTTGCTCTTGTGTTTGTGAAGCTCCTATTTGTTTTGTAGCTCCTCTTTTGCTTTGCTTCACCTCCAGCTCTGTTGATGAAGCTTCAATACCAAGTTTGCTTTGATACCAACTGTGGAGAATGAGTTCTCCTATGCACAACGGAAATGTGTAGTGAACCACCCTTGTATGTCCAGCACTTGGACAAATAGCTGCACCTTAGATAGCTTGCTGCTCTCAATACAAAACTCAAATGGACTTGAGCCTTTAGTCAATCAAAGTAGACAAAGAGAGCTTTTTAACAAGCTATAAATAACTTAATTTGGACAAGTTTTGATTAGGAAACACAACTGACAAAGATGAACTACCTGTCCACACAAGTATGCTGAAGAACTGAGCTTCACTCTCGGACTGATAGCTCTTTGAATATATATCTTTTGACAAAGACAGAAAAAGTAGACACAAATAGCTTTCCAGCAAGCTAAAAATCAAGTAATTTGGATGAGTTTTGATCAAGAAACTCAACTCACCAAGATAGACCACCTGCACACATAAGTACACTATAAAACTGGACTTTACTCTCTGATAGATATCTCAAAGAAATGAATAATCTGAATGAGATATTTAAGACAATGAAAGTAGATGCCAAGCGCTTTCCAACAAGACAAAAATCACACAATTTGGATATGTTTTGGTTGGGAAACTGAACCGACCAAAATAGACTACCTATCTACACAGGTATACTAAAAAACTGGACTTCACTCTTTCACGAATATTTCACAAACTACATAAGCTTTCAAAGAGATATTTGATATGCAGAACGTACACACGATAAGCTTTCCAATACATGTTTAAACACACAAAATGGTTACATATGCACTGAGATATGAGCTCTGCAACAGAGCTGTGTACAAACTGACGTGCGGCTGGAAGGAGTCTAAAGGAAAACCAAAATGACAAAATGGCTAGATCCGACTACTGGGAGCTCTTGCCTCTTTCTCTCCTTGTTTTGAATGTGCTCCCACTTCACTTTTATAACCAATGAGCATGTGAAGAAGTTTGTGCCTCCTTCTTAACTCACCACTTTCTCCACTACATGCTACTAACTACAAGGCAAGATATTGTATCTCTTACTCATCATGAAGTTTTGACTAGACTTTTTCTTTTCTTATTTTTTCCTTTTTTCCTCTACTTTTACTTTATCTTTATATTTGGTAAATTTATCCAAGCATGGCTCATATGAAAATGAGCTTGTACATTTATCTTCAACAAGGTGCACATATGAAAGCACATCGACTCACTGTACATGCATGTTAATATCGAATGACTTTGAATATTGAGGGGAGAACCTCGACATCAAATGCTTGACAACCTATCTATGCACCATTCCTTTTTTCTGCAATGCGGAATCCATTCAATAGCTGAAATTAAGAAGGGGATCTCTCCTACAATCCCTTAGAACTTGCTTTGGAACTGAAAATATATGACGTGATGATTTGTAGAGGGCTGAAGTATTCTAAAGGAGAAGTGTGCAGATTTTATATGGCTTGAAAGGAACTGGTGTGGTATTCATTCCGAAGAGGAAAGGAGGAAGTGCTTATTAGGAAGAATAGCTGAGTAACTGACTGCAGAGGTTCTGGAGCTGGCTTGGCTGATGAATAGGAACATATGCATAAAGATGAAATAGAGTTTAGGTGAGATCATTATTGATATATGTGCATTAATCTTGTTATACGCATTGGCGCTATTGATATGATTATGGCTTCACTTCAACTAACCTAGAGATTTGTAAGTATTTTAATCTTTTTAAGTGTGAGGCATGGTTTCATGCAAATTTTAGAAATATTTTTGCCTTTTCTATCATGCATGTATTTCTGAATGCTTTATTGATTTTCTGTTAATCCATATGAATGTAATAGTTTCTCTTTCACCCTCAACGGACGAAACTATGATCATATAAATCTTGTTGGTAGTTGAAAGCATGCATTTTTATGCATTTATCCTTTGCGCACCTTTAGTTCGAATAACCAAAATTTCGTACAAAGACTTATAAGGAACTCTTGTAACATCGAATTACGTGGACTGGCTCTCCATGTGCTCTATGAGAAAAGGGTGTAGAAATCATTTTCAGCATATGAGGTTTTGACTTATACTTGACACTAATGACACGAATCGAGAGGAAAACACACAGTCATCTGGTCATTATTGAAACATTTAGCATAGCAGCACCATGCACTTTGTAATATGGTTTGATATGGTTCAACTTCATGGTTTTGAAAATATGCAATAGGTTGTTCTGATCGTTTTTGTATGCAAGCATTGATAGTATGTGATGAAATGTTTTGCTTGAGATTTAGATCGCCTGTTTTACAACTTAATAAGAAAAATGACATCCAAACATAAATGGAACGTTCAACGATATCTTTAATTTCAATTTCTAAAGAAATAAAATACAAACTATGGGTAGCAAATCATTAGAAATTTGTGTATGGCTATTGCTAAGGTAGATGTGAAACCTTTTGCTTGTATTAGGATCATGAGTTTAATACTCTAAAGAGCATCATTGCATTAAACTTCTGTGCCGTAGAGCAGCAACAATCTTTTATCTGTCCAGATGCTTTGAATGAGAGCCTTGTCAGAACTAAGGGTTGCGGAGAACTTGGTGCTATACTAGATGTTGAAGTTCAGCGTATGATTAATGTAACCTTTCTTTTTTTTCCGCCTGATGTGTTAAACCAAATTCGATGTATGCTAATTTTTCCTTTGCATTAGGATGGAACACTCTTTTGCATAACGTGATTGCAATCGATATTTTCTTAAACAGTAAGAACTAATGCATTGAAAACTATGTGTCAAAAAGTTTTCCTTTATGTTAAAAAATAAAACACTTATATCAAGATCGATTCAGATGTCTTCTGTCGCTACATGTGTATTTAATAAGATGTGGATGCAACAATATAAAATATGGTTTATACTTGAGCATGTTTGTACTAAAAAACGTTGCCCATTTGAACAAAAAAGAAGAAGCTTATCTGGTATATACTTGAGCAATGTTTGTACTAAAAAACGTTGCTCATTTGAACCGAAAACAAGAAGAAGCTTATCTTCGCTCATGAAGCAAAATGTTTGTCCATGATCATGAAGCTAAACGGAAATATGTGGCAATTCAAAGTCTTAAGTGAAACTTGATCTTTCTTTCTTTACCACAACTACTTGATGTAAATCAAGACCTCACTACTAAAATTTTAATTCGAAATTTAAAAGACCTACCCAAGGACCACACGACTCTTTGATTCCAAGTTTGCCTAAAAGCACTGAGGATAGGATAAACTTATTATCGATAGTTGAATTGAGCCATGAAGTAAGCCTTACGCATCAACATATGATTATTTTATTGGCACCCTGTGTGCAACCTTAAGCATGCATTTTTAACGAGCACAATGTAGACAAAGTTTTCACATAATTCATGATCCTTCATAGGAGTCAATCCAACACCTAGGTAGTTGGCATTGAGTTCATGCTTTCTACTGAACCTAGATATATTTTTCCTGTGGAAAAATCTGCATTGCTTTACTAGTTGCTCATGAAGCGATTGGATGGCTTATTTACTCCTATCCTCTTCCTAAAAGTTTATGAATTGAGCAAGGAGATTTTCCATTTTGATTATGCTAATCCTTGTAGCTATATAACTCACTCAACCCCTCCTTTCACGTCGGGTTTACCACGTAGTTAGGTAGAGATAGAAAGAGAAGAATAAAAACACATGATTGGTGTGTGGAGAGGGTGAGCTCAACAGTTGGGCAGAAAAGTAAAGGAAGCATCTCTGTGTGTTATGGCAGGTCGAAGGATGAGCTGGGCTAGTAGACACAATGGCAAAAGAAGTATTCCACTATCAGAGCTGCCTATGCTCCACATCATTTTTACGTGTGCATAGAGATGAGGGGTGCAGGAATCGAACCCATGACCGCTTGTAATGGAGGAAGTTGATCTACCCACATTTCCACATGGCTTAGATGTCCAATAGAACAACACTCCAATTATTTATCATCTACTGCAGTCAACGGAGCTTGATGAGCTTTGAGTAGAAGTATCTGTCCAGATCACACTTGGAGTAAGCAAATCAAACAGCTCATCATGATGTGTGGAGGATGTTGAATATGAAGATTTCTGTTATAAGAATGGAGGGTAGGGCTATTGATATTGCCGTTCTTAATAGTGCACATGTTCGTGATTTGAAGCAAGTCATAGGGAACAAGGTACAATGGGCATGAGCAACTAGAGATAGGCCTTTTATATATATTTGGCATATCCTCTATTCAGAGGTACATTTAAATTTCAATTTCTTTTGAATTTCTAGGAGTATTTAGAGGAACATTTAATTTTTGACAAACGACAGCATGGGCTTTAGGCAAAGCCCTTTGAGGGAAACTATGTGTACAAAGAGTATGAGGTATACATTCTCATCTTGAGTCAAGAATCCCCTCAAAATACAAGTAAGAATAAGCTTAGGGTATCTCTAAAGTAGCCCTATTCATGAGTTTTACATAAGTTGCAAGTCCTAGTTTGAGAATTAGCCATTTGGGGAAAGGGAAAACAAGAGGGATTTTTCATGGATTTATGGGAAAAACCATACGTAGACATAGTCTAGTGTATTTTATTCCATATAAGATTAAGAAGTGGTTCATGGATAGGTGCTGTTTTAATGCAAAATGATCATCCCATTGCATTTAAGAGCAGGACGTTTAAGCCCTCAAAAAAGTTTGCATTTCATCCCAAAAGTAATGGACAAAGTGATGCTACAAATAGTATTATTCTTGATTTATTGCATTGTTATTCATTAGATAGTTCCACCAACTGGGATAAAAAGTTGCCATTGCTTCAATTTTCTTACAATAACACCACACACACCACTACTTTTCATGCACCTTTTGAAATTGTTTATCGTAAAAAGCTTCCCACTGCCATGTCACTCATCCAAATAGACATTCTGATGACTGATTCTCTTGCTCAAGATCACATTTCTATACTTCACGATGTTCACGAGCACATTAGGAAAAGTCAAAATGATTAGCTAAGGAATTCAAGGAAGATGATCTTGTGTGGTTGCGTATCATTGAAAGACGTCTCAAAAATATTTTGCGCCATCCTAAAATTAAACTTGCACCATGCTATTATGGCATGTTTCACATTATACAAAAAATTAACGATAATTCATTTAGATTAGATATACCATCTCATTGGAATATACATAACTCTTTTCCTATTAGTTTACTTAAACCATTTAAAGGAACTTTACCACTCACTCCACTTCTTGATGACCCTCCTTTGATTGAAGAACAATCTCAAATCTTGGTTCCTAATCACTCTTTTGAAGAATGTCAATGAATACATAAAACACAATTAACACCTCATTATGATCACCTAATTTTTGCATATCATACACAAACACATCAATGTAATTCCTCCATAAACATTTCCATGCATGTTTTTTTTTAACATGGACCATGCTTATTTTCATTCAGTGATGGAACCTGTGGCTGGCCCTCAATGAGTGGATTAATCATGAGTGGACTTTCACTTCAATTGTTCAATAAGCACAGAGCTTAAAGCATTGAATGAAGTGATGATTTTCAATGCAGTGCTATTCAAAAATTAACCTCCAAACGTAACCCTTTCAATCAAACCTCAAAAAGAGCGCTCCTCTCCACAGGTAACATATGTTGATTGATTCTCTGTTAATGCCTCCTAATTGCGTTAGCTCTCCTTGTTACAACCAAAGAGCATCGAAGCTGCAAGTGAATCCAATGTTCTATAGTTGTCAAGAAACTCATGGCTTCCACCATGGTAAAATCAGAAGAAAAGTTCGGAAAGGAAAATGCAGATCCTTGGCAATAGACCTAGCTTGGACGATCGGGTTCCTTCGTAGTTTGGAGCACTTACATTGTCCAGGAAATCAAGTCACAAGATGGAGGAGCTGGATATCTATTTGGCCCTGCTTAATGGAAGAAAGTGAAATCCCACTTGCCCATTCAAATCTACGACACCTATATTGTGTTGTGTGCATGTAGCTTTTGAAGAGTTTTTGAGAAACTGCCATCAACTCTTTGCCCGAAAAGTTGCCTCTAAAGTTTCTTCATAGTTGACCCGTCCTTGTTGAAACAAATCTCCTCGGCCATATCACGCACCAGAATCTGTTGGAATTGTAAGGCTACTAATGACCCCTGAACTTCAGCTTCTATTGTATGAATTCATCCCCTATAGGAACCTTTACAGCAGACTTCGTGAGAGATTGCCTTTTGAGTCTCCTCTTTCTTCAACAAGAAGATTTAATATCACTTTGGGTGTTGCACGTGGCTTAGCTCATCTACATGATGCTTGCAACCCTTTAATCACACACTGATGAGCAGTAGTTAAGAGAGTGCACTCGATTACATGGCTCCAGAGCTTGCATGCCAAAGCTCAAGGATCAATGCAAAATGTGATGTCTATGGCTATGGTATAGTGGTGCTTGAACTTGTGATGAGGAGACGATTTGCTGAGTATAGAGAGGATGATGTAGCAATCCTCTATGACTATGTTTGCGCCCTTTTATTAAGCTAGGTTTGGTTTGCACTTCACAGGTCCCATCAAATAGGCCATCCAAGGCCAAAGTGGTACACATGCCTGAGCTTATCAGGACAACAAGAAACAGCCAGGTTTTGTTGTGAGAAACCTTATGTAGGAGAGGTGCACATATTGCTTGACCTTATGATTGACATCACTTCAAGTTTTGTCGCAAAGCCCAAACATACTTTGCACTGTCTCTTTAGGGACTCAAAGCATACTTCTAGATCACTGTTTGCATGATTTAAGTGCTGCGTCTCAGAGCACCCACTCTTCCATTCTTTCTATCAGATCTCTCCATGCATAATCAACTACTCCGGACTTTTCAAAGGAATCGACATGTGAAGAACAACAAATTTCCACTGTTCACGTAGGATTTTGCGAGCAACAAAGATCATGCACTATGACTATTTTCAATGTACAAAGTGATTCCTTCACGTTAATGAGGTTTGCAAGACACTTACACTCTGAACTTATTACTTTATAACAGAACTTAGAACCTGGATTTTTCTTCCTACCTTTAGGCATCAATATCTCATGCAATAGTTATTAGTTTTCTAGTTGAACAACCCTCTGTCTCTCTTTCAAATCACCACCCATGCCACCTTCTCTTTCCTTTTGTGTGTGAGCCCGAGGCAGACTTCTACCAAACTCCATAAGCATGGAAACGCTCAATTCATTTCCTTTCTACATCTTGATTATGACTGTACAAGTTGAAATTTTAGTTGTCCATGTTCTCAATGTGAGCCTCTCGATGGTTTCACTTCGGTGGTTGATCAAGTTCCCCCAGATTGCCTTGTGCTCTTGAAATGAAGTTCAATTATGCTCATATGATCCCTCTCTGTAGGTATGGTAGGACTGTACTACTGAATCTCTGACACTTGTTTGCCTCAATGTCTTCACTTAATTGATCTTGTGTAGAGCGAAAGCTAGCCCTCTCTTATGTCAGCTCCCATCTCTTAAATTCACAGCTTTCTCCTTAGCTACCTTTGATGTTGTTAGCTGAGCTGCTAGCACCGTCGGCAGCTCAAACTCTTGTTACACAAAGATGAGCAGGAGAAGAGAGGGAATGCGTGATGCGCTTGTTAGGAGGCGATCCATGAGAGGCGAGGATTGAATTTGAGATGACATAATATGTATGGAGAGCTGCTGGATGGGGAGCGTGCAGGTGGAGTGACTCCAAATGCCATCAGAATGCTACATTCCTGCCCAAGTGAAGGTGTATCTAATATGCAGATCCATGTCGAACTGAATAGATCTGTTGTTCAAACCTAAGATAAAGGCTTTTCTGTTCAGATGAGAAGCACTAGAAACTAGAAGCTCGCCCCCTCGTCTTCCACCTCCCTCTAGCGGTTAGGCATGCCGCACCATATCCCCTCATTTGGAGCCAAAGTCCTATGTCCTCCTCTGCCTGCCTCTTCCATCACGTGGTTGCCCACGGGGAAATTGCCTCAATAAATCACCTGAACAAATACTCTACTTCATGAGGATTTCTGCACCATTTGGTGGACGGTCTTCCTTCGGCACCACATTTGCTTATGACCTTATTATAAAGACCAAGCATGCTTGCCAAAGCTAATGTTTGAAGCCATATGCTGCTGCATAATCAGGATCACTTCAAAGCTAATATTATACCTGCCAGGTCCCATTAGCAATATACCAAAAATTAGCACAAGAACATGAGTCATGAGTATAGAGCCCTAAATATCTCGATTTTAGAGAAATTTGTAGAATCAATGATCCACAATATTCCATTAAATAGATAATTTGTATGCCATAATGCACATCATATGATGCCCAATATCCAAGTCACGTGTTCTCAAATCAGTCTTGACTACGTGAAAACTCCAAGGCACAAAATATTATTATTCAGAAATGACCCTTTGAAGTATTTTAGATAGTCAATTCACTAAAAATGTCCTCCAAGAGATCCTTGGAGCATGTGAATATTGATGTCCTAGAACACAACAAGACTCATTTATTGCCTTCAGTCTAGGTCTACTGCTCTTGGTTTTAGACAAATCAAACACATTCTACATGACCTTCCATAGACATGAAGTAGCCAAAACAATCTCTTGAACATTCAATTAAAGCTTGCATCATCGATTCTATCCTTGAGAGGTACATTGATTGCATAATATTTTCCTTAACTTGACCCAATATCCTTGACATCACTAGTTCTAGGACGACGAATAGGAGTTAGTTCCGTTTTAGTGGAGCTTTAAATTAGTGTTTCATGCATGATTATTAAACTTGGCTTCGAATAACGACCACAACAAGAATATTATGACAAAATACGTAAGCACTTGGTTGCTCTTGGATTCACATGTAGTTCAATTGAAAGCACACTCTATGTACGCAAAGATGGGGCTGATCTTATACTGCTTGTTCTTTATGTCGATGACATACTCTTGACTGGGTCATGTTGTGCAAAACTTGACATTCTTATAGCTTATCTACAACATACTTTTGATGTCACTTATCTTGGCCTTTTGAGCTACTATCTTGGCATCCAGTTTGTATCTGTTGAGGGGGGAATTGTTATGCATCAAGCAAAGACTGTTGAAAAACTACTTCAGCATTTTTGACTTTGAGGATTGCAAGCCAGTTTCCACACTAGTTGAGACAAGATCCAGGTTCTCAGTTCAGTATTCTAGTGATGCATTTGACACTTCTCTTTATCAACAAGCTGTGGGATGTCTTATATATGCATGCAACACAAGGCCGGATATACAATATGCAGTTTCCTAGTTGATTGGATTCATGCATAGCCTTGGCACTAAGCATTGGCAAGCGGTAAAATGTGTGTTTAGATATCTTAGAGGCACTTTGAGCTTAGGTCTCTTTTATGGCAGAGATATTAAGCCATGCTTGCATGCTTTTATAGATAGTGATTGAGCTGGTTTTTAGGATACTCGAGTGTCCATTAGTGATAATTGGTTTTTCCTTAGAGACTCAAGCATATCTCGATTGAGTAAGAAGCAACCTACAGTGGTGATGTCGAGTTGTAAAGCTTAGTAGAGGGCAACTTTCACAGCTACAGTGGAATGTATATGGGTGAGACTCCTATTAATGGATCTTTGCATGGAGATTGATGTTGCTATGCATACTCTCAATGATAGTCAGAGTGCTTTTGGCTGTTGCACCAAACCCACTCTTTCATGCATGGACCAAACATAATGAGGTGCATTATCACTATGTGAGAGAGCACCTTCATGCAAGAGATATTGATTTGGTATATGTGCCTACACAAGATAATGTGGCAGACATATTCACCAAAGCTCATCCATTGGAAAAGTTTCAAGATTTTTGCAAAGCTTTAGGCTTATTACCTTGTGGGGACTGATCTGTCACTCCATCTTCCATTAGCTGTTAATTGGGAAAAGGATGGATGCAAAAAATTAATGAGACTCTTTCTCAATCAAAGAAAGGATCTTCTATAATAAAATTAGAGTGTGTACATAATGATCTTTAAAGTGTTCAATTAAGAGAAACAAAACATTATTCAATCGAATCTCTAATTAAAGATAGAGATGATATCATGGAAAAGACCACTTGGAATTCACTTGCTGATCAATTCTCAATTTATTCACATATTGGAAATGTTGAAGAGAAGAGAAAATGGGAAGATGAACAAGAGTTAAATGATTAAGGAAGAAGAATTACAATGACACAAATGAGAGAAGAACCCAAGAAGGCTCAATTTGAATGGAAAGAAAGTTCAAAAGCAAGTGAAAAAAGAAGAAATGAAATTAAAGAAGGTAAGCAACCTTTGATAAAGGATCCAAAACAAACTAATAAGAATGAAAATAAATCTTTCGAGAAATCGGAGGAAACTCCTAGTGATGAAAAAAACTTGACGAAAAACAATTGAAGAAACCTAAAGGAACTCCAAAATCTATTCTAATATCTAAGCTTGAGCACAAGATTGATTCAAAAGAAATATTATATGATATTTTGTTGAAAATCCAAGTAACCATGACACTTAAATACATAATTTCAATTGGCTAGATTGAATTCGAAGAGTATTTTATCAAGTAAATCAAAAGGAAGAGATTCCCTCTTGCACAAGAGGTGGAAATGCAAGGTGTTGTTAACATGACTGAATGGATGAAACATTCTCTTTCTTTTGATTCAAATGGAGAAGATTGTATGAAATTTGATAGTGTTTTATATCTTAATTGCTTGACTTTAATTAATTAATTTGATGATCTAAACACTAAGAATGAAAATGAGGATTCATGTGATGAATATTTAAATACTCGTATTGCAAACAATTTTGCTTGCTCAAATCAAGTTGTCAACCGAAATGATGCAGTGCAAGAAACAGTTAACTTGCTTTTCTTGCCATCAGAAAAGGTTGAAATACATGAAATTGATCAATTTTCTTGTTCAAGATTCTTAGGAAGCATTAAATAAGGAAATCAATAATGAGTATTGTGATGAGGATAATGAGTTTGCATTATTTGATTTATCTTGTCCTATCCATATAAGCATGAAATACGATGATTTAGGGGAAGTGAATGATGCGATAAATTTTCATGAGAGATTTATCAATGCACAACCATATGGATATGAAAGTTTTGATGTTCCACAAATAGGAAATGAAGAAAATGAAGAGATAAATGCTTTTGAGAGATATATCAATGCACAACCATATGGAAGTTTTCATAATGAAAATGAAAATTTGATAGGTATGAATATCATCCATAAATGGTTGATGAAGAGAATAACTATAGCAAAAGCAGTGTTGTGCCTAGAGTATGCATTAATGTTGAAGGCTATTTTGACTGTAAAGAAATATTATCATGGAGTTATATAATTTATGATCATTTTTTGACTACATGGTTTATATAGTTAGTGTTCATCATTACACTCTTTCTCTATCATATTTGAAGTTAAGATGTTCATGAAGATAGATTGGAGGTATGTAAAGTCCATTGCCTTCCCTAATTTTTGAATTTTTTTTCTCAAGCTTATTTAACTTTTTTCTTTAAACATTTTGATTCTAGACATGGTACGATTACAAGATGTCAAGTTCATTATTCACAAGATTCCGGATGATTCAACATGCCTGATATGATGTAAAAATGTTTTGATTTGTGCTTCTAAACTTCACCGATGAATATGATTTGTTTTCCACTTTTGATATCTATCTATCTATCTATCTATCTATCTATCTATCTATCTATCTATCTATCTATCTATCTATCTATCTATCTATCTATCTATCTATCTATCTATCTATCTATCTATCTATCTATCTATCTCTCTCTCTCTCTCTATCTCTCTCTCTATCTATCTATCTATCTATCTATCTATCTATCTATCTATCTATCTATCTATCTATCTATCTATCTATCTATCTATCTATCTATCTATCTATCTATCTATCTATCTATCTATCTATCTATCTATCTATCTATCTATCTATCTATCTATCTATGTATCTATCTATCTATTATTGGTGCAAGTAAACCATCAATTGATGTCTTGGATAAAGACTTGAAGTCAAAAGATGAAGAAAAGATCAAAAAATGAAGTTTGAAGATAGGGCATATTCAAGAAATGAATACTTGTATACATATGTACATTAAACTTGTAGTTAGCTCACTTATACCTTTATTATGGTCATGAGGCTTGTACATAGATGCCTATATATACAAGTAGAAAGTTGGGGTAAGTATGTGAGAGCATGAGTTGAGAAGAGTTAGAAGTTTTAAGAGTCATTCGACACTTTGGAAGTGAAGAAGATCTCTCTCATCATTGAGATGTAAAACTTTCTGAGTAGAAGAAAATGTTGCGCCGGATCTTTTGCTGAGTACTGCTTCTGTGGTTAATCTTTTGTGAAATTCTTTTGTACAAGTCTAAGTCTATATTTTATTGACCTCTGTACACGTTTTTAGATCCTAATTGTGATCAGACTAAGAGAATTGAGAGTAGGAACATTTACATGTGTAATTGTGAAAAAGTGAAGTTTGCAACATGCGCAAATTTTCTTGGTCAGTTCTCCTTCCATAGTGTAAATTTTTTAGCATACAAGCACTCATTCTTTAACTTGGAAGGTAAGATACCTATGGCTAAAAGCATTTGAATAAATGGGTTGTAATTTGAGAGAACTATGCATTAAAAATTATAGGTGTCAAAGTCGAGTGTAGAGAAGTATAGTTTTAGACATAGATGGATTGTTTGGATCATTTCGCAAGATCTACTGAATCTTCTGAAATGCTTTAACTTGGAGAATGTGTGCAATTTTTAGGCGACACCTTCTACAAAGTTTCATAAAAAACTTTACACATTTGATTAGTCAATTAATAAATAAAGTGTAGCGGATGTTTCTATGAAGTAACTCTCTTCATAATTAGTGCAAATCTTGATGTTTTGACATTGGTCTTCCAAAATTGGTAGAGTTGTGAGTTATTCTTGATATAGAGGTGCTCAGAGAGAATTACAGAGAAGACTCATGGAGTATTTAAATCCCCTTCGTGGGGAATCCATTTCTTCTTCGTGGGCAGAGAGCTTTTACTATTGCTAGTTCTTCTAAAGTTTGCCGTGCATTCTTCTTTCCATATTCTCCAAACGGCTTCATACGGCATTGTAAAGAGCTGCAGAGCAGCCACTCGCTTCCCGATAACTTATTAGAATAACTTCTTAGAATTTGAATGGCTCAATTTTCGCTCTAATGTATAGGAACTTTTATGTTATCCGGATTTGCAAAGCCTCTTGTACGCATTAATCAAGAAAACGAAATCTTATTTTACTTGCTACGTAACTACGTGAAGCATTATTACTTTGGAAGATACGCTCTTCTATATAGGAGTTTGCATACCACATTTACTCATGAAAACGATTTCAAATGTATGGAACGGTCCTGAAGAGTACGATGACATTCCAGAAAAGTATAAGTTGACAACAAAGCGATGGACACTTCCATACATGCGCCATGGAGCCACATCTATAGTACGCCATTCACTTAGTCCCGACACTTCTCTTAGTTCATTAAGAGATCTCAGGCTATCTGAGAATTTTAAGAAAATATAACTACTGCAGTGAAGTTTCGGGATGCCGAAATGGTTTAAGAGTTTGTCTTCAAAAGTCTTCACATCAGATGGCATTCCAGAGAGCTGCAGAGAAGAAGGGCTCGTTTCAACAGAAAAAAAACTCCTGGTGCAGTGTCAAATAACAGCACCCTTTGTATAGAAAGAAAGTAGGTGACCTACTTTATCTCACTTATAGACGTTCATAGTCACTGACTTTATTAAAATTTGAAACGCATCACGTTTTTCTCTAATGTTATCCCGATTTCCAAAGCTAAATAACTACCTACAGTATTAATGTTTCGAAAAACTATACATTCATAGAAAGGAGTTTCGCATACCTCATTTGCTCATGAAAACGAGTTCAAAGCTTTGGAACGTTCCTTAGCGTATGACGACATTCCAGAAAAGTATATCTTCGCAATTGGACAAAATGCTTTAGGATTGCACTCTCCAATGTTTGTAGATTGCTGTTGTAAGCTATTTTAATCCTCACTTAGAAGTGCAACCATTCCATTGAGCAGCAAGAATCAACCAATTATGGACTTTTCAGGTATCAAAGCTTAATATAGATGCATTATGCAAGCTACTTGCAAAGCAGCATGTGTTAGTACCTACTTGAAGACATGGGATTCTACATCAGTGGAAACTTCATGATCCACTATGATAATCTTTCATTCGAGGTCAAAGCACATCCAAGCTCACTACTAATTTGTTCATAAGAAGGCCATTGAAGGAGAAGGCAGCTCAATCACATCAACACTAGAGAACAAGTGGTGCATATCTTCACCAAAGCTCTTTCCAAATAGAAATTCATCTACTTTACAGAAACTCTAGGCGTTAGGAAGTTTTAGTTTGTATTTATATTTGATTCATGTTGGTTTCTTATTGTTTGGAAACATGTATTTATTTCATTTTGTTTTGAAGGTCATTTTGTGCTTGAGTGGAAGATATGATGATGTTCTAAGAAGATATTTTAGGTAAATAATTATCAATCAAAGTAGACATTCCTAGCTCTCATTATAGCGCACACTATGCTTTTCCGAAGAAAAGGGGATCTCCGTCATTGTTTCCTCTTTGTGTATCTATATTTGCAAAAGCGCCAAAGCTGCATGTTCACGAAAAGGAAATCATATTTTCTTGCTACATAACTAGGTAGGAGAATTAATGTTTTAGAAGATGTGTGCTTCTAGAAAGGATTTTTCATACCTCATTTGCTCATGAAAACAAGTTCAAAGATATGGAATAGTCTTGAAGAGTATTATGACATTCCAGAAATGTACAAGTTCAGAACAAACTGATGGACAAAGTAGCCTCCTAAATTAACACTTTCAAACATACGCCATGGACCCACATGCATACTACCCCATTCACTTAGTTGTGACACTTCTCTAAGTTTACTAAGAGACCTTAAGCTATCTGATAATTTTATGAAAGTATAACTATGTGCATTCATGTTTGGGGCTACCAAAGTTGTTTCTTTGCCTACATACACACATACATTCATATATATATATATATATATATATATATATATATATATATATATATATATATATATATTCTTCTGTGTCTATATACGTACATGACTATTGCGAACATATGAAGTTGAGGTAATGTCCAATTTCGAGAGAGTTATTTGAGAACACCATCATGTCAAAGTTTTTATTTTTTTGAGATTTACTCTTCTAAATTATTTTCAATTATTTGAAAGTAAAATGAAAGATAACATAGATGCCAATGGCTCCCATATCCCACAAAATATGGGTTAAACACGTAGCCACGACTAGGGAAGCCCTAATAACGAAGACAATAAGAAGGATGAGATGTCTAGTTTGAAGAAGGTAGTCGCAAGGGCCAACGGTCCTCCGAAGGGCTGGTATTGTGACTCCCCAACCAAGTGGTCATAGGTACCCGGCCACGGCCCATTGTTTTTACTTAGTCTTTAGTCTCCAACGTTGAGATCCCACTCCCAACGTTCAAGACTAAAAACCCAGCAAACCTAGCTAACGTGCGTAGATGATCGTGTCTCAATCGTTCTCATACTTATGTTGCTATTACTTTTCAACTTTCTAATCTGCATGTTACATTCCACTTGAGCTATGATGCTGGGCTGAGTAGTTAACAAGCAAAAACTATGGAATTTAACATTTTCTACTAGTGGAGTGGCATAACTCATAGAATCGAAGCAGTTAAGGTGATCAACGCTTGAGGCATAGAAGACCGACAGGGAGATGGAAAAAGAGCGAGGAATTGACAAAGAGAAGGACACAGGGAATGATCCGTTCTGCTACTCTAAAAAGACAGAATTATAGGCTTTTTTTCTTACAAAATGGCTAGCGTTTTCTTTAATTTCCATACATAATCAAGATGTTTTGGATGCACATAACCTTCTGCTTGCTACATATAGACTTCCTCATGCATTTTTTAATAGAATCCCATGTAATCACGCTTCTCACCATTGTCATTTCATCACTGAACTAAACGTTTCATCATAATCCAATCCAAATACTTGTGCATATCCTTTTGCAACTAGACACACTTTAAATCTTTCCACTGATCCATCACTTTTGCACTTTACTTTGTACACTCATTCACATCCAATAGCTTCATACACCATTCCAACGAGTTGTAGAGCAGCCACTCGCTTTCGGAAGAAGGGCCTATGTCAGCAAAAGGAGAAAAGTAGGTGCAAGAACAAGAGAAAAATAGGTGAACTTTATTCGCACTCAATTACTTTATTAGAAATTGCAATTGCTCAATTTTTGCTCTAATGTATAGAACTTTTATGTTATCCCGATTTCCAAAGCCCCTAGTATGAATTAATCAAGAAGTGAAAATCATATTTTACTTTTTACGTACCAATGTGGAGCATTAAAGTTTTGGAAGATACGCACTTCTAGAAAGGAGTTTGCATGAGTTAGTGTTCTTACCCTCCCCCTCCTCCCTAAAGTTTTTCTTTGTGGCACCCTTTGTAGGATCGGATGAAACCTTAGCTCTCTGTCGTGTGGTGCGTTGAGTTCTCTTGCGTCCCCGCACGGGCTCACCCTCTATCGCCACCTCTGTCATTGAGAGGGCCCTAAGCTAGGCTGATTCTGACTACCAAGAGATCCTCTATCGTGGGACTATTTGGTTCGAGGTGTGCATCTGCTCATGTATGGCTCTTCACGAAGCTCTAAAAAATGGTATAACGATCAAAGTAAAGCATGCTGGCCCAACAGGTAAGCCTGAGAGTTGTTTCTCTAATAATAAACAAGGAGGTAGGAACACTTTAATGGAGCCAATGACCAATGACCTTGTTGGCAATGGAAGCAATAAAGTGGCCAAGCCTATCTCTGGTTTTGTTTCCAATGCTCCTCTAATGGATGGTACTAAGTTGCATTCTATGTCGCATGATGTTTTGGTTAATCCTTGCTGGTAGAACGTCGATAATGTAGAAGCTATGCAAAACCCTAGTAATAAAGGTTCTTACACTTTTGTGCTTCAAAGACGACAAGGATTATGTTCCATGTTTGAGAACCCCTCCTTCATAAGTAATCATTTCCCGCATATGGACATTAAAGGTAAAGAGAAAGTCTTTAATGATTGAAATAAAGAAGGCACTATGGAAACTGAGCCTGAACTAAATAGGATTAATCTTGACTGTAATATTGAGGACAATGACGACAACACGCTAGTTATTGATAGCAACTCATTAAACAACTGGCATAATCTTTTGTATGAGAAAGTTTTGATTGGGCTATGTCATGGACCTAGGCCATCACAAGAAGTCCTTAGATCTTGGATTAAGAACAACTGGAGTAACAAGGGTATGATTGTTGAACATGTGCAATTTCTACCAAATACTTTTTACCTTTTTTTTTTTTAGGACTCCAATAGTGCTATGCAGGTGATGTTTGAAGGACATTGGGTTATTAGAAATGTGCCCCATTCCTTGTTCATATGCTATCCTAGTTTTAATCCAAGCGAGGCTAAACCCACAAAAGTTCCTATTTGGGTGGAGCTACCTGATCTTCCTATTGAATTTTACCCTTGGGTTGAACACATAGGAAAATTGGTAGGTAAGGTACTTGGTCAAAAATGCAAGAATCGTTTCAACCCCAAATGGGATCCTCAAATCCTTGTTGAAGTGGACATCTCCAAGGTGGAGTCAAGAATTCGATCATCTTGAAAGACTCTGAAGGTTTTAAGCTCCATGAGCAAAAGGTCAGTTATAAAAATCTTCTTATTGCTTACGTTAATTGCTATAAAGAAGGACATCTTATTAAAGATTGTCCTTCGCTTGCTAGCAAAAATGAAGGGAACATTGAAAAGGATATTTTGAAAGATCTAAATGTGCAGCAAGACCACAACCAGCAAAAGAAAGCTAAATTCAAAGCTAAAACAAAAGTCTTCTTATAACTAGAACAACAAATATGATGTGCTCTTCAAAGATGTTTCTAATACCTTTGATGTTTTGGACACTAAAGATGAAGTCAATATTTTAGGATCTATACCCTCCCAAGAACTAGCTAATTGTGTGAATGCATCAGAGTCTTCTCATCAAGATATTGAGGGAGAGTGGACTTATGTGGGTAACAGAGAAAACAAGAAGGATAATCAGTTTGCTGGTAAATTCCCTTCTCACTCCTCCTCTGGAAATGATGCTTTAGGTAAAGATAAATAGGATGATGATGAGCTCTCTAAGCACCTTGATCCACATGATAATGAAAATATTCAAAATCTACAGAATAACATCAGGTCTATAGAGGATGTGGAAATGCATTCTTCTATTACTACTCAAAAAGTTAAGAAGCCTAGATCTAAGAGAGAAGAAGCTGTTAGGGTTTCAGGGTCAATTATAAAACCCCTTAAGAACAGTAGACACTAATCTGTTTTTTAGCTTTTCTTTTTCTCCTTTATTCATGGATTTGATTAATCTCATTTCTCTTAACATTAAAGGTATTACGTATCCTGTGAGGAGCAAAGTCTTCAACAATTGGATAAAAGATTGTTCTCTTATGCATGATTTTATTTGTCTTCAAGAGCTAAAGATTTTATGGCTTTGAGCTTCTTTCTAATCTATAGATTGCCTCCAGTAATCACAAGTGGTGTAGAGGAGGTACTAGGATATCAACTTTTAGCAGGAGCATGCACCATGCACTCCAGTACTTCGCCTACTCAAGGGAGGTTCTCCTTAGGGAAATATACCCTTTAACACTTCTCTGAGCAGGCAGATAACAATAATAGCCCAGAATTGTAAATACTGAGGGAAAATATTAATGTCAATTGACACTAGTGGGAGACCAAACCACTCCTTAGTTCGAACAGATGATTACAATCTAAGCCAAGGAAATGCTACAAAGCTGATGCTCTGGGCTAACATGCCACTCTAGAACTAAATGGCATCAATAGAAGAGATTCATCCGATCCCTAATATGAACACAACTAGATGTAGACTGCCACTAATCAATACAAATTTTGAAGACTTGCTCTAAGGGAAAGAGCATGAAACTACCACTCTCTCACACTCAATGACAAAATCAACCCACTCTCTTCACACTATAGTGCTACTAGCCCTCCACTGGGAAGCCCACGCTCTGTATCCTCACCACAGAGTGACTTCCTAGAGTAGGCTTGTAGGCACAGGCTGCAAAGAGAGGACCCCTATACGCATGTAGGTATATGTCCCCCAAATGAACAAGTCCATTGTTTTTATAGGCTCCAATAGGCCAAGAGAGCCTTGTCGATTCCTCACGTCCACTGATCATGCGTAGATTGATTGCCCAAAATTGGAGGGTTAGGTCAAATATGCCACCAGTCTTGAATTGGATCCTCAAAAATAGGAAGTCGTCATGAATGGTTGGCGGCAACAGTCATTTCTCCACTTTCACTTTTACCACTGTAGCTTTTGACCATCCAGAAGTTGGACCCCTCTTTCACCCACCTATGTGCCATATTTGAAGGGTAGCTGATTTATGAGCTCCAGCTATCTTGGCATCCTTGATAACATCATCAAAACTAGCATCCTCCACTACAAATAAAATATTCTCCCTAATTGTTGTACCAAAGAGTGCAGGTTCTTGACTCACAAGTCCTACCTGTGAGCGAAACCACTTCAACTGAAGATCGCTGATGCTATGTCCATCAAGAAGCACTTGACCTGCTTGAGGTTCATAGAACCGTTCACTCAATGCTATGATTGTGCTCTTTCCTGAGCCACTACCTCCCACAATGGCCAACACTTTCCCAGTAGGTATATCCAAATTCCTGAAAGATAATAGCTTCAGGCCTCAATGGGTATGCGAATTTGATGTCTTTAAGCTCTATATGTCCTTGCACATTTGAAAGAGTCTGGCCAACTCCTCTATTCATTGACACTGGAGACCTTCTTATCATCTCAAAGATAGTGCAACCAGCAGATTTTCCTTTTCCAAATGCTCTTAGGTTGGGAAACGCTTCTCCTATTGCTATGCCCCCAACAACTGCATTCAATATGGTAACAAATGTTGGTCTCCCATGTATGCTACCTTTTAACACTATTCGTCCAGCAAACCATAGAAGAAGAGACAAGGTGATGTAAAGAATAAGGTAAACAGATCCCATGTCAAGACCTTTCGCCAAGCCACCCTTTAATGCCAACTGTAGCTATCTTTTCAAGAGCTTTACTATATGACCATACTGATTTTTCTTCACCTCCATAAGCATACACAAAACGCACTTGCACTACAACCTATTCAACTATTTCGCCCGCCCTGATGTATGCTCTGTGACAATTTTTTGTAACATTAATCATAGCATATGAGTACACTGCACCAGCCAACACAATCAAGGGAACAACTGCTAGAGTCAGCAACATAAGTTCTCATGATATGGTGAAACTTACAGCCAAACCAACAACGAACCGAGACACGTTATGCAAGAAATTGCCAACCTTCTCTCTTATTGCATCTTGAACAAGAAGAGTGTCGCTTGCTATGCCTACAATAATTTCACAAGTTGTCGAATTTGTATCATAGAAGCCAATGTCCTTACATAGTAATGCTCCCAAGTACTAAGTGTGAATCTTGGGTGTTTGGCGCTCCCCAGTGTAGGTCTAGCAAAACACCTCAAGTCAGACAGCAAGGAGCGTAACGATACCGACATATACATAATCAAGGAAGTACTTAGACGCATCGTGGTACAGGCGAGACGGGTCTGGTAAGTATAGTCCTAGTGAATCGACAATATTGCTAAAAAATGAGAACCGCAGCTCCATGCGCGCAAGCACCGATTCTGCCCCCTGCCATCAAAAGGTAATCGAAAGGAGTGGCAAAGGAGAAGTTCTTGAAGTAGGAGACTGTGGATTGCCGATGCAACTTCTCATTCTCTTCTTGTTCGGATGTCCAAGCTATCTCAGCAGGACATAGAGTCTCCTCTTCCGAGACTCTCC